>JAEAOA010001360.1:142500-357500 GCA_016746295.1 Potamilus streckersoni
TCCTGGTAGGCCAGGTTCTCCTTTAGGTCCCGAGGGCCCAGGTGGTCCTGGTTCACCAGGCTCTCCCTAAGTCAGAAAAAAATTATTTATAGTAATTCATCTGCAGTCAAACGTACTGAATTTTCTAAATGTCCTCAGCTGATGTTTGCAATTTGTATACATTTAAATGTGACTCATGGATTGTAAAATACGTAAATTAATTTACCATATGTAACAGGAATGCGTTGTTTAATCCAATTTTACTACGATCATTTATGATAATAAATTGCAATACTCCTTGTGCTAAACTTCAAAATTTCAAATATGCACAGTGAAGTAATGTTTAAAAACAACACAATCTCTTATATCATTATTGCCCTTGTATTATGAATGCAATTACTTTACTTTAAATGTCATACAAAGTTTTTGGGCCCATAATCTCAAAATGGATTCTAAATGTGTGTTTAAAAAAAAATTGTATAAAAAGTTATGAACAAAACTTGGAGTAAAATCTAAGACAAACTTCAGAACTGAGAAAGAACATAAGTTGGTATGTTAAAATACCTACAAACGAAATATTCTATAATGACGTATCTCGCATGCAAAAACAATCGATATACAAAGCAGGCAATGCCATGAAAATGCAATGTAATAAGCAAGATGCATGCTGGTCATCTGAGTCAGTTATCAAAAAGAGATTTTCCTTCTGTTAAATGCATCCTGCTTGATTTTTCTGCATCCTCTGCATCTAAATTTCTTACACATTCGTTAGAAACGGAGTTTTAATAACGTGTATATTTTGTTCATCTACATCAACTAAATAAAGATTTTGCTGCAAAAGTATTCAAAAATGAGAAAATGAAAATAAAAAATAAATATAATATTTACGGCTTAACTTCGATTGATACAACAATGTAAATGAAAATAATAAAATAATCCTTTAGTTGCATGCTCACACACCATACACTGCGTTATTAACGGTTGATTCCCAAATTACAAAACATATCGAAGCATATTCTGAATGGTATAAACACGTGAAAAAATGTCTTGTCATTACCGTTTGTAGTTCAGGCTTTCTCGTGACCTTTACAATTCAGTGGATACGTATAGGTTTTGTATCGGAAGATACTGCCAGACGTGGCCAAGAGTTTATGAAGTATCTTTTTAATTATAAATCGCAGATGTCGGATTACATATCCAAATTTATTTGCATTCACAGTATCGTAGGGTGTGAAAAAGATATGAAATGATATCAAAATAAATTACATAAATTGTAAAAGAAATACAAACATCAACAAAAATAGAGGACTAAGCGGGGTATATCGAATATTGGGTTTACGACTTACAAAGGTTATGTTTATGTCTTTCGTTTTACCAGATTATTTAACATTTACGATGCTGGCATAGTTATCAATGGTATGGTATCCTGGCCTGGTCAACAAAACATAAGCTGGACTTTGCCTAAAGTTTAGAATCCAGCAATCTTAATGGTTGAAATTTAAAGTCTGACTAATGAAATATATTGAACCCAAATTTAACTTAAAAGATTTATGCAAATAAAATTGGGGCCTGGCCAGATCCGAAACAAATTCAATGAAACTCCTAACAACGTTCGGACAAAGAGGAGACTTCCCAATTGAATGTCTTAACCTGCCTCGTCGGAGATATTGCTGCTATAAACCTATATATCCTAACTATAGAGATATTTTATGTACAGTTAGATTTGAGCTTGGGAAGTTCATTTTACTTTTCTTTTTAACATTCACTATACTCACCATGTCATATACCCACCATGTCGGCCAACTCTGCGCGTGCGCAGCGACACAACATTCCTATGAAGATTGGATCATGTGTTGTTTTTGGTCGAATTTTCAATTTGTATCAAGAAAGAACGGTCGTCCTTTTGTTAAGAAAATAATTTTCATGAAATGTACAAATATATCGCACATTTCTACTCTAATTGCATATGAAACTGTGATTTTTAAATGTCACCATGATACCCACTCCATGACCATCTTGAACATGTAACCAGAAATTCTTACTATGCATCTGTTAGAATAATAAAACAAATACATTATATAAAAGATGGAAATATATACATAAAAACAATATAGCATTTTAATCCTAATTTCCAATTTTGCAAGAATCTGTCCCACACGAAGTTTTACCGTCGCCTATACAACATGTCAACTTGCCGCTGGAATGAGATTCAAAGAAATATCCCAATATATAGTTTCTAATTTCTTTAGTGACATTTTTTTCATAAAGGACAGGGTGTAAACATATTAGATCCTATTTATTTTGGGTTTTCTTTAACAAAATAACTTACTAGTTTTATAAAATGCTGAACTTTATTGATCTTTTAACACGACACGTTTAGTTTGCTTAATATCTCTTGCCATTTATTGGCATTGTTACGTTGAATTGTGTAAAACCAGCTATGAACCTGAATTAATTACTCGACCGAAATGCTGACAGAAACAGTCTAAAGTAATGTATTTCATGGAAACATAGCCCGATCAATAAACTTTACATCTTTTCAAAGCGATGCGCAGAATAGGCCGACATATCGCGAGTCACGAAACCAAGTCCAGAATATACTTTACAGAATGGTTATCTTGTGTAAGCTGTGTTACAATGATGAATCACAAAATAAACATTTAGTAATTATTAATGAAGGGACAGGAAAAGGTCATTGCTTAGTAGCCATGGACAATGAAAACGTAAAGGTGGGCAACCAGTTGTCTGAGAATGAACTGGACAACAAACGCTTGATAATAAGGTTTCTAATTCATCCCTGCTTGCAAGGTCGCTAAAATTGTCTGTCTACTAAAATTACCTATTACATTTGCAACTTAGGCCTCTGTGTTTGTATAATATACAAAACTCCCGTGAAAATATTTACCAATCGAGTATAAGTTTCAAAATTGGAATTACAGTTTAAAACGTTTGATTGCACTGCCATGTTTATGCTTGTGTACTAACTTTTCAGTCTACATAACAACCAAACCTTTTAGAAAATTGTGAATACTCCGGCAACATTTGTACTTATTGAAGAAAAATATAGTTCTTTTTAAGTCCTGCCATGGAATTTGGGTATTATCAAAATAAAAGTATCTATGGAGTTTTAGGGACTGAATGGTATTAAAACAATCGATAGACTTTTAGGAACTGAATGGTGACAGTGACATGAGAATATATGGATACCTTTAATTTGACGATTTCAACTTCATATTCTGATCCTAGACCAGCTGGAAGTCCAGGCGGTCCCCTGTCTCCCTGAATTAAACATGCATTACAAAGATACAATTGTACAAGCGTAGAATTGTAAAACTAATAATCATGCAAAGTTACATGCATTAATAACAAACAAAATGGGGTTTTGCGATTGAGAATGGTTTTCATCTGGAGCTGTTTCCACGCCAGATTCGATTTTGGTATTTCATGTCATAGTACTGCGTCGATATGTTGAAAAAGTGAAATCATGACTTTTTTAGCGGTCAGGAAAAGTGTAATCATGGCCATTAGAATGGAAGATAATGCTCAAAACATCAAAATGAAAATAATTCAGCATGTGCAACTCACAAACTGGTATTGCGAATGTGTTTTAGAAAACAGAAAGAGCCTAGCAATAGTTCTGTAAAGTGTCTGTACATTTCTTTACAATGTTCAGTCGCATATCCCGCCCCTCCCAACTTAGAGTACATTCATTGAGTCACTGACTGAATATATATATATATATATATATATATATATATATATATATATATATATATATATATATATATATATATATATATATATATATATATATATATAATGTCGAGGCAATTGGAATATACTAACTTTTCCAATAATAGACGACATCAGCCGACTCGGACTTTCGTGAGGAAGATACCAACCCGTAATCTACTGATTAGGTGTCCGGAACGCCAACCACTGATATACTGAAACACCCCATGGCGCTTTCTATGTTTGGTAACAAGAGCACAATCACAAGCATCTGACATAAATTCATGCAGAGTGCAATAAACATATCATGCATCTAGAAGACCATAACATCGTCTTTTACATACCTTTATTGTTATTACTTCGTAAGTTGATCCCTGTAATCGAGTTCAATATTATGAATTGAAAAAGTGTTAGTCGCAAAGATGTTAATTAAATAAATAAAGCGGAAACTGTCCATAACGAATGAACATTTTGTTAATTGAAGTTAAACTAATATATATTGGAGCATATCAATAATAAAGTGGGATTTTCGACTTACATGATATGGAAAGGAGACGACAGAGATTAAAGGTATGAAGAATGGTAGTGTGATGATGCTGGTGAAAAGCATGAGATAGGGCAATGTGATGATGCTAGGGCAATGTGATGATACTGGTGAAAAGCATGAGATAGGGCAATATGATGTTGCTGGTGAAAAGCATGAGATAGGGCAATGTGATGATACTGGTGAAAAGCATGAGATAGGGCAATGTGATGATACTGGTGAAAAGCATGAGACAGGGCAATGTGATGATACTGGTGAAAAGCATGAGATAGGGCAATGAGATGATACTGCTGAAAAGCATGAGATAGGGCAATGTGATGATACTGGTGAGAAGCATGAGATAGGGCAATGTGATGATGCTGGTGAAAAGCATGAGATAGGGCAATTTGATGATACTGTTGAAAAGCATGAGATAGGGCAATGTGATGATACTGGTGAAAAGCATGAGATAGGGCAATGTGATGATGCTGGTGAAAAGCATGAGATAGGGCAATGTGATGATACTGGTGAAAAGTATAAGATAGGGCAATGTAATGATGCTGGTGAAAAGTATAAGATAGGGCAAGTTGATTATGGTGCCTTGGGTCGCCAAGTGATCTATACAGTTCGCCTTTACCGATCACTGCCATTCCGCCTTTGTGGAATCGATTCACTGGCTCGATCAATGTGGGTATGTGAGACAATTCACCAGTAACTGTTCATGGGTTTACCATTCTTCCCCGGGTTCTTCGACAGTTACGCTAGCCGCCATGTGTATCGTCTGTTAAAAAATGGCACTAAGCCCCCTTCCCGCCAAACTCCCACAAAGAAAAAACAACAAAAAGGACAACAAAAATTGACGAGTAAGGTGGAAGGGACAAAATTTAACAAAGTGACGATAAAGGTCGAAGGTATATATGGTAAAATGATGATACAGGCTGAAGACATGATATATTACAAAGTGATGATACATGTGGAAGATATGAGATAATGATGTGATGATACAGGTGTGTGTGTGTGTGTGTGTGTGTGTGTGTGTGTGTGTGACCATAAAATGACTATACCAAAAGACATTCAGAATTTTGGTAATTGAATTATTTCTGATATAAAACGAACAACTAACCATCTGATACCCGAAAACAATTATTTAGTTTCGTTAAATGAACAAATTCATCAAGAATTGCTTTGTGTTAAGTTCCGTCTAGTACTATCCTGAACAGCTTGCCCGAGACGAATCGAAATGAGAGAGAGAGAGAGAGAGAGAGAGAGAGAGAGAGAGAGAGAGAGAGAGAGAGAGAGAGAGAGAGAGAGAGAGAGAGAGAGAGAGAGAGAGAGAGAGACTGATTTATTGCAATACCTTTAATGATACCACCTCCCCGAATCCTTCGTCCCCATTATCTAAACGTATCGATCTCTTGGATCCTATCTGGACGTAACAAAAATTATTAGATCAGGTACATAATGTAATTTTGGTTCAAGTGCATGCTTCCGGAGAACTTTGCCAAAATGCATTTTACACTGGGGAACACAACAGATAAATAAAATGTATTGTAGGCAGAAATTAAAGTCAATCGAAGCGATCCATACTATGTGATCCAATCACAATATATATTTATTTGTTCGCTACAAATGAAGAACTAATATAAATAAAGAACTAAATTATTTGTACTTTCATTTCAGAGACAAGAGTGGGAATCCCTCGCCTTACCCCACCAACACCACCAACGCACCACCATGAAAAGAAAATTCTAACATTTCATCGTCAGTCAGGAATGAACAGATTGAATATTTTCTTCAAAGTCTGGGAAGATATTTTTAAACGTCACCCTACATTAAAAGAGAGAAGCTTTTCGTGTCATGATACAAAGAATCGACTTCACTTATTTCGAAGGCGTTTAAATTCAATTTACTGTGTCAAATAATATACAAAAGATATTACAACCATGTATTTTCATTTTTTTTACCTATACTTTGCAGTCATTAATAGTTCTGGATATTAATCTAAATGCAATGGGAAATGCGAGATTCATCGTACATTTCGAATCTTCTATGCATATTCGTCCTGTCTTAGTTGACATTCGGAACCAGACATGACGTAAAATTTACGAGGAACCTCAAACCGAAGTCTAAAATATTTTAAAACTGATATGGAATTTCTTATATATCTTCGAAAATGGAAGAATGCTTAAGAAATTATGAAAGACCTTTATGCGATGTACGTGATATAATATGTTCATATAATAAGAATAGGTCTCGAGTTTCTGATTAAGTTCCAGGAAATTTACTACCTTGCTGTCTAGACCACAACTTCGCTATAACAATACTACAGTGAACAGTTGCCTGAGTAGTATAAGTAGTTGAGCTTTTAAAACCAAAAAGAGACTCTAGGCCAGAATCTCCATCCATTTTATTATAATTATGTTCTGACATTTCTTCATCACCTCAGAGACCACCTTTCCCTCAAAAAACCACTCTCCTTGACATTTTGCTCAGAAAATGGTGAAATTTTGAAACTCAAAGAGGATTCTAGACCAAAAGATTTGTTTTATATTAATAAAATATTACATACAATGTATCATAATCCAATCCGACATATTGGATTTGATCTTTGCAAGAGATCTAGGGCAGCCTCAAGTTATCCTGTAATAACAACTAAAATAATAAGCAATTGTATCAAAAATGTTGGTTATCATATATCACCAAAATATGGATCAGTATGGTTATTCGCGACTGAAAATGACGAACGAATAAAGAGGTTGGGCAGATGATTTAATGACATTTATTGACAATATAGTTGATGCTATGTTTTTTGCTAACGATATTTCTAAAGCTGTACAAAATTAAATATTTACTACTGTTGTAGTCCATATTTTATGATAATCTTTTTCATATTTCTGCTGACTCTTATCGTATCTGATCAAGAAATATTTTTTTTATAGGTGATACTTGTTGTCTTACAAGCAGTGTTTAGTTGCAAGTCGAAGCACAATTTTTTACACGCTGAAAGAGAAACACCAACGCATGATATTATTAACAAAACCGGATTTAATGATGCTCCACTTGAAAGTATACCAGAGCTAATCATTACCAGTGGTAAATATGATATTACTCCAAGTATTTTGCAATAGTATTTGTAACATCTTTTTTCACGCACCAATTTTTTTTTTAATGATAATTTCTATAATATGAATTAATAATTCCACATCTTGTTTTGGAATTTTATATGAAATATGATTAAAATCAACGATACTTTTTCATTACATACTATTTGTTTGCAGTTTTTATACAATATTAAAAACTCTAGTGCCAGTCCCTGGTTTTGATTCATCTTAGTTAATCATATTGTCATTTTAATTAATTAATTGAGGAGTTTCAGCTACAATTTCCAGACACCACCAGTAAAACGCTGCGGTTCATTTTTTATCAGTTGATTCCAGTAGAAATGTTTCTTCGGCATCTTTTTTTAGCACTGCAGTTCCAGAAAAATTAAGTGTTGAACGACGCCATAGATATGTGGTAAATATGCTAAATTTTGCACCGCTGCTGATTCTGATGCTACTGCGTATACTGAATTTTTGATCTGCTTGTGAGGAATTTTAATCAGATATTGTTTTCCTACGTTATTAGGAATTATGTTATTTTCAGCGAGTTTAATATCTACAACCACTGGACTTCCAAAAAATTCATTAATAGATCTCTTTATATTTCTACGAAAATTCAGGAACATTTGTATGTGCTTACTATAATCAATTCTGAATGCGGAAATTCCTTCGTTGATTGTATTTAATGATGTCGCTGTCGGAATATTGCTATCGTCGACATATTTTTCGTTGCGGCATCAACATATGATTCTGGTGTTCTGTAATTATTATTACCATTATTATTCTTGTTGAGAAATGCAGGCATCATACCACTCTTGACTAACGTAAACTTAGATTCATCGACATACTTTTGTGTTGTTGCGTCCGAATTTGAAGTTGGGTTTAAATAATTAATATTTATTCGTAATAATGCTACATGTGAATGAATCACCAGCTTTCTTTATATAATCGTTAATTGACTTACGGAAATCTTGTATTTTACCGTCATCAGTTAAAGTAACGATATTATTAGCAACCGCTGTAGGAATTAGTGTAAGTACATCTGATAGTTGTATATTAGTTGTCTTTAATTGTTCTTGTTTATCTTGAAAAACAACGACTGTTGACAGATATAATCGGCGAAATACTTGTGGTTTTATATTATTTCCTGGACTGGACAATGTTGATATTAAACATATTGCAAACGAACAATGTAATGTGGCGATGTAACAGAAGATAAATTTATTGAACTATATCATCAAGCGAAGGCAAATAAAAATGACTTTTTTATTTGATAAATTGACAAATGATACCAAGAAAATGTTTCGATGTTGTATTGAAAAATACCTACAGTAATATTTTTGGAAAAAAATATATAATCATGGACAAGCGAGAAGCGTACAGAAAACATACAGAAGATTGGGAAAAACTTGTGCAATCTCAGAAAAATGTAAGCGATTGCAACTAGCACGACGTGGACAAATAGCTGCTGCAGAAACAGCAACTAAAATTCTTAAACCGGTTACTGAGTCTTTACCTAGAAAACAACCTGAAACTAAACCACTATCAGAAGAACTTTAAAAGAATTACAAGAAGAAGGTTTACTCGGACTAGTTAAAGAACAACAAGAAGCGGCTGTTGGAAAAATTATTGAAAGATCTTAAGAAGAAAGAAAAATTAGATGAGTCACTTGTAGCAAATAAAGCTGGTCCAGTTGCAAGACAAACTGAACTGGATCAACTAATAAATGATCCACTATCACTTGAACGAAAACAAATACGATTAGCCACACGGGATGTTACTAAATGTATCAGAAAAATTAGAAAAGGAGCAAGGAAGAGTAGCAGAGTTGACGGTAAAGTTTATGGAAGTTGAAAATCGGGAAAGTTCTTAACATCTGACGAATACGAAAATTTTCATCGCAATTGTTTTTAATCGCGGCGACTCGACTGTGGACAATCTCCTAAAGATAGCACATATTGTCGGTAAAGTATATTCCGTCGATATCAAAGGCGGAATTAGTTTTATAACAAAAACGTACAGTAGCTGATAATAAATATCTAAAATAGTATGAAAATATCTCCTATTAATCGTATCATTTATCTAGATTGTGTGAATTTATATGAATTGTTAGAACCAATGTATTGTGGTAGATTTCTTTGGATAACTTATTTTTAGGGAAACTGAAAAAGATTTACCTAAAAAAATAATAGCGATTTTTCCGATATTTCATACATTGATGAAGTTGAACTAGATTATCCTAGTTCGTTACAGGATTAACATAACGACTATCTCGTGTACAGTCAATGATGATTGATTTTAGTTTATTATCGCCTGGGTAACAATCAACGAGAAAAGCAGAAACTTCGACTGTTAATAAGTTAGTTCCAAATCTGTTAATAAAAGAAATAACGTTATGAATTACAAAATTTAATACAAGCAGTAAATGCTGGACTAATTCTTAGAAATGTCCATCGCGTGCTAAAGTTTAATCAGTCGAAGTGGACGGCAGATTATATTGAATTAAATAAGAAACATCGTGCTGCGGCTAAAATCTAATTTGAGAAAACAATTTTCAAGTTAATGAATAACTCGGCCTTCGGTAAGACGATGGGGAATATACCAAAGGATTTTTGAGACAAATTGTTAATAATATAAATTGCAGAAAAAAATTAGTTAATGATGATGGTTTTATTAGTATGAAAATATATAATGAAAATCTTGCTGCAAAACAATAACAAAAGACAAATTTAAATTTTAGTAATGATATTTGTGTTCTTGCAGCTGTACTTGATATATCAAAGTGGCTGATGTATGACTTTCACTGTAAGTTCACCAAACAACAGTGGCCAGATTCAGATTTGCTATATACTAACACAGACTCTCTAGTTTATAATAAAAAATGTAAAGATGTCTATCAGGATATTTAAGATAATAAAAATCTATTTGATTAATCTGATTATCTAGCATGTAGCGGATTTCAAGATAATTAGAATAAGAAAGTTACTAGAAAAATGAAAGATGAATTTATGTATATGCCAGTTGGGGAATTTGTTGGACTAAAGAGTAAAATATATGCTGTCATATTAGACGATACTAACCTGACAAAAAAACCAAAGAGTATTCCTCGAGGATATGTTAAAAGGATGATGAATTATGACAATTTTAAAACAGCGCTAGACAATAATGTCAGTTTATCAAAAAAAAATGTTTCACAACAAATCGTCACAAACTCGATACTATTATAAAAAGCGTGGACTAAGTACTTTTACGATGAAAGGTGTTGCACAGACGGAATTAATAAACTACTACTTGGATATGATGTTCAAAAATTTAACATTAGTCGATGGAGGTAATAGCAAAATATGAAAAATGGTTGATAGCCAGCAATTAATATTTGAATTTAACAATGGAATTTCAGGTATTTGTTTTAGTAAATTTATAAGTCTCTCTCTTATCAGATTAGACAATAGCAAATATTTTAATTTTCTCGAAGTTTGCGAGAGGACCTTTCACAATAATTTAATAATTTTCATGATCTGATCTGCCAACAACAGTATACAAAAATTAATATAGACTTAGACAGGTCGAAAGTTTTTGTAAAAGTGGTAAGTATATTCTCAATAAGATGGCAATGAAAAAACTATTTGAATGTCGTCGAAAGTAATCGGTGAACTTAAATTTTAATTGTATTATGATGACAATAAATCATACTTAATTGCGAATGATGAAACATTACTCATTGGTCAAGAAATATAGATGTTTATGCCCTATCTGGAATCAGTACACAATTAATAAAATCCGGTTCAGTACCCACGAATCTAGTCCCAGTTTATTTTTAGATCACTTTTTCCTGTCTAAGTTTGGTGGTGATACTAGAGTCAGATTTTGACATTCTTGATAAGGATTTAAAGGCAATTGTTTATTCTTTAAAATGTGAGCTTATGGTGCGGTTGTCTCTGTATTTCGGCGACAGTGCACATTGAGTAATAAGGTCATGGTGATGATCCGGAAGTGAAATCTGTGTTCCGTTGCCTGGTGTTTTGTTTACAATTCAGCCTCTCAAAAAAATGCAGGTCAGCCCTTGACAAGAACTAAACCGTAAAGTCATCTTTGAAGGTATTTTAGATTAACATGATTTGTATTGATTGTCACACAGTGGAAAGTTCAGTACTCAGAAACAAATGTAGAGACAATATAATTGTGTTCTATGGCCATCTGTTTTTGAAAGGGAGATAATGCTATTCCAGCTAAGTTAAAAATCTTTTTTAGTTATCGAACATAACATAGACTTTTACACTTGCGTTGTATTTTTTTTTTGGTTAATAAATGTATAGAGCTGTAACTCTGATAGTAATTTTAAGATCTTTATAGTAATTGTAAGATCTTTATCCTGATGGCAATTCTGTATTTGCATTAATGACTAGCAATTCCTCTTGCATAAATGTTAGTAAATTGCCTTTTTTTTTAAAAACGAATGCATACAAATCCATTCATACAAAATTGCTAAAAAGAAAAGGCCTAGTTGGGTGCCTCATGAAAATCACGAGAGAGAAACAATAATGTAAGGAGCCCTCAAAAGCACAAAGGCAATGAAGAAGCAGCAATGGAAGGGTACTACGGATTTTTTTATTTGTATATATATATATATATATATATATATATATATATATATATATATATATATATATATATATATATATATATATATATATATATATATATATATATATATATATATATATATATATATATATATATATATACTCTTGTTTTGCTTTTATTTTATTTTTTCATTATTTCAGCTTCATCTTTTATTCTCCGACAAAATTTTGGGGGTTAGAGTTCAGGTCTAGAATCCTATTTGGGTTCGATATTTCATCAGAAAATGTGATAAAAATTTGATTTGCAGGATTGTTTTTTTTTTGAGTGAGAGGTGTCTCTGAGGTGATGAAACACAACAACATATCCTCCACCTATCTGCACGTGTATAAAATACAAAAGGAAAAGGAATAACTCATGAGATCATATCATGACCAACACTTGTTATAATAAATTGATGACAAACACCATGCTATAATAAATTAATTACCAACACCATGTTACAATCTATGGCTGTATGATGTAACAGCAGTTTAGAAAGCAATGATAACTAATGGGTACTATTATACGCATGTGTAGTAAATATACTAAATTTCCAGTATATATTCTACATCTATAGGACACGGTTTAGTTTCAAGCTATTTATGGTAATTACATTCTCCTCCTCTGTATCGCATATCTATTCTGACGTTAAAAAAAACAGTACCAAACCAAGCTTGAGATGAAATATCCCTACCCTAACAGCCTTAATGTCGTATGCAGTTCTAAGAACAACCCTGAAAATGGCGTGGACTGGTATTCTGACATGCTTCAGTATTCCTGGATGATAATGTTTTCTTCTTTTAAATTAAAAGAGTTGCTATCAACTTTAGAAAGGTGTCATACAGTTGGCATAATGTGAGATACATTTTCGTAGGGAATTTGCGTAGTCTCTAAAGCATTAGGTTCAAGTTTAAAGCCGGCATATTTGATGGCATTGTGAACAGGATAATTAGCTTTGAAAATAAAAATGCATTTAATAAGATACATCATTACCCGTATTAATTGAATGTTTACTTTGATTTGAATGAAGCAACAATGATCTATTTCAGTCCTAATAGTATTGTTTGAAAGAATGTATTTTAAATATTCTATAATCACTTTAAAAATGATAAATTTATTCATTATTAATAACTCTTCAAGCGGCGATAAGAAGCAAGATGGTATAAAAGAAACCTTGTAAACGAGATATTAAAACCGTGCATCTACATAGCTATAAATAAATTGTGTTTTTGTTATCAAGGTATTAGACAAAAAGGAATATGCATGAGGTTTAGACAGACGAATAGCAACGCTAGAATCTAAAATTAACCCAGACAGAAACAATGTTACTAATGAATTACCCAAACAGAGACAACGTTACTGTTGACTAACCCAAATAAAGGAAATGTTAATATTGACTAACCCAATAAAGACAATGCTACTATTGACTAACCTAAAAAAGACAATGTTAATATTGACTAACCCAATAAAGACAATGTTACTATTGACTAACCTAAAAAAGACAATGTTACTATTGACTAACCTAAAAAAGACAATGTTACTATTGACTAACCTAAAAAAGACAATGTTATTGTTGCTTTTCAGTAGATGCATGAAATATGTTTAATATATGCTTTTCGATTGTGATCACTTATACGATTCGAACCCTGAATTTTTTCATGTCGGGTTTTTTTATTGGGATAGCATTCAATCATCCACCGTATAATGTGCCATTATTTCATTACAACATGTACAGCTTATTCTAGCTGTTCTCAAAGCAAACAATTGAGATCGCTGTATACCAGAACTCCCTTAAAACCTATGAAGACATATTGGTAGACATGAACTTATATTTTCAGTGAAAATTAAGAACTCACATAGTAAGGAAGTAAGCTGGGGATTCATCCTTATTTCCTGTTGACGAAGATGAATAATTACAGTAAAGTTAAATCAAAACTAACCCTTACATTTCCTTCATTTAAACTTAGATTTAGAAACAAATGCGGGATGTGAAAGAATATCATGTAAGTTGTTATGGATATCTATACTTTTTGCAACTCCTGGTACATGATTTTATCTAACTTTTGCAATATTTATTCAGGGTAGAACATTGTTGTGATTATCTTTAGTTAGATCTTACCTACGTGACTACGAACTGTCTCGGGAATATTAAGTGCGCAAAATTACATAGGAGATATCAATAAATGTTTACGCATGTCCTGACTATTACTAATAATAATCTTAATAATAAGACTAGTTGACGAATTTGGTTAATTTCTCATTTGCTTGTGGGGTTTGGAAGGTTCTGGAAGAAATAAGTAATATCCCACTGGATGGGCTACGTCATATGCATAAATTGTTTGGAAATATTTATTGAGTGATATGATCTGTTGCATGTGGGTAAGTTGCGAAATATATTTGCAAAAGAAAGCGTATACAACGAGAAAACCGACCAATCAGATTAATTCCTATTTTGAAACCAATCTTATTTCTTGTGTTCCTGTTGCAACATCAATATGGAGACGTGTTTTATACTTTACTTAAATATTACTTGAGAGGGTAAACAGGTGTTTGGACAATTAAGTGGAAACAGATAGTGCTCATTTTCTGGATTATAATATAATTATGGACATAATGTCAATTATTCAAAGGAGTTATGCAAAACACAAGTTTGACAACTTTAATCTTTGGCTGACGAGAAAATTTCCAGTTCTGAAGTTTATACGGACCTTTTCAATTCATTTGGATATTAATAAAACTCTTTCAGGATTATTTTGAATTCATTTGATAATACTGTTAGTTCATCTCTCGTTTTTATTTATAATGTTGATAATTAAATGATTTGTTAAGTTTTACAACTCTTGCTGATTTTGCTTCTTTATGGTACTAGTTTATGACAATATAATCGTAACAATCTAAACTTAGTTTATGTTAAAAGACCTCAAACACCAGTGACAGAAAGAAACTATCTTTTATTCAGGCAGATTCGCAAAACTCTAGAAACTTCCATGACTTATAGTCTACATAATGGCGTTAATGTATCATAAGTTAAATGAAAAAAACAAACAAACAAAAAAAAACGGAGAAACTCAATCCTGTCAACTGAACATCAGTTGAACCAGTGACTCGAAATTATGTATAATTCATTTGTGTGTCTATATATATCTCAAATGTTTAGTGGCTGTGTTTATCTGTTGGAATACGACATTGAAATTTGTTTCGCAACCAAAAAGGGTTTAAAACGACTCTTATCTTAATTGTCTATCAAACCTTTGGCCCCACAAGTCCGTCATATCCAGGAAGTCCAGGCTCTCCCTTCTCTCCTTTGCCTCCAGCCTCTCCCTAAAAGGATTACCCCGTAGTATAATATTTTATTACCTATTAAAAATTTTTCATCAGATCGGATGCATGCATATATATATATATATATATATATATATATATATATATATATATATATATATATATATATATATATACACACACACATACATATATATATATATATATATATATATATATATATAACTCAGGTGCCGCTTGGCTTGATTATGTTAACGTGAGAACAAGTTACTACCAAATGAGCACTTTACTGGCCACTTTAGTTCTAAACCATAAGTCAATATCTTTGCTCAATCAATGAACATCTTTTGGTATGATTATTGCGTCTCCTTGTCATAATTCTCCAAAGAGCATCAAGTATGCCTTCATCCAATTAACTGCCTGACGTAAGTTCAATAATTTCATTTAAATACGTAAATAACTGGCTTATGGCTAACAGTATTGATTGCATCAATTATCTACTCTACATAAATTACGTAAAATGGACACAAAATTCACAGATGAAAATAGCAGCAGTACATTTCTACAGCATTACCGTTTCATTTTAATGTTCACATTCCTTCATGTAATTAATTTTCATCATTATTGTTCTCAAAATAGCAGATACCAGAAAGTGATTATCTTGGTAAAAGTAAATGGAATCCATGTAAAGTATAAACTAGTACACCTACCTGTTCCCCTTTTAATCCCTTTGGACCAGGTAAGCCCTGTAATTAGACGTACAATTAAGCCTTTTACAAAAGGTTGTGAAAAAAATTCACAATACGGACAGTTTCAATTATAAATGTAAACATGTTAACCGGAATTGGAGTTAAAAGATAGTCTTGATTCTAACGAAAGAATCTCCTAACTAAAAAAAATCCATAAAGTGACAGAGTATTTTCAGAAAATGATACTTCTTGCGACCTAAGTCAAGTATTAGGTTTTAAAACCTTTGAACTACAGGCACATCAACACATTCAATGTTGGAACTTATTTGGAATAACACTAGAATTCAACTTGAACGTTACAAATTTGTGTTTTAGGGAAATAAGATATTTGTTGAATTTTACAAAACTTGTTTTTATTATTTCTGCAACTTAGTTATTGAAGAGAAATCAATCAAAATAAAGGTGAAATTATTATCACTAAAATGCGTTTATGGCATAAAAGTACTTGATGTAACATATTTTGAGTTTCCGTTTGCAAATCTTTGTTATTATAATTTTACTTAATGCTGACACGTTCTAGGACGTAACAATTTAAAAGTCTTGGTAAGTTTTCTTGGAGTACATGTGGTTAATCTAATATGTTTAGATAAAATTAAATTTAATTTAAATGTTTCTATTTGCATCAAGTTCAATATGAAACCTAGGACCTGAATTCCGATCCATGCAACATTAAACTGAGACAAACAACAGCTGAAATAGCCCCGGTGACTCAAGTGATTAAGGCGTTGAAATGGTAACCAGACGGATGTATGTTTTATAGGAACCGACCAATCAATCAGCCCATATCGGCCTTTGTGTTGTCTCATGATCTGACTTTAATGAAGCAAACAATCTACGAAAGGCAACTCTTGTCAAGAAACTATTAATACATATTACATACATAACCCAAATGCACTTACCATCTGACCTTTTGTTCCTATTGGACCCTGAAAAGGAGAGACAATATTGTAGACGTATGAAAGAGAAATCTTCATTCATCTCGTGGACGGTTTAAACAAATAATTAAACTGATACTTACAGAAGCATAAACTAGAATAATTTATATTACACTTCTTGCAGCATGAATAGTAATTTTTCACATCTAAATGCATGTATGCATGCATGTATGTATGTATGTATGTATGTATGTATGTATGTATGTATGTATGTATGTATGTATGTATGTATGTATGTATGTATGTATGTATGTATGCATATATGCATGCATGTATGTATGTATGTATGTATGTATGTATGTATGTATGTATGTATGTATGTATGTATGTATGTATGTATGTATGTATGTATGTATGTATGTATGTATGTATGTATGTATGCATATATGCATGCATGTATGTATGTATGTATGTATGTATGTATGTATGTATGTATGTATGTATGTATGTATGTATGTATGTATGTATGTATGTATGTATGTATGTATGTATGTATGTGAATATGTATGACTTTAGCACTCCCATATCCTAACGCTGTTAAAGTGAGCCATGAATAATACTGATTTTTATTGAAACTGCAATATAAATTGTTTTTATGCATATCATTTTACCACTGCATAGTACAATGAGATATGACCAGACCCGTCGAATTAAAGAAACAGTGTTATAATAACGGGCCTAATTTCGAGAGAGTGCTGAAGTGTAGGTATAGTTTGATAGAAAAAACGCTTGCAGAAGTATAATACAAAAGAATAATTATTTTAATCAAGTTATACGACAATACTTTTGCATCAAGTATTTTATTTGTCAGAGACCTACTAGAATTAGAATATAAAACATATTTTATATTCAAGACATTCTTGATTATTATACTCCTAGATTTGCATTTTTCAACTGTAGGTTGATATTCAAAACGTTTTCAATGCAGAACAAAATTGTAGAATATTAGTAATGCAAGGTTATTTAGAAATAAGGCATGTGTTAGAAATAATAAGATACACGTGCAAAGCTATTTAAACAAAGGTGCAAAATATGATAAAAGAGAAGTGCTTCCACATCGTATGTGATTTAAACATAGAGAAAATTTCACATTAGTATGACTCTTTTATAATTGATTATGTTCGTCGTCTTAAAAGGTCGTATTCAAAACGTCACTTACCTTGTGACTGCTTATGCAAACAACATGCTGAACTGACATGTGTTTTGTCTGTGAATGACATTTTAAAAAATCAATGATATTAAGTCACAGTATACGTGGTCATGGCAAAAACAGCGTGAAGTTTATTTTATCTTACCGTCTTAATCATGATGCTTTTGCCACGTTAATGCCAAATCCTCTACTTTCAATATCAAACATCACAACACTCTTTGACGAATTACCAATTTATTTTAAAATACAAAAATCTGCATTGATAAAGCAGCTATCGTTTTTCAGAAATCGTCAGAACGCATTGTTGATTACCTACAAGATGGTTTTTATTACTCCAGTTATTTAAGTTACGTAAGCAATATGCCTTGCAAACAATATGCCTTCGTAGCTTCACAGTATTGTTTAATTTAATTTCCATTTTATCACGCTGAGGAAATCAATATAATTATAGTTTTGTTGTTAATGACCTGATTATCAACTATTGATTGTTTCCCTTTTTCATTTAAATACAGCGTGTGCCTCTCCGATAGGTTAGAAAATTCTATCAGTCTAGAAATAACAGGTTTTATCAATTATGGTGACGATTCATCCCCCTCGCCCCTTCTAAATTAGACCCAGGGATCGTTTTTGCTGCTCACATTCTGAAAAAGCCATGTTTTTGCCAAAACAGGAACTGTAGATACTTTAGATCTGTTCATGTAAAAATCAAACATGCTAGATGTTGGACAAATTCAAATATTAACATCTTCCTTATACGGCATTTCATTTTAATGAGGATTAAACATGAATGTAAATATGATTTTAAAGCTTAAAACAAACAAATTATATTTGAGTGCATTTTCTTATTAATAGGAATATAAACACATCAGAATCGTATGCAGACGTGTGAAAGGACAAACCAAGACAACAATCACGAGCACGATTGTCAACAAACCGGAAATCCAGGGTAACCTCGTTCTCCTTTCGGTCCCTGAAAAAAACATTCAAATTTGGAATATAACAGAGGTAAGTCAGCATGTAGGAGAATCAACTAAACATTGAAGTTATCAAGGGATGATATTGTTAAATATTGTTACCGACTGAAATAAAAACAAATCAAATCACTTCATCACAACCGGACGTTTCAATATGTTGCTATTTAAATAACACAAACAAAAGAAACCCTGGCAAGTTCGAGAATTAAAGATTTTTTTTTTCTGTTGTTCCTTGGTAGTAAAAACAAGAACATTATTGTTTATCTAGTGTTGGTCACTATTAACTCACATACATTTTGTTTTCATGCAATTAATTCTTTTACTTAACGCGTGTATGAATGTTTAATTTGCTTTTCCAAAATGTGTAAGTGTAATGCTGACCTCTGGCCCAGGGAGACCAGGATGACCAGGCGGGCCTTCTATTTCGATCACGTGATTCACAGCTTTTCCCTCTTCGCCCTATACAGAAAAATAAAAGCCGTACATCACATTTACTTTACTAAATGTTCAAAATTTTCAAATCATAATTCCTGAGATTTAAACATTTGCCAAATTCCCACTATATTACATTAAGTGATTCATGTCACGAACTTAATTATTTATGATTCTATTGTTCGATCTTTGCTTTAAGTTTGGATTAAATCATAAGAAATGTACATGTTTCTCGAAAAAAATATTTCTATGAACATTGCGCTGAAAGTCACACAATACCTCCAAAGAAGGAAAATGATAATTATGTTTTTCAACAACGTGCGACAACTTCTTGTATAAACCTTTGACAATATTAATAGCGCCTACATTCATATTATTCAATGAAATGTTTCGCAGGTTTTCTGATATATATTTTATATATCTGGGATATCAGATTATATACATGTCGTCTCAGGGTGTATTCGTACTTTGTTGAGGTTTCCTTTATTCAGCAGACTGTCTTAACGGCATTCTAAATCATGAACTAGTTTATCATTGTTCCGAAAAAGGTTATTATTGAAAGTATCTTTCCTTAAAATAGTTATTTTATCCGTTATTTACATCAATGTTTCAATTTCTGAGAGTGTTGTTTAAAACATTAATGCTATATAAACATACAGCTTTCTTTTGGGTAAGAGTGTTGCCTGCATGACCTTCATTTAATTGGACTGACAAGATGGGTGTAGGCTGCTTACCTTGTCACCTCTGTCTCCTTTTTGACCATTTTCTCCCTGAAATGGAATTAGGTTGGACTTGTTTAGCTTAAAGCAGTGTCTATAGGATGGACGTAATATTTTTAAGTTGGACTTGTTTAGCTGAAAGCAGTATCTATAGAATGGACGTCGTATTTTTAAGTTGGACTTGTTTAGCTTAAAGCAGTGTCTATAGGATGGACGTCATATTTTTAAGTTGGACTTGTTTACCTGAAAGCAGTGTCTATAGGATGGACGTCGTATTTTTAAGTTGGACTTGTTTAGCTGAAAGCAGTACTATAGAATGGACGTCGTATTTTTAATTTGGACTTGTTTAGCTGAAAGCAGTGTCTATAGGATGGACTTGTTTAGCTGAAAGCAGTGTCTATAGGATGGACGTCGTATTTTTAAGTTGGACTTGTTTAGCTGAAAGCAGTGTCTATATGATAGACTTGTTTAGCTGAAAGCAGTGTCTATAGGATGGACTTGTTTAGCTGAAAGCAGTGTCTATAGGATGGACGTCATATTTTCAAGTTGGACTTGTTTAGCTGAAAGCAGTGTCTATAGGATGGATGTCGTATTATTACATTTAGCACATCCTAGGTGACACACTTAGAATCTCTTTAGAAAATCGGGTAGGAGGGTCCTTCTCTGTTTATTTTTTTCTTTAAATACATTTTTTCTCAACAAAGCTACGTCACTACGGCATGTAACGGAATGTACCGGATACCCCTTTATCAAAAATAGTGCAGTTCTAGGTTAACCAGAAAACTAGTTCTGGTGATGAATTTCCAAATTATATTTTCTTCAGTTTTACCTTCGCTTTAGGTTGCAATTGATACTAGTAAAGTATTCGGATGTAATTGAATATCAGTGTTTAACATCAATCAGGAATGCATAGTCGCTTCCATGAAGAACAGTATACTGATAACTGAAAAACAAACAACTTACAGAGCATTTGCAGCGATATCAAGTTCACGTGGCCTGCTTTTGTGAGATGACTTGATATTATGTACAACAAATATGAGATAGAAGCATTCTTCAAATATGTAGTTTATTGACAAATTTGAAATGTAGTTTGACAGTAGGGCATTCAGGCAAAGCCTGAATAACATAGCTTATTTTGTAATTTTGTAAGGTACGGAATACTACATTGCAAGGTGTTATGTACTAAATTGCACGGTACTCTGCATTACATTGAAAGTAATAGTGCTAAATTGATTGCTAACTATTGTGCAACAAATAATTACTGGGCACTAAATTGCAAGTTACTGTGTATCAAACAGTTACTATGTACTAAAATTGCTGGTTACTGAGCACTAAAATTGAGAGCTATCGTGTATCAAATAGTCACAATGCACTAAATTGCTAGTTTAATTACGACATTACTGAAAGTGGTTTTCGCGGTGGGACTTGCGTGACTTGTTATCGTTATGTGCGCGCGAACAGTCCCTAATGTAAATGGATAAGACACGGTTATATCATGTATCGCGATCTCAAGAACTTGTAGGTCATAATACAACTCATTATGTAGGAGTAGGCCATAATACAACCCATTATGTGGACGAGTTAGCACGGGAGGTCACAAACGCATACGCCAGTAGAACAGCAACAACGACCATAGATCCTTTTTTGAAGTTGACTTGGTAACCCCGACTGACTGTATGAGACCCACAATTATTATCGTCTATCCTCAGAAGTGATGTCGGTGTCAGAGTATTAGTGCATGTAAGTGGTTGATTTTGTATTGTTAATCCACCATGCTGTTTCCAAATATGCACCATAGAACTATGTTGTCTGGGTACAAAAACTGCAAGTGTACTTGAGGTTGTGGATACGTGTGATGCATGCCCAACGGATTCAAATTTGAAAAAGACTTCTTCGAGCCTAATCAACAATGCTATGCACGGGAAAGCCATAGAGAATCTTCGAAAACAAATTCGAAAAGGGATCAGCAAAAACTTCACATGGTGATTACCGACCCGACGTTCGCGTCTTCAGTGTCGGACTGGCTGCCATAAACAGTGAAAAATCGAAACTAAAGCTAACAAAGACAATCTATGTTAGCGTGTCTGTGATGGACTTTTCCGAATTGCTAATGTATGAGTTGTACTAGGGCGACAACATCGAAATGTTGCATACTGACACAGTCTCGTTACTGATGCACTATACCAACGATGTCATCTGCGTGGACATAGGCAAGACATCGCACGCGTGCGCGATACTAGTTGTTCAGCAACACCAGACAGAAAATGGTGGGGAAATTCGAAGACGAGCAAGCAGGCAAGCTCGTGGAGGAATACATAGGACTGTTAACCAAAATGTCATCAATCCTGGTTGTAGGAGGATTCAGAAGAAAAAAAAAAACACCAAGACGGCTAAAGGAGTTCCCAGAGCTGTTGTGAAAATAGATCGCAGGGACAGCACATGGAATGTCTGCGCTAGAGGTAAAAAATTACAAACACGGTAAATTTGATTCGATTAAAGAAACATGACTTGGATGTGTATCGTTGCAAAAGTGCACCAAAGTAAGTTCATCACTGATGGTTACCAAGCGATGGATTTTTCTTAATGCAATCATAACAGGCATGTAGGAATCCCAATGGTTTATCCTTCCTCTCGCCTAAATGCCCCACCTGGTGATGACAGAGACTTTGTCCATGCTAGAGATAGATGATAGCCTGCTGGTTGCCCCGGAATGTCGAATGTAACTGAAATAGTTTGTACATTGACTGAACATGCCAGGTCAAAAACACGACGTTGTCTCACTTTAACTAAGGAGCATACTGATGCTGAGCCAGGCAGTCACTGATTGAATCTGACGTGGGTGGCTGTGATGTCAAAGGACCTCGTGTGACTCGTATGCTGAATTGAATCAACGGGTTTCAACGCCCTTGCGCGTATGGTTTCATTATTTAGCGATGCTATAACCGACCCAAATCAAGTCACCCATGTACGAAAGCGCTCTTCATGATTCAGTAACAAAATTGTCTCCATGTGCTGATGCCCCAACAAGCGTTTTGAAATTGTGTGTTTAAATCGTTCTACTATGGCCGTTAACGTTGCACACTGACATGTCCATGACGAATCAGTACATAATGTTTTACCAACAATTTTTGAAAAGACCTGCAGAGGCTATGGCCATGTTAGCGGCGAATGTGCACCGATGTATTTAAAGACATCTGCAGCGTTTGGCCAATCTTTACACATCAGCGACTCTGCTTTCTTGTCTCTTCTGGCAACATCAATTGCAATTAACTTATATTGTATCTACATATAGTTACTCAATCATGTGAAAGAAAAAAGTCAAGCTTGTCAGCTTTGTTGGGTATCGTTACATCAATCCTTTCACCGGATATTTTCCTTGCAAATCTGCCACAAAGTTTGTTTGGCCAGTCACGCACGAGTGACCCCGAGGTTAACATTTGATGGTTTCGCTAATTTTTCAACGGCTGCATCATTCTTCCAACCACAACGTGACCAGTACGTGACCAGTACCGTGTTCATGTTTCTTTAATCAATGTGCATTACCTCCAAGTATAATCTTGGCCTTCCCAAGAGCAGCATCGATATCATCGCCAAGATTTATTAGACCAGCATCGTGAACTGAAGGTTTCCAAGAATACAAGTTCCAGAGATTCCAGCTCCACCATTATGTGTTACAACCGGAGATGGATTTGTGGCACGTGTTTTAATGTGTTATTGCACACAATATGAATGGATTGTGATAAGCTATACAAGTTATATTCCACATGACATCACTAGATGAAAAGATTCAATATGGCATCAGGAAATTGGCAAGATTTAATCGGCATTGTCTTATCTGCTTCGATGAAGCTTCGGATGCCTTTGGTACTAAATTCGGTTCCCCAAACTGATCATTGGCCCGACTGGGAAAATTCAACAGTTCCTGAATATCATCATGCCATGGTTAGAGTTTCATCTCCTATGACGCAGGGATGGACACAGCTTTTTTATTTTATCAATGACTTAGCTACATTTTAAAACTATGAAATGCTGATGCCTTTAAAATGCATCAAATTATTATTTTCCTTTTATTATTTACCAATGAGAGAACTGATTTTAATGTCTTCTGTATAGGGTGAAAAAATATTGTCAAAATGGGTAAATGCACTAAATACTAAAAAAAAGTAATGAATATTTTAGGTGGACATCAATGTCTTAATTATATCAGTTTTTCATGGAAATTAATTTGTTTCATTGGTGGATAACTTAATATACTTAGAAGTTATTATAAGTTACAACTGAAAATTTAATATCAGACAGATTTTTTTTAGAAAAAGAACAACAAATCGTTTCGTTTAGTCATGATTTTCAGGCATAGCGTTTCATCAATATTTCCAACGTAAAAGTATTCCAAACTAATGTAAAGTTTGCATAAAAACAAACAGATAACATTTATTTTGTTGAATAAATATAGTTGCGCCCTGACCATATTTTGATGTATATTTTGTCAAGTTGAAATTGGGTTCGTAAGATTTAGAAAGACAGATTAAAATATAAAAATCTTTACTTTTTATAATCAAAATCAAACTGAAGAAGAATATTCCTTTTAATTGTATCCTGTATTCTGAATCACCTTTAAGATGAGTATCACTCTTTACTGTCCTGTTTTCAGTCATATTACAAATTCATAACAACGGTATTAACGTACTAATCATAAATTATAAAAATAGAACAATGAAACGAATATATTAATGAATGCAATCTCAAAATTTGCAATTTTTGGTATCCGGGAGATTTGGTGATAGGTGTATAACTCGCTGGTTGCACTTCCCGTTGTACACACACTGTAAATATGACTTACTACGACGAGTTGCCAGCATTGTAATTTGTGCCAACAAAGAACATGAAATTTGAAAGTTGTGTATGCCTCACAGACATATTCTATTTTTCAGCTTTTGATCACATTTTATTTTTCTCGGGAGGCAAGGTTTCATACTGCCAAACTCCAACATCATTCGATGAAGAATTTATTTTCAGCACACCAGTCGGATGGATTTGCTGTAGGGGCTTTCACGATAGTAACCAGTGCTTCATATGGTTGGCCACGGCGTAATGTTTTATTAAAAAGACTATTTTATCTCCGTATTTGCTTTTTATTATGGTGTAAATGCATGATTTCATGTAATATGTACAAATGGAGAATACTAGTGATGAAACACCTGCGCTATCCGTATTTGGGTGTATTGCTGGTGTATTTGAACGGCT
Source organism: Potamilus streckersoni (assembly GCA_016746295.1). Lineage (NCBI taxonomy): Eukaryota > Metazoa > Mollusca > Bivalvia > Unionida > Unionidae > Potamilus > Potamilus streckersoni. Next base: position 167,944 of record JAEAOA010001360.1, read on the forward strand.
GTCCATTTTGTGCTCATATGTGTTTATCAAACTTTCTCTGCAAGTCATCATGTAATTTAAATCGGTTCAGTCAGGGCACTGTTCATTATTGTAATATGCATAAATCGGTCCAGTCAGGGCACTATTCATTATTGTAATATGCATAAATCGGTCCAGTCAGGGCACTGTTCATTATTGTAATATGCATAAATCGGTTCAGTCAGGGCACTATTCATTATTGTAATATGCATAAATCGGTCCAGTCAGGGCACTGTTCATTATTGTAATATGCATAAATCGGTCCAGTCAGGGCACTGTTCATTATTGTAATATGCATAAATCGGTCCAGTCAGGGCACTGTTCATTATTGTAATATGCATAAATCGGTCCAGTCAGGGCACTGATCATTTTTGTAATATGCATAAATCGGTCCAGTCAGGGCACTGTTCATTATTGTAATATGCATAAATCGGTCCAGTCAGGGCACTGATCATTTTTGTAATATTCATAAATCGGTCCAGTTAGGGCTCTGATCATTTTTGTAATATTCATAAATCGGTCCAGTCAGGGCACTGATCATTATTGTATAAGCATAACTCGGTCCAGTCAGGGCACTGATCATTATTGTAATATTCATAACTCGGTCCAGTCATTATTGTAATATGCATAACTCGGTCCAGTCAGGTCACTGATCATTTTTGTAATATTCATAAATCGGTCCAGTTAGGGCTCTGATCATTTTTGTAATATTCATAAATCGGTCCAGTCAGATCACTGATCATTTTTTGTAATATTCATAAATCGGTCCAGTTAGGGCTCTGATCATTTTTGTAATATTCATAAATCGGTCCAATCAGGGCACTGATCATTATTGCATAAGCATAACTCGGTCCAGTCAGGGCACTGATCATTATTGTAATATGCAGGACATAATAACTCCACCTTTAATAACAAATTTCTCCGATTTTGTTTATTGTAAGTTCTCCATAAGGTTGAAAATCGCGAGTTTAAGAGAGTTTTAGGCAATGTGGATTGGGTCGTTGATGTGACTATTGCACTGAATGGCGTGTGTGTGTGTGTGTGTGTGTGTGTGTGTGTGTGTGTGTGAGAGAGAGAGAGAGATTTAGATTTAGATTTAGAGATTTATATCTTTTAGGTTTACATAGTTACATAGCCATTATGAGAGTCTGAAAGATATATCGGTAACAAGCTATAAGATATATGATATATCATCAAATCCTTAACAGTTACTAATTAATTATGTAAGTATCATTCAAGGGTGGCTAGCCGTCTTCGGTAACTTCCAGTTCCAATCAAATTGTTTCGCTCATACTTATCATTTATCATAACGAATACAAATCATGGTTAAATTATACAAATCATCTTAATTTTTTAAAAATCTTGTTTTGGTGGTGGTTGGGGGTAAATTATCATTTGGGAATGTACAATTGTTTTAACTCTTTATACATTTGGTCCAAGACAATTATCGTTACCCTAGAAAACGAAGACCGAATGGGTGCGGACTCGAATCCTACCATCGTACCAAACTGGGTCAGCTGCTGTGGTGTATTCTTGGGCAAGACACTTCACTTCAATTGCCTTTAAAACCTACTTGTGTTTGCTGTGCCGTAAAGCAACAAGCCAAACTAAATAACCCTTAAAGAGTATAAAAAATGTTGAATACCTTATATCCCATAGAGCCGTCTTTACCCTAGAAGAATAGAAAAATGTAACAGATGATTCATTGAATATAATGATGCACAGAAATATTGCTGAGGTTTTGGTATAGGCTTATGGCGCATCCCATAATTTCAAACCTTGTCTTGATTATTATTTTTTCTAGGTTATCATATAATAAAAGTTATCAAACAAGACGCTGCTTTAAAATCATGGACTGAGCATTGTTTAAATAAAATGTATACATCACGAATTCTTTCACATTTTCAACATCATAAACTCTTTACTACGGCCATTATCTTGATGTTTATATTACGTAATAAAATATTGCAACCATGTGTTTTCTTTTCCTTTAAATGAGACCGGTGTTAGTGCAAACTGGCTCTTTAAAGGCCATATTCAAATGGATTAGATTCGCCCTTATTGTTGACTGCCTTGTCTGCTGTAAGTTACCAATAATGTTGAGATGAGACTGGTATATATGTCTGTAACTATGTCTGTCTGTATGTTTGTATATATTCGCTCGTATGTATGGATGACATACAAATCCGTAGTTACCTGATGCGGTCTGAAATATCGGACTCAAATTCATACATATTTCCCATTTTGATTTCAACCACAGACTCATATTTAATGACTTTTTTCACACGTTGCTTTAATCTTGAATTACAGTTTAAGTACGCACCGTCAAATTAAAGTGTTATCTAGTACTGAGTACCTTTACAAATTCAAGTGTTCTCAAGTACTCAGTACTTTTACAAGGATATACTACTAGCATGTAATACGTCAGAAAGAGATAATTTGTTAAGAAATAATATTTAATAAGTTTCACGATAAATTAAGTTTTGTAATTATATTGAGAAAGACGTTGGAAACAGAGATACACAAAGAACTTACCGACAAAAAGGACCCAATACTTGGCAGATAGACACAAGCAGAGACAGCTAGACATTTGAATTCTGAAAGAGGCGTGACTTAAAAGATGGATGGAGAGGCGGAGAAATAAAAAGGCAGGCAGGCTGTAGACAGGAAGACACATATAAGATAAACTATAAAGTCAGACAGTATGACAAGGAAAGTAGATAATTTGCGTTGTTTTAATTACAGAAGAAAACCCTCTGCGCTCAAACACACATAGATAAACAAAAACCTACCTTAATGCCGGGAAGACCACGCACTCCAATACGTCCCTGAAATTCAAATATCGTCGAAGACTAATAGGCACGGTTGGGAAGCACTTCCCAGATCGCTATTATAAGTATATGCGAAGCGAAAGAAAAGATAAAAAAAAATACACAAATTGATTAAAGCCATCACCAAATTGTTGTATTCATGAAGACATTCGTTTGAAGTCATACATGCAAATTGGTCTAACCTTCTTCATGGAATTACGATATATATATATATATATATATATATATATATATATATATATATATATATATATATATATATATATATATATATAAAGAATACAAATCATATGGCGAATATATATATATATATCAGCATTTTTCGTAAAATTGCTTTATCAGTAAATTTTTCAATGGAGGCTTCTCTGGTCTATATATAATTCTAACTTCAACTTTACATTTTAATTGTAAATCAAAACAAAACTACATGGATTCTAGTGTTTAGTAAACATGACAAAATGAAAATAAATCCATTAAAAAAACTCTTTCAATTACATTACAAATATGTAAAGAAAATAATGGAAACGCAGCAAAATTTTAAAATATTTCCCGGATTAAGACTTTTCATTGTAAAAGAAAATGTACTCTTCAGATGTGAATATCTTCATAAAAATTTAAAGCATTTATCTAAACTAGACTCAAATATAATTCTATACTCCATACACCTAAGAAAGTGAAGCATGTATACAACAAAAAGACCAAAAGCAAATGAAAATATAAAGTCGATTATCGGGGTTTTTGGGTAAAGAAAGCTACTTTTTTATGTAAATGAAATAAAACCAGTCAGCGCAAAATGTTTTGGACTTATCTCATTGAAGATTATCCCGGGGAAAATAAATAAATTATAAATTTTTGCATTAAATACAACTTTTGGAAATTTATCCAAATCAACAGACATGATGATATGTTTTAGAAGCAAATTAATGGCGACATTCAACTCTCGTTCAGGCAGGTCTTGCTTGTATTGTCTCCATTTTGCTCGTCTTACTTGTATTGTCTCCATTTTGCTCTGACTAGGATAGAAAGGAACGTGAGGCAGAGACGCCACAATATTAAACTTGCAAAGAAAACTCGAAATTAATGAAGAAAGTTTTAATTACACTTTTTGAAATGTCTTAAGATGATTTTCTGCTGCACTTAAAATGTCTAAAATAAATTTAATGCTACACCTGACTTTACAATCCCCCCTCCAAAAAATAGTTAAATCATAATTATTATCAAGGAAAAAATTTCAATAGTATACCAAGAATCAGTCACAAGGGTTATAATTACAAATAATTTAAAATTGGGAAATTTGAAGATTCATATGCAGATGACAGATTCTAGTACAGATCTGTAGATATTTAAGGAAATAAAATGTGGCGTCCTTTACCTTATTATATTGCCAAAAGACATTATTGGGCAGACTATAAATTGGTCAATGCAAAAGCGGGTTTTGCTAAAAGAAAATCATATTCTGACAAAAATATTGAAAATTGTAGCTTTAGATGATTTATGAATACAGCACTCATATAATAAAGCATTAAGCTAGCTTTAAAATATGGTAATGAAGAACCACAACTTTTTCAAATTTCTGTTTCAAATCTTGATGCAGCCATTATTAAAAAGACAGGCGCTTAAAACGTTAGACCTATACACAAATGTATGGACATACATATGGCGATATAGTTAAGTAGATGTTGAGAACTCAATGATATTATCGCACATGCAGGATAGTTCCACTAAATTATATTGTTGCAGTGTTTAAATATTTTAATTCAGCGTTGTCTAAGCGATTGTGAAGGATAACATAGACCAGGGCTGGATCGGCTGGGGAAGGGTTGTCTTCCGGGGTTTCCAGTCACCCCAATTCCGGCCTAAATAAAAACGTAAACGTACGCAAATGTACAGTCATCTGTCATTTGAGCAGTGTTTTACTCTTGCGTATGTCTAATGAGTTAGTATACACACGCCGAGTAAATAGACAGATCGACATTTGCTTTGGTGCCCAATCGAGGAAGGTCGAGGCTATTTCGACATTTTGGAACCACACACCCACCACCACCACTTAACCTGATCCGGCCTTGTAGGCAGAACATATTTTTGTTAATTAAGTTTCACCAAAATACTGAATAACGTTCTGACAGGAAAGAAAACATTTTCCTTGGGGAATGTTTGCAAGATACTTTGACTGGCCGTAATAAAAACGAAACATTTGTCCAAAGACGCTATTATTCATATTTAATTTAATTGCTTGTTTATTAGTTTTAAAAATTTTAAAACTTCATTGTATGGTATTTTAATATAACATTGTATGCTGGACTTGACCTTGACCTGACCGACTTTTTAATTTTGTTTTTCATTTTTGTAAACAACTAATATACAGCTAAATTATTATCTATGTCTAAGGACTTAATATCAGTATCTTTATTAATAAAAGAAGTAAATATATTCAATTGGGTATTGGTTTTGCGTTTTCCTAAGTGAATTTTATAGGTTATGATTTTGATTTTGTAAACATCAAGATCATTCTAGAAGGTCATTTTCCATTAGGTAATGGGGTTTTTTTTTTACCAAAAAATGTCAATTGTGTCCTGAGAAAAGCAGGGAACTATACAATCTTGTAATTGTGAGGAATTGATCATTCGTACTTTAACATATAGCTCTTATAAGTTGTGTTATATGTTGTGACCAGTATTTTTATTTTTTTTAGGCTGGAATTGTTTTTTTTCAAATTATCGAATTCAAGTGATTATTTTCTCTGGAAGTATAAAAGTGCTATTTTAAAATTCTTGGATAGAGACATTCACTGGAATATAAGTATATTAAACATGGAATTATATTTCTGTGATTTAACAAAAGACTGTTGACACATCAACACTCACACAAGCTATCCCATATGTCATCGCCTTCAGTTTTGGATTTCTTCGGGACTTGTACTTGGTTTTATTCAGGACATTGTATTATTAGAACTTGTATCTGTAATTCTTGGACTATTTTGGAATTTAATTCGCAATACCGCAAGTTCTTTTTTCTCATTTTGACCTTGGATTCTTGTGAAAAAAATATATTTGTTAAGTTTTACAAAACTTGTTGTCGTTCACTCTTTCTGTTACATATTTTATTAGCATAGACTCGTAACACTATCAACACTTATCGTAGAGTAAATAAAAAACACACACGCACATACTCGAAAAATGGGAAAAGGAGAAGTAAATAAATTTGAGTTAACGTTGCTGTATTCATATATCACAAAAAAGCTCTATGGGGTGATTAAAATGAAAATGGTTAAAGCAAAGCAAATATTTGACAGAAATTTAATTCAGCATTTGATCGGTACCGGAAAACCGTTTTCACCCTGAGGACCCTGAAAAGAAATGGTATCGGATTGAAAAACGAATACTTAGTAGCTTTTCTAACAAAAAGTAGTCTGGCCATTTTATGCCATTCCAGGAGTTTAACGAACATAAAGTAGAGTTTGGTTATTTTATGCCATAAAAAATGTGATGATAGAATAAGGAAACTAAAAGCAAATAAAATTACAAGAAACAATTTAATAACACAAGATCAAATATTTTTTCCTCTATGATGAGAACACGATGTTTAAATTTTGGGTGTACAGTTAACGTAGTATACATTTCTATCCATGTCAGTAACACTATGAGTGTACAGTTAACGTAGTATACATTTCTATTCATTCCAGTAACACTAGAAGTGTACAGTTAGCGTAGTATACATTTCTATTCATGTCAGTAACACTACGAGTGTACAGTTAACGTAGTATACATTTCTATTCATTCCAGTAACACTACAAGTGTACAGTTAACGTAGTATACATTTCTATTCATGTCAGTAACACTACGAGTGTACAGTTAACGTAGTATACATTTCTATTCATGTCAGTAACACTACAAGTGTACAGTTAACGTAGTATACATTTCTATTCATGTCAGTAACACGACAACTATACAGTTAACGTAGTATACATTTGTATTCATGTCAGTAACATTACTAGTGTACAGTTAACGTAGTATACATTTCTATTCATGTCAGTAACACTACGAGTGTACAGTTAACGTAGTATACATTTCTATTCATTCCAGTAACACTAGAAGTGTACAGTTAACGTAGTATATATTTCTATTCATGTCAGTAACACTACGAGTGTACAGTTAACGTAGTATACATTTCTATTCATATCAGTAACACTACAAGTGTACAGTTAACGTAGTATACATTTCTATTCATGTCAGTAACACGACAACTGTACAGTTAACGTAGTATACATTTGTATTCATGTCAGTAACATTACTAGTGTACAGTTAACGTAGTATACATTTCTATTCATGTCAGTAACACTACGAGTGTACAGTGAACGTAGTATACATTTCTATTCATTCCAGTAACACTAGAAGTGTACAGTTAACGTAGTATATATTTCTATTCATGTCAGTAACACTACGAGTGTACAGTTAACGTAGTATACATTTCTATTCATGTCAGTAACACTACAAGTGTACAGTGAACGTAGTATACATTTCTATCCATGTCAGTAACACTATGAGTGTACAGTTAACGTAGTATACATTTCTATTTATGTCAGTAACACTACGAGTGTACAGTTAACGTAGTATACATTTCTATCCATGTAAGTAACACTACGAGTGTAACATTTCACGTAGTATACATTTCTATCCATGTCAGTAACACTACGAGTGTACAGTTAACGTAGTATATATTTCTATCCATGTCAGTAACACTACGAGTGTACAGTTAACGTAGTATACATTTCTATCCATGTCAGAAACACTACGAGTGCACAGGTAACATAGTATACATTTCTATCCATATCAGTAACACTACGAGTACACAGTTAATGTAGTATACATTTCTATCCATGTCAGTGAAACTACTAGTGCACAGTTAATGTAGTGTATATTTCTATCCATGTCAGTAACACTACGAGTGTACAGTGAACGTAGTATACATTTCTATCCATGTCAGTAACATTACTAGTGTACAGTTAACGTAGTATACATCTCTATTCATGTCAGTAACACTACGAGTGTACAGTTAACGTAATATACATTTCTATTCATGTCGGTAACACTACGAGTGTACAGTTAACGTAGTATACATTTCTATCCATGTCAGTAACACTAAGAGTGTACAGTTAACGTAGGATACATTTCTATCCATATCAGTAACACTACGAGTGTACAGTTAACGTAGTATACATCTGTATCCATGTCAGTAACACTACGAATGTACAGTTAACGTAGTATATATTTCTATCCATGTCAGTAACACTACGAGTGTACAGTTAACGTAGTATACATTTCTATCCATGTCAGTAACACTACTAGTGTACAGTTAACGTAGTATACATTTCTATCCATGTCAGTAACACTATGAGTGTACAGTTAACGTAGTATACATTTCTATTCATTCCAGTAACACTAGAAGTGTACAGTTAGCGTAGTATACATTTCTATTCATGTCAGTAACACTACGAGTGTACAGTTAACGTAGTATACATTTCTATTCATTCCAGTAACACTACAAGTGTACAGTTAACGTAGTATACATTTCTATTCATGTCAGTAACACTACGAGTGTACAGTTAACGTAGTATACATTTCTATTCATGTCAGTAACACTACAAGTGTACAGTTAACGTAGTATACATTTCTATTCATGTCAGTAACACGACAACTATACAGTTAACGTAGTATACATTTGTATTCATGTCAGTAACATTACTAGTGTACAGTTAACGTAGTATACATTTCTATTCATGTCAGTAACACTACGAGTGTACAGTTAACGTAGTATACATTTCTATTCATTCCAGTAACACTAGAAGTGTACAGTTAACGTAGTATATATTTCTATTCATGTCAGTAACACTACGAGTGTACAGTTAACGTAGTATACATTTCTATTCATATCAGTAACACTACAAGTGTACAGTTAACGTAGTATACATTTCTATTCATGTCAGTAACACGACAACTGTACAGTTAACGTAGTATACATTTGTATTCATGTCAGTAACATTACTAGTGTACAGTTAACGTAGTATACATTTCTATTCATGTCAGTAACACTACGAGTGTACAGTGAACGTAGTATACATTTCTATTCATTCCAGTAACACTAGAAGTGTACAGTTAACGTAGTATATATTTCTATTCATGTCAGTAACACTACGAGTGTACAGTTAACGTAGTATACATTTCTATTCATGTCAGTAACACTACAAGTGTACAGTGAACGTAGTATACATTTCTATCCATGTCAGTAACACTATGAGTGTACAGTTAACGTAGTATACATTTCTATTTATGTCAGTAACACTACGAGTGTACAGTTAACGTAGTATACATTTCTATCCATGTAAGTAACACTACGAGTGTAACATTTCACGTAGTATACATTTCTATCCATGTCAGTAACACTACGAGTGTACAGTTAACGTAGTATATATTTCTATCCATGTCAGTAACACTACGAGTGTACAGTTAACGTAGTATACATTTCTATCCATGTCAGAAACACTACGAGTGCACAGGTAACATAGTATACATTTCTATCCATATCAGTAACACTACGAGTACACAGTTAATGTAGTATACATTTCTATCCATGTCAGTGAAACTACTAGTGCACAGTTAATGTAGTGTATATTTCTATCCATGTCAGTAACACTACGAGTGTACAGTGAACGTAGTATACATTTCTATCCATGTCAGTAACATTACTAGTGTACAGTTAACGTAGTATACATCTCTATTCATGTCAGTAACACTACGAGTGTACAGTTAACGTAATATACATTTCTATTCATGTCGGTAACACTACGAGTGTACAGTTAACGTAGTATACATTTCTATCCATGTCAGTAACACTAAGAGTGTACAGTTAACGTAGGATACATTTCTATCCATATCAGTAACACTACGAGTGTACAGTTAACGTAGTATACATCTGTATCCATGTCAGTAACACTACGAATGTACAGTTAACGTAGTATATATTTCTATCCATGTCAGTAACACTACGAGTGTACAGTTAACGTAGTATACATTTCTATCCATGTCAGTAACACTACTAGTGTACAGTTAACGTAGTATACATTTCTATCCATATCAGTAACATTACGAGTGTACAGTTAACGTAGTATACATTTCTATCCATGTCAGTAACACTACGAGTGTACAGTTAACGTAGTATACATTTCTATCCATGTCAGAAACACTACGAGTGTACAGTTAACATAGTATATATTTCTATCCATGTCAGTAACACTACGCGTATACAGTTAACGTAGTATACATTTCTATCCATGTCAGTAAAACTACTAGTGTACAGTTAACGTACTGTACATTTCTATCCATATCTGTAACACTACGAGTGTACAGTTAACGTAGTATACATTTCTATCCATGTCAGAAACACTACGAGTGTACAGTTAATGTAGTATACATTTCTATCCATGTCAGTAACACTACGACTATACATTTAACGTAGTATACATTTCTATCCATGTCAGTAACACTACGAGTGTACAGTTAACGTAGTATACATTTCTATCCATGTCAGTAACACTACGAGTGTACAGTTAACGTAGTATACATTTCTATCCATGTCAGTAACACTACGAGTATACAGTTAACGTAGTATACATTTCTATCCATGTCAGTAACACTACGAGTGTACAGTGAACGTAGTATACATTTCTATCCATGTCAGTAACACTACGAGTGTACAGTTAACGTAGTATACATTTCTATCCATGTCAGTAACACTACGAGTATACAGTTAACGTAGTATGCATTTCTATCCATGTCAGTAACACTACGAGTGTACAGTGAACGTAGTATACATTTCTATCCATGTCAGTAACACTACGAGTGTACAGTTAACATAGTATACATTTCTATTTATTTCAGTAACACTACGAGTCAGTGGTGAAAACACTATCTTTATAAAAGAATATTCAAAATCATTCTTAGTATATTTACAAAATGCGCATAAACAATGCCGGTGTGAAACACTATCAATAGGAAATTAAACGTTCAACTACACACTCGACGTCAATATCTGTGTACCGCATTTGTAATGCCAGTTATATAAATTATTAGACCATCTTACTGTACGTGCTCAAGGTAAATGTGAAATTTACTGATACAGCCTTTGAAATTCTGATATTGTCACCAAACCACATGGTATGCTCTTGACCTGTGTCTAACAAGCATGTGAAACTTCCTTCAGGGCGCGTTTCGGAAAGTGACTTTAAAATAAAATGAAATGATGTAAAAGTAATTAGATAAAACCAAGACGCGGGTCAGAAGCCAGCGTCGGTTGTGCACGTCTGTTATAAAGGTTCTCATCGTGTTTTCAATATTCCCATACTATTAAGAGAGGCGGATGAGGTCACTGTGACTAGTGATTACCTGATCAATAAAGCCTATTTAACCATCGCAAAATCCTTGATGTTTTAGTGTACCCAAATATATGAAAAAACGTTTACAATGCTGACATTAAATGTGAAATTTGATCTCAGAAGACGGCACCTGAACGTATGAAGTAATGTAACTTTTCAGATGAGACATTATGTTGCGCTCTAAACGTTCGTGTAAAATATAAAAATACTGTACTTGTCTGTGATATTCCGTTCGAACAGACACAATCATTAGGTACTCCAGCCAACATCTAGAGATGATACAGTATTCCATTGTTGGTACAGTTTTCCATTAATGGTACATTATCCCGTTGATAATACAATATTCCATTGTTGGTACAGTATTCCATTATTGATACATTATTCCATTGATAATATAATATTCCATCATGCTTTGGAAACTATGCCTTCGTTAAGACGTTTTTATAGATGACGTGGAATTAATTTACACTTGTGGTGAATATGCAGCTAAAATTTGGAAGGAGGTATGCTGACTTAAAATAGTTTGTCAAATTCGGTGTAGTGATGATGTGTAAGTGGGAAACGTTTTATAAAAATACTTCGTACGCTTCCACAATACGCCTCAACATATAAGACCTTCTTTACAAAACTTCTACACTTTGATTCTATTCTATGGCCCGTGGGAAACATTGCCAAAACATTCAGGAGATTTCATGCGGAAGAAGACATTACCTTTTAACATTATAAACAAGCATGATCCTCTCCTATCCTATCTTCTCTCTCTCTCTCTCTCTCTCTCTCTCTCTCTCTCTCTCTCTCTCTCTCTCTCTCTCTCTCTCTCTCTCTCTCTCTCTCTCTCTCTCTCTTTTCTTTATTTTAAGGAGAGAAGTGCGGCTGACAATTTTGAGAGCATTGAAAATAAACGATCAGTATCTAATACAAATTTTCTTTGCGGAAAGTTTCAATTTTGAAATTAATTTTGGACACTCACCGGATCTCCCTTGTCCCCTTTTGGCCCTGGAATTAAAACAATAAAAGATAATTAGTGATATTTTTTTAACAAATTAGATCGCTATAAAAAAATAAATATCATTGAACGCTGAAATAGAAAGACCCCTCAATCCATGTCAAGAAACTTGATACTTGTATTAATAAAATGGTCAGGATCTATCTTATACTGTATGAGAAGACAAAGATCTTTATGGTACTGTATGATAAGGCAAAGTTCTATATGGTACTGTATGATAGGGCAAAGTTCTATATGGTACTGTATGATATGGTAAAGTTCTATATGGTACTGTATGATATGGTAAAGTTCTATATGGTAGTGTATGATATGGTAAAGTTCTATATGGTACTGTATGATATGGCAAAGTTCTATATGGTACTGTATGATATGGTAAAGTTCTATATGGTACTGTATGATATGGTAAAGTTCTATATGGTACTGTATGATATGGTAAAGTTCTATATGGTACTGTATGATATGGCAAAGTTCTATATGGTACTGTATGATATGGTAAAGTTCTATATGGTACTGTATGATATGGTAAAGTTCTATATGGTACTGTATGATATGGCAAAGTTCTATATGGTACTGTATGATATGGTAAAGTTCTATATGGTACTGTATGATATGGTAAAGTTCTATATGGTACTGTATGATATGGTAAAGTTCTATATGGTACTGTATGATATGGTAAAGTTCTATATGGTAATGTATGATATGGTAAAGTTCTATATGGTACTGTATGATAGGGCAAAGTTCTATATGGTACTGTATGATAGGGCAAAGTTCTATATGGTACTGTATGATAGGGTAAAGTTCTATATGGTACTGTATGATAGGGCAAAGTTCTATGTGGTACTGTATGATATGGCAAAAATTTATATCGTATTGTGAGATGACAAAGATTATGTCCTACTGTATGAGAAGGCAAAGAAAAAATAATTGTGGAAGGAAGAAATATAATCTGGGATAGAATGGGAAGAGAAAAATCTCAACAGTGAAAATATAGGAGTGGTTATTTATATATTGTCGGTACCGTTAATGTACGCTATTACTATATTGATGTTAAATGTTTGCTATCACTATATTGATAATTATGTATGCTATTATTATACTGATGTTAAGGTATGCTTTTATCTGTTATTATTATATTGATGTTAATCTATGCTCCTAATATATTGATGTTAATGTATATATTGCTCTACTGATGTTAATGTATGCTATCATTAAATTGAGTTTCTGGGTACAATTTCGTAACTTTATGAGGAAGGTGAAAAGGCAATGTACTAAGTACCTTTCAAAATCTTAATTTGGCTTCCAAAAATTGTTAGGTGTGGAACATTGGCCAGCGCCAGATATATCACTCTTTTAGTCACATTGTTTCAAATATATCACTTCTACATTTTCTTTCTTACTCATTTTAAAAACTCCGAAAACTGAATTTTGCCATTTTCATTTCAGGTATTATGTGCAATTCGCTATTTCATATAATCCAATAATCTAATACAAATCTTGTTTAAAATCTCTTGATTATCAGAATAATGTAATATATAGGATATACATATCAATAACATGTCTTGATTTACGTTAGCAGGAAAAAATATAATGACACCGAAGTAAGAAGAAAATAACTATTACATTAGAAAATATACGAGAACTCAGAGAAAAAAAACTACTTTAAAAACTTTAAGTTAAGCGTTATTCCCTTAAATTCAACAACAAACGTTTAAGATTAAACCATTTTTAGATGACTCACTGGTTTTACATTACGCTTTATTGTTTTCTTTTTGTGTTGTTGTTGTTTCCTTTTCAACGTATAAATTTTTTCAACATTTTGAGGCTGGACGATTGATTTCTTACAAACGATTTAAAGAAAGACTCTGTTCGTGGAAATCAAAGACTAAGATCGACAAATGTAGAACAGGTACATGAGAAACGCAATCAGTTATTGGCCATCCGGAATGATGACGGCAATACCCTTTTCGTTGATTTTTCCTCAACCCCACTATTTCTGACATTTCGGGGAACGATAAATAAGTTTCAGCTCTTTTTCTTCGTAGTAAATTGTTTGATTTTGTTCTCGAATAAACCGAAATCTATTCCGACAATCTCGGCTATTTTATGACACTGAATTGACCGAAAATGACGAAGAAGTTGTCAAAAAAAGTTAAATTCATCCGTAACGTTTCGGTCAATCACTGTTTATTATAAAACCGTAGTGGTCGGAATGGCGGATATCGGCATACATTCAATGCATGATTCGGTTGATTCACTGAGGCGATGTGAATGGATTTTATTTTCTAGTGAATAACAAACAAAAACAATTTTCTTGACCTTTTTTAATGGAACATTACTGCAGATATATTTCCATCAGAGACAAGACATAACAAAAGGGATCTCGATGAGAAATGACTGAGAAATCATCCAAAATACATAGTCCATTCCACGGGCGATAATCCGCTATGTTCCTTTATCACCCGTATCCCCATGTAAGATTTCCTTTATTCTCGTGACTATGCATACGCTTGCTTGATCAATCACTGCGAGCGCGAATAACACATTTCCTTTCACGTTGTTTGAATGAAAAATAAAAAGATTCTATTCCAAACTCACACTTTCCTTGATATTTAAGAGATTCTTACTGTATGTTGTTGATGACGTTTGTTTGTTCATCACTGCCCATGAAATAAATCTCAGCACAGGCAGCCCCTAATGGAGGATTACGGATTATCGCGCGTGGCTTGCGGTGATAAACCGAAATGCTTTATAAAGCAAGACAAGTGAGTGCATCCATGAAACATCTTTAAAACTGTTACGAAGAAAGTTTATCATAAGCTTAAAACTTCTAAATCAAACCGATAAGTATTCCAGTCAAAATGAACTCTCCATCGACTGATAACGTTAAGAAAAGTTAAATCGATGCAATCTGTTCAGTGCTAATTTACAGAAATACAAGTACAATATCTTAAAGGACTTGTTTTACTTTTTAAAATCACAACCCAAAATATAAGTCAATTCGAAAAAAAATATCACTGCATGTGTTTATATTTTCAGACTTAGTCGAACACAACTGTCGATGAAATGTATTGGACTGAAAGAGGAAAACAGCAAAGTTTATTTAGTTGAATATTTATGTAACACGTCTCGTTTAAAGTGATGCCAATAAATAATTTATACGTTTAAAAACACTCATCTGGAATCTTTTATGGCTGGTGATTTTGTTGCAAAGTTCGAATAAGTAAATATGGCGTACTGAGACAAGTTTTCGTCATTTGTGTTTGTGTAAAGTTTGACGCTCTCCACTTACTTTTCACACTTTTTATTTTAAAGTTGGACTATATGAAAAATAAAATTAAAAGGACTTCCAGATATTACTGAAAATTGGGTGTTGTAATGGTGGACTATGTGAAAAAAAAGTTTATCGGACTTCCAGATATAACAGATTATTGGGTGCTTATTTAGTGGACTGTATGAAAAATGAAGTTAAAAGGACTTCCTGATTTTACAGATGCTGGGTGTTTTAATTGTGGACAGTGTGGAAAACGAACTTAAAAGTATTAAAAGTACTTCCAGATCTTACATATGATTGGGTGTTTAAATGGTCGACTATGTGAAAAGTAGAAAGGACTTTCATATATGTACACAGATATTCATAGTTTTAATTTTAGCACATTATTTTTAAGATATAATCATTGTTTAGAACAAAATACTAAAACCGAGCTTAACAATAATAGATATATGTATTATATAAGCATAGACTTAGATAACAGTCGTACTTTTATAAAAGCTCAAAACAAACCACTACATTATCTTGATTATTGAGCATCTGATTTGAACAGACAGCAGTTTCTTTCTTCCATGATAAATTAATTTGTCAGTGTTTTATAAAATATATAGGGACGCATATAGCAGCATGCAGTAAGCATACAACCCTCGGCTCGGTTGGCAGAATGTCAAATTCGGGTCGACATCCGCCCAAGTCAGCCATCTTGGCATTGGGAAAGGTAAAGTATCTCACATTTCCTCGGTGCGATGTAGCCAATAAAATGTCGTTAAAATCCACAAACAAAATCTTGTCTTGCATGTTGCGCATACATTGTCACAAGATTGATGCCATTCACTGTCCTGATTGTGGAATGATACATCTGAAATCCGAGCAATCAGTTTACAACATCGTACATTTACTTCCAGCGTGCTGCCATTGATATGCATACCTTAGGTGCTTGAAAAAGCAACGTTTTGTACTTTACTATTCAAGGAGGATTATCCATGATGTAAGCGGTTTTCGCGTTAGAATATTGTACGATCATTGGTTATTGACTTAAATAAGGAATTCATTAACAGTATGGTAAGTGGAGTCCGTAGATGTCGTTAAGTAATTAAAGAGGGATGTAAACCCCTACACCACCACCACTATCCCCCAGCTTTTAGGTGAAGCTGTAACTTTCTGTAAAATTTCTAATGAAGCATGGGTAGTAATTGTAGTTGATAAATACTCCATATACCATATATCTGCACATACCCATATGGTTAACTGCAGCAGATTCTGAGTCTCATAAACAAGAAACACAAGAAGCAATAACAATTCCAAAGTAGACAAGAAGAAAAATTGTATCCACACTACACAGAAATTGTGGAAGCGTACCGGAGAAGTGACGCTTGGTGTCCCCGTGACTCCAGACTTCTGGTATGAGACGAGCCTTTTTTTTTTGTTTCGTTTGTGGTACGTTTTCCCATGATTCTGTTTGGTGACAGGTCATACCCTGTCCGTGAAAGCGGACATTAGACGCAGTAAGGTATGACCTTTGGGTTTACATTTATAAATGAGGTCACAATTTGAGAATGTGTTAAGCGGACCAGAGAGAGAGAGAGAGAGAGAGAGAGAGAGAGAGAGAGAGAGAGAGAGAGAGAGAGAGAGAGAGAGAGAGAGAGAGAGAGAGAGATTAACATTAATTGTGTACAATAGATAATCTTGTTCCTCTTTATGATCCTCTGTAAAATACCGATTGTGTTCTAGAAGAATGCAATGTTTTTGAAAACGTCTAAAAGTTTTTCTCATAACTCATAATAGTTGAAATGCAATCATTAATAGATTAATAGGAAATATTAATATAAGTGCCTTTAATAGACATTTTGTATTAAAATCCTCATCGAGTTGTCAAAACAATATAAAGGGAGGTAACCAATTTTGTGTCTGAGTATAATCTAATCTCACCTGCTCAGACCATATCCGCTAAGATACGTTTTATAGTTGAGATGGGTTAAGGCCATTAAGCCTGCGCCACATTGCGAAATACTTTATACAAAACTCTTCAGCCACTGTTGATGATGCAATACTTTGCAAAACGTCAACATAAATTTGTGCGAAAATCGCATTGTATGAAAGTCTTTGCGATTAATATAAATATTACTTTATTTTACGTTAAATATGTGATTTTGGCATGTTTTGCTTGACATTAGTGATTTAAAGATAACACGAGCACATTGGTTTTGTTTCTCCTTTTTATTCCTCAATTTTTGTTTGTCTTTCCATTGCATTTTGATGAAAGTCTAAGCGGACGTACGACCAAATGTTTAAGGACAATATGAGTTATGTCCCTTTACATAACGATGCTTACATAATACAAATTATCTTGAGTAAAAAATAAAGAGCATATAATCTCCAAGGCGAAAATGCCAAGTTGGAAACAGAATGTACAGAGTGAAAAAAACACAGAAGGAAGAAATAAAAATAATACAAAGGATACAATAAAGTTGGATGTATCCAACCTGTGGTAAATGGCTACGAGTAAGCTGATAGGAGAGCTCAGGGTACCTCAAAACAACGAATTAAGACGCTTGGTCATTGTATGTTTCATAACGTGTTTTTATAGTGTAATGTTGGTGGCAACTTTCAATGACGCAGAGAGAGAGAGAGAGAGAGAGAGAGAGAGAGAGAGAGAGAGAGAGAGAGAGAGAGAGAGAGAGAGAGAGAGAGAGAGAGAGAGAGAGAGAGAGAGAGAGAGAGAGAGAGAGAGAGAGAGAGAGAGAGAGAGAGAGAGAGAGAGAGAGAGAGAGAGAGAGAGATGTTAAGTCATCGATATTGATTCGGTAGGACTGAGATGTATGCTTTCATACACTCAAGAAGAACAATTTAGAATACCCATACAAAATGATAATGAAAATGATGTTAACGAAGAGAATATTATCAGTTTTAGTAGTAGTAGTAGTAGTAGTAGTAGTAGTAGTAGTAGTAGTAGTAGTAGTAGTAGTATCAATGCTAGTGTCATCATCATCATCATCATCTAATCAGAACTGAATATATTTGTTATTAGTCGTAGTAGTATCAATGCTAGTGTCATCATCATCATCATCATCATCATCATCATCATCATCATCATCATCATCATCATCATCATCATCATCATCATCATCATCAACATCATCATCATTTAAACAGAATTGAATATATTTGTTATCATTCCAAGAAAACGCCTTGCTCTAAATTTCTTGTTTGCTCAGTATATGCACTTCACATACTTAATTCAAACTACCAATAATTTGCAAACTGCTTAGGTTACTGTGATTTATTTTTTGGGGGTAGGGGTAAATAAGAGAAAAGATCACCTACATGTACACACTATTTGATAGTGGACTGCATGCAAGCGGTAAATAAAAACCTTGGCAAAGTGCAAAAACTGCGCATGTTCGAAACTGACGACTGACGAAGTCTAATGAGCAGTGTATCCCCCAGGAGTGTACAACTGAGGGTAAAAAAAAACCCATTGGTGTCAGAACTGGGGGTCAAATAAAAAATGTGGGGGTCAAAAATACACTTACAAATTTTCATCTAATCCATACTTTTTCAGATGTAATATGATATTGCAATTTGTACAACAATTATCTCACTCTCTTCATTTAAATAATACTTTTATTAGTTTTTTTTTATTTTATTTTAAAGTTGTACTTTTAAAAGTCTCTTTATAATTTTTGTAGCAATCTTATAGAACAACACATTACATATAAGCCAAAACAAAACTCCATAAATTTTTTTAACAAAACGACAGTTAATTTACTGCCTGTCATAAACTGTGCATTATCATCGGTTTCATTGTACTTCGTCCTAAAACACATTTATCCAAAAATCAGAGGCTGATGATTCATCTTCTCTTTTAAAAAGTTATACTTGAACTTTTAGATCTTTCTTTCGTTGCAGCAAAGTTAGCAAAATCTGCAATGACTTCCTGAATTTGTAATCTAAATAATGGATTTATCTCTGCAAGTTTACTTATTTCTTTGGTCTGAAAGAATATTTTTAGGTAATATGTTCAAAAGATATTTTGTGGTGATCAAGGGCAGATTTTAAAAATTCTCAAACTATGTCACAAAAGGATTATTCACTTGTTTAATTTTCGCAATCACAAAGTCACACCGGTAATCCCAATGCATTGGATGTGCCGTATTCAAGTCAAGGGAATATTTTATTCATTTTTCATTAGTCAGATCCACATTTACTCTTTCGTGTTCTGCTTCTTTCACTTTCTTCGCTAATGATTCTTAGTGCACGCTGTTTTCATCTCGAGATCACATTTTAGTGCAACAAGAATTAAGGTTAAATATTTGGATATCTTGCTGATCTCAACAGAATCGCGAGCTCACGAGATCAGGGAAAGCTACTCTGTTATAAAATTGCCTAATGGTAGTCTGGTTCTCTGCTTTGTATGCCCAGCATTACAGTGTGCAACACAACAAACGAAGAGGAGGAAACCGGAAGGAGTATTCACGATGCCATCCCCAATGATGTATAATCGAAGTATACATGATGCCATCTTTAATGCAACGCGTTGGATATTAAATAAATCCTGATTATATTTTCCAAATCCTTTGCGTCAAAAAAAAAAAAAAACGCACAGCAAAAATTTCTGTGCGTCAATTTTCTTCAGTGTGCGTCCCTGACGCACATCTGGGCGTAAAGGGAAACACTGCTAATGAGCATGGGCAATTTTAAATTTTGTAAAAATCAGGTTAACACACTTTCATGAAGATTGTTTTTTTTTTTTGCTTCAAATTACCCGCAAGGCACATATTGAATTGGTCTTCGCAATAAAACTGAGTGAAGGGGTCAAGTGTTTGGAACTATTTTGTTAGACTTTTAACATACAAGCACGTTCGAAAGCTGGTTGGCGGATAATACATCTCTAGAAAGCAGCAGCTTATTCAACGGCGATGATGTAGAGTGGCGTGATTTGTGATATCTCTATACTCCACAACAAAAAAGGCCTGACAATGACGCAAATATTTATTAGCATCTGAAAATTTTTTATCGGTTCAGTTACCTTGTCAGTTCAAACTATTTTGATGGATATGTGATTGTGATGATGAAAGTATTGTGTAATTTTTTAATATGTTTATTTCTTTAAATCTTTTCTTTCCCTGCAGTGCATCCATTACTTGAATGCGTTTCTGCAATAAAAGAACCATAAATCGTGCGTCCTTTACACACGCAAAACAGTATTCTCCGGTATGTATGTATGTATGTATGTATGTATGTATGTATGTATGTATGTATGTATGTATGTATGTATGTATGTATGTATGTATGTATGTATGTATGTATGTATGTATGTATGTATGTATGTATGTATGTATGTATGTATGCATGCATGCATGCATGCATGCATGCATGGATGGATGGATGGATGGATGGATGGATGGATGGATGGATGGATGGATGGATGGATGGATGGATGGATGGATGGATGGATGCATGCATGCATGCATGCATGCATGCATGCATGCATGAAATTATAGTGTGGCAATAATACAAAGAAAATGATTTTTCAACCTGGTGATAGAGTTGCCCTAAACCCTCTTTGGGCCAAAATTTAAAAGAAAGAACATGACCTAAGTTGTATCATTAACATTCCTGGGAGACGGAAACCAAAAACAAGTTTGTAATATAATTATATCAAATGTGCATTTGGTAAATGTTACCATTTTAATCATTAATTAGATTTAGTTGTGCTATCCACACAGCGAAGATACCAGCGACGTAATGCAAGCTCACAGTAGTTACCTTGGAGCAACCAATCGTCGAAATTCACAATTTATTTAACAATCTGGTACAGAATCTTTTACATCAACAATCACAAGGAAAGAGTCAACTAAAACAACTATCATTCGAATATTAGCAGTTGTTGCTGATGTTCCAAAAACGACAATATTAATTAATCATGACGCTGAGATTGTAGTTTCTACACCTGTAAAACAGCAACCTTACAGGACAAATCCCTTCGAGCAGAAATATTTGAAAAATAATAAATGCAGTATTTGTTGGAGAATGATTTTATTGAACGATCTAAAAGTAACGGGAGTTCACCATAAATTCTTGCGTCGAAACCAATTAATAGATTCAGTATGTATCCTGACTATAGAAAAGTAACACTCTAACCACAATAGATACATTTCCAGTGCAAATCATAGATGACTTCATTGATAGAAATACAAACATGTCACAAAGTTTGTCATCTTTAGAAAGGTTTCTGGCCTATTCCACTCGCGGGAAAAACTTCAAATGGATAAAGTGATGCCGTTAGGTATGAAAAATTGTCCTTCAACATTCCATCGTTTGATGAACCTAATAAAACCTAGTCTAGATAATTGTCACGCATACATCGATGACGTCATCGTCTACAACAATACCTATAAAGATCATTTGGAAATCATTCGGAAAATGTTTTTGAATAGACTTAGTGATGCAGATCTGACATTTAATTTAGGTAAAAACGGAATTTTCCGTACTTGTATTGCATTTTTGGGGACATATTGGGGAAAACGTCTGTTATTAAGTTGTGAAAACTTAACAGCCAGACCACATGAGCTGAAAATATTGCAATAAAATATTTTCAAACCAGAAGGGTGACTAATATGCCATCTTTACCGTTACCACGTCCAAGTCAAAGGCAAACATCACTAATTGTGTTTTGGGATTAAATCTGAAAATCGAAAACACAGTGATGGATATGAAACTTGTATAGGTTATACGTCACGATTGTGTTACATTAAATTTTTGAAGACTTTCTTTAAGATCAGGTCCCAGTTCAATGGCTAGTGCTTCCATCATGTGCATCGCCATTAATATTCTTTCAGCAAAAGGGCAAGGTCACGGGTATATATAACTTACTTTTTGTATCTCTGCAGTAACTTTGGAGCCGTTCGGTAGTAATACAAAATATTCTGCATATACATATTTATATCATAACTTCTGCATGTGTCACACACATCGTGTCATTGCCTTTTCATCGGTAGTCAGAAATTAATATTATTTGTGTCAGGAATGCTACTCAGAAATTTTCAAAGACAGTTAATAATGAGATAAAACATGCATATTCATGCATATTAGTATACACTACGTCACATACTTATAACGATCTTAAAGTAAGGAATTAGAAAAATATAAAAAAATAAAGCACGTGTTTCTGATTTATTTCACTATTAGTTCCCAATCTTCATGTTTGTCGAGCCCTTTTATCATAGATATCCATCAGTTCAGGCCAGCGTGGAGTAAACCCGAATTTCTCAGAAAGAAAAACGTGGTTATTCCAAAATACATTAGTGGTTCACTGATATATATATATATATATATATATATATATATATATATATATATATATATATATATATATATATATATATATATATATATATATATATATATATATATATATGTATATATGTATGTATGTATATATGTGTGTGTATATATATATGTATATATATATATCTATATATATATATATATATATATTTATATATATATATATATATATATATATATATATATATATATATATATATATATATATATATATATATATATACATACATACAGATATACATATATATATACACACATATATATATACACAAATATATATATAGATATATACATATATATATAGATATATATACACACATATATACATTCATACATACATACATATATATATATATACATTTATATATATATATATATATATATACATATATATATATATATATATATACATATATATATATATATATATATATATATAGATATATATATATATATATATATATATATATATATATATATATATATATATGTGTGTGTGTGTGTGTGTGAATGTATTTATATGATTTATTAGCTCTCATGTTTCTGCAAATGAATAATCTAACATTTCCTTTGTTAATGATTTTGTCTCTGGAGGGTCTGATTGCTGAACGAAATAATACACATAACGGTAGAAAAGCGATAAATTGATTAGAAGGTATGCACAGTGCAACATAACGCATTGCATTCAATACTCCATAGACAGATATGTTTTTCTCATTAAAGTCATTCGTTAGCTTGTGACATCACTATTTGTATGTACATGCTAGAGTTTATGATATAGAGACCACTATTCCCGTCTTTGTTGGACTGACTGATCAAATCAATATACATGATCTTGTAGCAAACAGCGCGGTTCAGACAGCACGACACTCACAGCCACTGTCTCGTGGCACGTCCATAGCAGATCTTATGTCGTGACTTCCGACCACAGATGAACACGTTTGGTTGGATAAAGAGTTATTTGGGTATTTTTAGTGTGCACAAACCTAATGTTAGCAGAACACTTGTGTTTCATAGAAATGGAATGCGGCCCAGTTTGATAATATCATGGATAAGCAAATTGGTGAGGTACAAAAATCTCAATTACCCCATAAATCTATGCACTTCAATTAGTTTTTTGGATCCCCACAGTCTAATCGGAGATCTCACAATCATAGAATACACGAACAGATTTTGTCTGGCTAATTTATTGACTGTTAAAGAGTATTTATTGTACAAGAGCTTAGTCTGCGGTGATTATTTTGTTTGGCATGCTTGACTCATGAACAGAAGTGTGTATGTTCGAATCCTACCTAGACCTAGTCCATAAAACGTGGTCGGTCTTTGGTCAAGTCACTATAATCTTACTGTATAGTCACAATGTAAGCTTTCGTGCGCTGAATCAATGAACCAACCAATACAGAGTATAAATTCATGCTTCTAGCCACCAGCCGTTAAGTCGACATAACAGTTTTCATATTGAATGTACAAACGAACGTCACCAATTTTAATAAATGGAACTGAATATTCACTAAAAGATGTTGTTGAATGTCTAAGCTCACTCAACAGTCGTGGGTAAAACTGAAATGTTCAAAATGGTATAAAGTTCATACTGTAAAATATTAGATGTAAATGGAAGCTATGAAACACAGTTATGATTCGTAATAAAATGAGCAATACTTTCTTTTGCCATGAAACACAGTTATGATTCGTAATAAAATGAGCAGTACTTTCTTTATGATTCGTAATAAAATGAGCAATACTTTCTTTTGCTATGAAAGACAGTTATGATTCGTAATAAAATGAGCAGTACTTTCTTTATGATTCGTAATAAAATGAGCAATACTTTCTTTATGATTCGTAATAAAATGAGCAATACTTTCTTTATGATTCGTAATAAAATGAGCAATACTTTCTTTATGATTCGTAATAAAATGAGCAATACTTTTTTTGCTATGAAACACAGTTATGATTCCTAATAAAAAAACAATACTTTCTTTTGCTTTATATGAAATAGTGCAACTACATGTTTTCCGGATACATCTCAGTTTAGTACAAATAAAAGTATACAAAAACACCAGTCGAGTTTCTAATGCCTGCCCATTTTCTCCACAAACACTGCAAGAAATCACCGGATGCTTTTAAGCATAATACTAAAACGAATTTTATATATAGTGACGAAATAATCTGAAAACTTGTCTTTGAACTTCTTTGTGAATAAGTAAATTTGTGATTGACGCGTGTCGGTTTAAAATTAAAATTAACTTGTAATAATTATCGCAAAATATCTAATCCGCTATGTAGACTGGATGCACATTTTCCCAAAGGTAAACCTCTCACGAAATGTAGCTTAAGTTTCAGTTTTCATAGGAAAGTTTAAATGTCGGAAGTTTGTTGAAATTGATACAAATTACTCAAACTTGAAAAGCCAGCAAGTGATAAAATATACAGACCGAAGTTCTGGTAATAAACATACGAAACCATTCGGAAAAAAAATGTTTACTGGACGTGTTGATAACAAGTCATCAAGTTTCTGTGTAAACCAAAAAAAAAAAATTGGGACGACCTGGCAAAGTGCGATTCTTTCAAAAATGTTTAAAATGGTAACACAATTAATTGCATAATTTTAAAAATTTCCAAATGCAGAATTCAAAATGGTTGTTTTAAAACATTTCACCTGTGTCGTTATGTCGTCATCTTTCCAGTCACGAAACAATTGAACGAGATGAAAGAATATTATGGGACGTGTTAAGTTGATAAATACAAAAAACCCTACCAATCAATGTTATAAAAGCATGAGTAAATTACAATGTAGGATAAAATTCACTAAGTCTGGAGCACCTACCTATATGAAAACCATCAATTGTATTATAAATAGCTAACAATCCAATGGGTCATTTACGGCCTTTACGCACAGCCAATTTAATCTAAACATTCGGAAAGTACAAAAGTGGAATTTGGCTCAGAAAAGTTTGAAACTATGTACTGTACCTAAAAATTCTTATCAAGGGTTTTAATTTGATGATTATGGCGGCTTACAAGGGGCTTCAATTTACGGTTATGGTGAAGACATCCCCTTTGAGAAGCTCAAGATGTATTTATCTATAACTGTTTCTTATGACCATTTATCTGCCTGCTTTAATGACTCTTTGAATTAGGGTATCCCAGAACCTTTAGGATCGAGCCGAAAATACCCCGTTGTACCCAAGAATTTGTGCATCTCGAAAAATTTTTTTTCTTGAATATACAGAAGTTTATTTAAGGCAAATATAGCGGAAATTAGGGTATATAAAACGTTTTAAATGATCATTCAACAACGTTATGATGTTAGAATTTAATTTTGTTTGACTTGACACATGTTATCTACAATGGAGTCATATCCCTCGAAGGGACATTTAATCACATATAAGTAACTATATGTCTATGAATGCAAAGAAAAACAGTCGCAAAGCTCCATTAATGTATATGAGTGCAAAGAAAACCGACTTTACTCACTTTATTGCAGTGTGAGAATCTATTATTTTACTGTATGTTTTCTTGTGTTAAACGCCTTAGATAAAAGTGAATTCCTTGGTTTCCCTGATTCTCTTGCTGGTTACTCTAATTCCTTCCATCCTTTCGCCTCTCTCTCAATTTCAATTTTAAGCTGCACAACTTCAAAATTTCTTTGACAATCTTTTCGTATGCTTTTCATATTTATAATATAATTAATCGTCTCTAAAGATCCAGAGTATTTTTCCATTAAATTACTTATTATTGAACAGATATTCAGCTCACTAAGATCAGCGTTAAATGATATTTTTTTACTAACACTTTTCTATTAAAGCAGGGTCTAATCAAGCAATTTTGTTTCCAAAGAAATGATACAAGTACCAAACGAAAAGATCAAAGGCCTGATTCTGAATGAAAATAGATCTAAAGTGACATGTTTATACGCTAGCAAAAAGTCACTTATTGATAGATTAACACTAGAAGAGACCATAACATTGAACCGATAGCAGTCATCATAAATCAGCAAATAATTGACAGGCTTGGGCTAATTGAATTAAAGCTAGGATGAAACTTAACAGTAGAGAAATAATTCAACTTGTTATGGACAGAAGCGCTGATAAGTACAAGATTATAGACAGAGATAAACATATTGGACCAGACTATGAAACAACTCGGTAACTTAATATTGTGTAGCTAATGGAATCTTCCTCACCAATTCTGATTAAAATTCTTGATCAAAAATGCACAAACGTCAAAAATTCCTTTTAAGATTACCTCACTGAGTGCTAAGGTGTACAAACATTATCTTTTCTAGTTGTACTATGTTTTCAGGTAGGCAAAAACATAGTGTTATTTTGAACATGTTCTTAAAATAACAAATAAAGCCAGCCAAACTGTGACTTAAAAACGTTATCTTCATTATTAGGTTAACATACATATTGTCTAGAATGATATCACCATTGTGTTTTGAATTCAATAAAGTTGATTACCTAGGATTCCGACATAATGTTAGAAAATTTTCATTCGGCCAAAAACGAGAAACATTTTAGTTAAAATTGTACATGCTTAATTCAGATAATGACATTATTTCCCTTTAAGTTGTGGCATTGCTTATGCATAAACTATGGAAATATATCTGACAATTTTATGGTCTTAATTAGCATTTTACCAACTGTAGACGTCATGATAACTATAAAGAAATTTGATATTCTAGCGACTTAATGCTAGTAAGTAATTATGATAATATACAATATTAAACCATCAATAATACTTGGGATAAGTGAGGTCGAGCATTTTATTCATTAAAACACCCTTTGGACGATTTTGGTTGATATAAGTTTTACTAGCTGTCTTAATTTGAGAGAGAGAGAGAGAGAGAGAGAGAGAGAGAGAGAGAGAGAGAGAGAGAGAGAGAGAGAGAGAGAGAGAGAGAGAGAGAGAGAGAGAGAGAGAGAGAGAGAGAGAGAGAGAGAGATGACACACACACACACACACACAAAAACAGACACACATGCGCGCTTAGAATTTCGGGACCTGTAGGATAGGTATTCTATTATTAGATAGCACTGAATTGTAACTACTTTTGGTAGCATTATCAGGTCTGAATGATATAAACGGGCTGATCGGGAAGAAAAGTTAGGAAGATTTATCTCTCTCAGGAGTACTATCAAAGTGCATTAACCAAGTTAAGTGCACATATTGCACCTGTCTTTGAAGGTGCGAGACACGAATAACATTGATATATTGTCCTAATGATTAGCTGTGATAAAATATAATGCATGTCACTGATTAAAACTACGCTCCGGAATGGTATCATGATTTAGGACACCATACACACAGTTCAATCTAATATCAGTTGTTTAGGCGGTATGGTTTGCATCATGATTTAAGGTAAACATATTGATTTAAATTCTCTCTCGTCATATGATGCAATAGTTCTAACGTTAATGGACGCACTGTCAGATCCTTACAATGATTATTATTATTCTAATTGTTATAAATGGATGGAAAATATATAATTCTCTTTGATATTTAATGAGTGTATAAATCAGTGTCATGCTTTCAAAGCGATATTTAAGGAAATTGAAGTTTTATAGTCGGATATACGCTAACTAAAAATGTATAAGAATCAGGTTTAGCAACATGGATGTTATTCTTTGTATTCCATTTATCATAAATATAGAGAAAGTATACTTACAAAAATTAGAAATTAACGATCATGATTCACAAGCTAATACAAGCTTTTTTTGCTGACGGCTGAGTTTTTTTTCTACTCTTTCTTCTGGATGTTACTGTTCAGTGAGTAGGCAGAAAAAAAGATTAAAGTAAATTCCTTTTGACCATTCTCTGGAATATATTTTTTAAAAATATCTTTTATTTTAATTTATAAATCTGAGATTGACATTTTCTCCGACGGTAGCAAGCGACATAAGATCAGTGGTTGTTATATCACACAAGTTTGCATATTTGTATCAATAATTGTGTCTACTTGAAATTTCATGTAATTCAGTCGGTCGGTAATATAGACAAATGAGGTTAAATAGCCAAAAACTGTATTCTAGACCAGAACCCCCACCCATCTAAAATAAATATATTTTGACATTTATTCACCACCTCACAGAACCCCATCTCCGAAATTTTATCTCTACAAACCATTCTTCTCCAAACTTTTAGCATAGGTATATTAGGTTTTGAAACCAAAAAAGGATTCTAGATGAGAACCCTCACTCCTCTAAAATAAATATATTTTCACATTTTTTTAACACCTCAGAACCCTCCTCCTTAAAATATCCCCCACCCTCCTCCAAATATGTCGTAAAGAAGATGATGAATTTTTCTAAACCAAAATGATTGTAGACTTCAGGATTATTTATTTTTGTTCAAAGAATGATATATATATATATATATATATATATATATATATATATATATATATATATATATATATATATATATATTGTATCATTATAATCCAAAAATCCAATCTAATATATTGAATGTAATCTAATATAACAAATTTTGTAAGCGATTTAATTCAATAAAATCAGCCTCAAGCTATACTGGCATAACAACTAATGTAATAAGCAATAATATCAAAAAGGTTCGTTATCATATATCATCAAAATATGGATCAATATTCGCGACGGAAAATGACGAACGAATAGTAGGTTGGGCAGATGATTTAATAACATTTATGGATAATATAGTTGATGCATTTTTTATAACAATATTACTATAGCTATACAAAATTAAAGATCTAGCACTATAATTATTTGTGGGTTGTAAATGTAAATACAGCCTTTCTATACATTATAGACTTTTTAGAGAAATAATCAATAATTTTATATGAATGGTTTTGCGTAAAACAGACCCTGGTTTACAAACCTATTTACTAACATGTGTGCAAGAGGAACTGATAGTCATTTTGGCAAATACAGAACTGCCACCAGCATTTAGGTCTTAAATATACTATCAGATTTTTATTGATACAACTCTATACATTCGTTAGCCAAACATACAAAGCAAATGTTACAATCATTTATATACTATGTTCGATAACTACAAAACATTTTCAACTTAGCTGGAGTAGCATGATCTCCTTTTAAAACAGATAAGGCACACAGAGTTATGTTTCTTGACCAATTAACAATGTTTCAACATTCGCTATTAAGTATAACGTACAGTCATGATTATACAAATAAATTTTAATTCTACCAGTTACATGTCGACGATATTCAAATAGTTCTTTCATTGCTGTCGTACTGGGAAGATACTTAATACCTGTTATAAAACCTTCGACCGATTAAGTCTATATTAATTTTTTGTATATTGTTGTTGGCTGATCGGATCATGCAAATTGTCATATTTTAGTGCAAGCTTGTCTAGCAAACTTTTAAAATAATCAAAATATTTGCTGTCATCTGATCTGATAAGGGTGAGTTTGATTCTGTCAAATTTTCAAAAACAAATACCTTAAATTTCAATGTTAAACTCAAATGATAATTGCTTCTTATTAACCATTATTGTTTGATATCGCTATTAACTCCATTGACTAATCTTAACTTTTCGAACATTATTTATAATGTTTAGACAAGTTTCTTGTATAATGTCCAAGTGCTAGTGTATTAATTCCGTCCCTGTAATCATAAAAATTACCTAGCTCCCGTTTTATAATTGTATTTGTTTCAAGTTTATGACGATTTGTTCTGATAAGATTTGTTTGATAAAATTGACATGGTCTAGAGTTGCTTTAAAATCATCAAATTTCATACACATTTTTTGTACCCATGAGTAATACCTTTTGCTTTTCTTGTCAGTTTTTTTTTGTCATCTAATGTTGCAGCATACGATTCATTCTTTAGCATGACAAATTCCGTAAATGGCATATACATAAAGTCTTTTTCCTTTTTCAAAAAACTTTTTATTTGAATGATCTTCAAATCCAATACATGCTGGACAATCTGACAGATCAAATAGTTTTACTATTATAAATAACCTGATAGACATCTTCACATTTTATATTATAAATAGCAAGTCTGTATCAGTAAATATCAACTCCGAATCTGACCATTGCTTTTTGATACAATTGTAGTGAAATAGTACATCAGCCACTTTGATATATAAGTACAGCTGCACCAACATAAATCGGTTTATTTAACTTTAAATTTGTTTTTCATCGTTGTATTGCAACAAGATTTTCATTAAATATTTTCTTGCTAAGAAACAAGCATCATTAACTAATTCATTCCTGAGATTTATTCTATTATATATTAATAGTACTTTCAAATGAGACTCTTTTTCTAATGTTTTTCATTGTCTTACCGAGTTGTTCACTAACTTGAAAATGTTGTTCTCAAATCTGGTTTTAGTCACAGCACATTTCGTATTTCAATCAACATAATTTACCATACAAGATACGATTTTTGTCAGATAGACATAGTTTTCACCAAAGTAACATTTTAGGTAATAACTCTCTAAGGATAATACCAAATCTAAACTATGAAATTGATGATTTCAATGATGTTGAGCGAGAAGTGTTTTGATGAAGTAGCAAGAACAAATTTGGAAGTAAAAATTGATTCTTATTATGACATAAGTGGAGATGATAATCGATTCCCGTCAACCCAGCGCTCTAGACAATTATCAGTACGAAATTATTACAATGCAATTGAAAGGATACTCACAAACCACATAAAAATAATAATGGCCCCTGTTATTTGTCTTCTCAAACTGAACTAAAGAAGCTGATAAATAATGCTAGCAAATTTCGTAATCGCATATGCAATTATCAGACAAAATCTTGTTCTAAACTAATTCACGTCGGATAAATTTGGTATTATAATTAGGGTATATCGATGAAACTAAAATTGATTACATTGATTTGGTGAACGAAGCAGGATTCGTATAAGTATGAAGTATATGACACATTTGATTAATTTATTTGGTTAAGGAGAAATGAGGTATTAACAAATGTTTATGACTGTTACAGGTCTTTTATTGATGACAATGATGATTTACGTGAATTCCTTGATTTTAATTGTTGGTACCAGAACTTTCAATATTGTACAAAATCTGTAAAGAAATATTAAACAATGAAACGTATCGATTATTTTAATCATATTTCAAATGAAATTCAAAAACAAGATCTGGACGCACTTATGCAATATTACAGATATTATCATAGAAAAATTTGGTGCTTGAAATTTTTTTACAAATACAAATAGCAAAATTCTTCGAGTTTTATCATGTTTACCGCTGCTAATGGCTAGCTTTGGCATAATTTCAAGTGGAGCATCAATAAATCCGTTTTTTAAAATAATATCGGGAGTTGGTGTTTCTCTTGCAACAGCGTGAAAAAATGGAGCCTGAACTTGCGACAAAAAATGCTTGCAAAACAGCAAACATCACATATAAAACATTATTTGATCAGATGGATATCTTATTTGCGGGGTATAAAATATGATATGGACGATTTAATACGACAGTTTCGTATTATTGACAGTATGTTAACAGATATTCTACCAACGGGAGCCAGCAGATCTGAAAAAGATTATCATAAAATATGGGTTATAACAGTTGTAGAAGTTCAAGTTTGTATAGCTTCGAACCTCATTTCTCCAAAATTTTGAGATGGGTGGGGGTTTTGGTCTAGAATGCTCCTTTGGTTCAGAAATGATTCATCATCTTCTTTACCAAAAATTTTGAGGAGGGTAGTGTTTTGAGAAGTGTCTTTGGAGTGGTAAAAAAAATGTCAAACTATATTTTTAGAGGGGTTGAGGGCTCTAGTTTAGAATCATCTTTTTAATTTCAAAACCTCACATACCTATACTAAAATATGGAGAAAGTTTGGAATTTTTAGATAAAGAATTAGAAGTGGGGGGTCTATGAGGTGTGAAAAAATTTCAAAATATATTTATTTTAGTGGTATGAGGGTTCTGGTCTAGAATCTTATTTTTGGTTTTCAAAATCTCATTTACCTATACTACTCCGTCTGTCTATCCTGGCGCATAAAGTCTTCATCGGCAATGCAACTCTGTTTTGTGCTGACGAAAACACTGGATTAAGCAGAACAAAATATTAGCAGAATGTTTTTGACTAAAGTTAGAAATTTAAAGTTTATTTTTAAAATGACAAAATGATAACTTTAGACAAGGACCATTAACTGAAATACAATCGTATGTCACGTAGATGGGGCTAATGAATATGTTGTACATAAATTTGCAATCCAGATTATGTAAACAATGAGTTTGAACATGAAAATAATACCACTAAAATTCATGATGACATTACCATCGTCTTGGTTCTCACATTTGTGTTAATGTCCTACAAACACCTTTGAAAGTCCAGACGATGAATTCCAGAATTAATTAACACTTTGGACAATAACCTCTGTGCAAATATTATGAAATGCCATCGACTATGGAATGTTAGCGATTTCCTAAAATGCACATCAAACTCGGTTCAGTTAATACATTTTACGGTGGCTCGGATTCCAACTTGTTTAATGTTTTAGGAATCTAACTCAGATCTGTTACATAGGTCAGGTGCTCAAATAACTCGTCTAAGTTGATGAATAACACATGTTAATATACACATATTCATGCATGCAAATAGCTTATTTTATGGACCGTCCCCGCTGTTATGGCCCACATTTACAAACACATACCTGTTCGTTTCAGCAGCGAAAAGAAATAAAATTCACTTGAGTTCAGCAAAATGAAATTGAATTATATTGTGTAGAATACATTCTCACACTAAAAATGAATACATTTACTCTGGTACATAACGAATTGGTACGACCATTATCGTGTCGGCGAATAAATAAATGAGCTGAGAAACGTATAGAATTTCAAGAAAAAGTAGTCAATATGTTAATTATTATAAAATTGCTGCTTTGTATATGTACACATTTGCATACTTGTACAGTAGCATTTACAAACAGACAAGGAGACCAGCGGTAGTTCGGTGTTTAGCGTGCCAGACTCACAACCGAAAGGATCAGGGTTCGAATCCAACCATCTAATTTAGCTTTCAGCTACGGTGGCGTGTCATGGGGCAGGGTACGTTACTCAACACTAAATAACCTACGCTGGTTACTTCACAATAAAGCACGAAATCAAACCAAAAGCAAAGGAATACGTAATTTTCTTTATCTATCTCCTTTATTTTACTGCGTCACTGAATACATGAGTATCAGGTAAGCTTAACGGTTTGTCAAACAAAGGTAAAAAAAACCCTGATTACAGTCTAGTAAGCCATATCTTGCTGAAGGTGTTTATTATATTGTTCAGTGCACACATTTATATGGATTAATAGTGACATTGTACTAAATTAAATCATATTTAGTTGCAGGACAAGGATAAGGTGTTATAGCTGGTATTGCTTTCAGTCCGAACGCCATTATTTCAGAACCAAATCCCGTTACATTTAAACAACCGTATTTCTTTTAGACTTGGAGCTTCCAGCAGCACTTTGGGATCTCTATGTACCCATACTAGATCTCTTTATTTAGATACTGTTTTCAGCATGCATTTGTAATTCTTTGCTGATTTTTCTCCAAACTGTAAAGGACTTCCACTTAAAATGACCACTGTTTTTTGCCAGAGTATAGTTGCAAACGACATATGATTTTAAGACGGAAGTCGTTACAACTTAACTTAATGCGGTTTGGTAAGTGCAGTTATACAGCAACAAAACACATACGTGTATTTAGCGACCTTTTCTGTTGACGTTAATGATGACAGTTACAGATTTAATACGAGAATAATTACTTTTTTTATCTCCATCCTACCCCAGCAATAGTCCATCCGACCCAACTAGGCCATATGACTTCGGTCTATCTTACTTTATTGGAAAACAATAAACTTATCAGTACAGATTATTAAATTAGGATGATTAACCGTTGTTGTAAATTTTTGTGTCATTTATCCATGGGGTTAATAAATCTTGAAGTTGTCTTTAAAATTAGGTAATTTTACACTGCCATTTAAAAATGACGTGTAATATAATTGTAACAGACTTAAATTTTAAATAGACTTCCATTCAAAATACACATTGAATCTGAGCGTTAACATCCACCACATTTATAACTTTTAAAATAAACGGTTATAGGGTGCCATAGCACTAGAATGCAGTACCATGTTTCTACTTATCCTCAGTCCAATGCAGCAGTTATAAATTCCAACGAAAATCTTGTTCTCGCGATCATCTGATTTTCTAACCGTCATCAACAGCGATGGTTTAATTCGTAGCAATTTACTGGCAATTACGAGCATTTGATTAAATGCTATTTGGGAGACGTTTGGGAGAATAAATCTGAATTACACAATTGTAGACTTTAACTCCGCAATTTATCACTTGATTTCCAGAAGCAGCTTGTATAGATATGTTCGTTAGGATGCTGTCTTCAAATTACTCCTTTGAAATAATATAATGGAAAAGTTCACGCACGTTGAATAATGCTTTTCAGCGTGTGGGCATATGACAATTAGGAAGGAAAAAATACTTCAGAATATTCAAATAAAATCGAAAAAATTTGTTCAAATTTTCTTGACTGTAATGCTTAATAATAATCTGTATTTTAGACAACGTTCAAGGTACGACAACAGTAATTCAGTACGGTACTAGCTGTTGATTTAAGTAAGTATGACATAATCACAGTAAAAGTGCTTAGAAATAACTTGTAACACAAACGAACTACATTATAAAACAATATTATAAATCATAATAATTCTCTCCAACCAAAATATTCAAACACAATTAGGAAGTTTAGCGAATACACAAATAAGCAAGTAAGCTGAAGATTTGAACTAATAAGGAATGTAATGTTTCAAATAACATTAAAAGTGTTAAAATATTATTATTCCATAAATCATTCATTATAACAAATTTCAATCAAAACATATAATACATCTACTTTGTAATTTGATGACCAATTCTGCTGTTGCTGTTGTTGGAAATAATAATAATAATAATAATAATAATAATAATAATAATAATAATAATAATAATAATAATAATAATAATAATATTAATAATAACAATGATGATGATGATGATGACGACGACGATAATAATAATAATAATAATAATAATAATAATAATAATAATAATAATAATAATAATAATAATAATATTAATATTAATAATAATAATAATAATAATAATAATAATAATAATAATAATAATAATAAAAATAATAGCAGCAATCAGCAGCAGTATTTATACATATTACCGAACGAAAACATGACTGTAGATTTACATATTGTAATACAATTTATGGGGCATATCCTAGGATTTTACATGGATGCATTATAAGCATTAAACCATGACGAAGGCAGAGTACATTATACTGATGCTAGAGATTTAATCATTGATAGATGACGAAAACATATGTACTGCAGAAATATTTACATCCCACATTTCAAAATGTTACATAACAGTAATATTTAAAATTCATCAGGTATTGCTGTTTACCACCCCCGTACTGAAACCTACCTATTTACCACAGTTTTACTAACACCATTTCACTGATGGAGAAACTGAAATATTCGCTCTTTTGCACTCTACCATTAAGAAAATCATGGACTTGGAATCCATGTAAAATATTTTCCACACTTTCCGGTTTATGTGATTATTTTTAAATAATGCAGATTGATAAACTGTGAATTTCGTCATTTTGTCATCAGTAAAGTACTTTTATGGATCTTTTCCCAACTGAAACATGAAAATGTATATCACCCACCATCAAATTCAACAACCACCAACTTCCAAACAAAGCAAACTCTGCTATCCATAAAAAAATCCAAGTTATGCACACATCCCTCTTAATACTATTGTTGGTCAAAGTTAGCAATGCATTTTAGACATCCCGACTCGTAATAGCAGCTGTTGTCTAATTTCAGTAATAGTGTACTGTTTATATTTAAAGAACAATTGTTTTTCAACATTGAACAAATAGTACAATTGACTAAAGTGAATATAAATGAGACATGTATCTCAAAATTTATTATCCTTGCCTTAATATGTCTATAGTTTCGGGCTGTTTAACTCTGGAGAATAAAAACATAGATCTTAAACAAAGGATGCGTAGTTAGGTAAAAAAAACCCTGCATCGTATTTTAAGAAAAAAATCAATAATTCTCTAACGATAAATATGCGTCAATCAATAAAGGAACGATTTATTTTCTTGTGAGCAGTAATTATTATGTTGTGCATATATACAAACTCATCGTACATCAGTAAGGATGCATGAAGTAAAATTTATATTGTCTGTTTTTGCTTTGCCAGCCATGAACTTAACAGCCTTCACAAGCTGCAAAGAATTCTGCTGTAATCAAGTTACAATAACGAAATGCTGAAATGTATGGCAAATGAACATTTTTCAAAATTCCGTCCAACAAATCTTAACTACAAGGATTAAAGGTATATGGAAAAGTGCAAGTGGCTGCAAATAAAAAATTCATAAAATCCTTTGAAAATTCGGACAAGGTATTTGGGAGGTGGAGGACACACCGGAGGCTAATAGTTTATCATACATAGAGGTCAAAGGCGTGCCCACAAAAATGGCTACGATGTATCACCGTGATACTTGTTTTGACATCACAAAATCCTTATTGAAAACAACTTTATGCACAAGTCCCTATTTGCTTCACTTTATATACAAGTCCCTATTGACTATACTTTACACACAAAGTCCCTATTGGCTTCACTTTTTTAAAAAAAATCCCAATTGACTACACTTCATATATTAAGACATGTGAAAAGACATTTTATAAAGCAGGGGCTGGAAGACCATGAACAGAGTTCGACACTTGGCTGCGAGCATGCCGGATTTTTTGGGTGTGTGGGTGGTTGGTGAGTGTAATTGAAATAAAGGTACGATACATTTGCTTCCAACTGATACAATTGATGAAGATGGCGTCGTTTCTCTTTTCAGAAAAGGTGTTTTACTAAGAAAGGGCTTGTTGAAATAGCTAGGAGTTGTTGGTGATGTAAACTTATTTATTGGTTATAATATAATAAACTGATGAAATGACTCTTCAAAGAAACAGTTGTTTTTCTGAGAAAAACTTGATAAAATATGAAGCCGCAAATCTTGAACCACGCAAACACGTGATTATTGAATCAATCCTCTCAAAAGAACGAAACGATATATTGTTTTAGAAAGAAAGGCGATGAAAGCTCGATGCACGAACATAAGGATTTTAAGTAATGTAGGCATATGCCTCAGATTCTAGTCTGACTGTTTGATAGATAAGGCAGTAATGTTTTCTTGTGAGCGTTGCAGTTACATCGTCAGCTCCATTCAATGTACGAATGCCTGTTCAAAAACACAGTTCCATTTAAATATCACTATATTATCGTGACATTAGATAGTTAATAGTACAAATACGAACTCGGGTACTTAATAGCCATATCAATATTGATAAAATTATCGGATATTTAGATAAGCAAGCTTCTGGTCTGACTTATAGCAACCAAAAATCATTAATATATCTTATTCTACGAAAATGGTTCCATAAATGTGAACCGCAGCGTGATTTTAAAATGGATGAGATATGGTAACCTTGATGGCAATGTGGGTAGGTGAGAAAGCTTGCAAGTAGCTTCTTGTGGGTCAGTGATTCCTTGCAGAGCTTTCAAGGTTCTTTTCCACCGTTTATATATATATATATATATATATATATATATATATATATATATATATATATATATATATATATATATATATATATATATATATATATATATATATATATATAACAGACAAAAAAACTTTCACACTTGACTGCAATACTGCGATGTATTATTATTATTATTATTATTATTATTATTATTATTATTATTATTATTATTATTATTATTATTATTATTATTATTGTGTAATGAACAACATAAGGACTGGGCTAATTTATCTCTAAATATTATTCACCTTAGGGAAAGTCTCGGAATGCATGGATATAACTTTTATTAACCTCTATGTACATTTAAACTGGAAATCTTTCCGAATTGATTTTAAGATGACAAGTATTATGAGATCATTTAGTTTTAACTGCCATACTTGTGTTAATAAGAGTTGTCATGACTGTGAGAGGGAGGATTAGGCCTGTTTACCTGCCATTTTAATTATGACTCCCGCGAAGAAAGTATCTTAAAGCACCCCACCCCACCCCTCGAGATGTTTTCAAAGATTTTACAGGTGAGGCGTGATGAGTGGATATGTCGTGTGTAGATAATTGTATCATTAAGAACATAAACAATGAATCAGAAGACGGACGAAATTGGTTATAAATTTTTTAAAGTTGATAATATTAAATCCTTCCTTGAGCCAGTCATTACAAATCTTATAGAAATTGCCGGGTGTTTTAGTAATACCTACACATGCCAAAAGCGTCGATCCATATCCGTCACGCCTGATATTCAACGCCGACGCATGCAAAAGGCAGTTCCATATACGTCACGCTTGATATTCAATGCCTACGCATGGAAAGCCTCGTTACATATGTCACTCTTGATATTCAATGCCTACGCATGCAAAAGGCAGATCCATAGCCGTCAGGACTTATATTCAGTTCTATATCCATCTCGACTGACGCTCAATGCCTACACATGCAGATCTGTTCTACATCCATCACGACCAATGCCTACAGTACATATGAAAGCCCAACTTATATCCTGATATTCGATCCCAAACGATGCAATGCACCATTCCATAGACGTCATGGCTAATACCCAGTACTTATACATGCAAAACTTTGTTCAATATTCAATGCCTATATTACACATGCAAAGCAGTTCCGTATCCATCACGACTGGTGCCTAATACCTATACATTCAACGGTCTGTTATGTATCCACCACGACTGATATTCAAAGCCTACACATTCAAACACTGGTCCATATCTATCAGTACTGATATTCAATGCCTACACATTCAAACACTGGTCCATATCTATCAGTACTGATATTCAATGCCTACACATTCAAACACTGGTCCATATCTATCAGTACTGATATTCAATGCCTACACATTCAAACACTGGTCCATATCTATCAGTACTGATATTCAATGCCTACACATTCAAACACTGGTCCATATCTATCAGTACTGATATTCAATGCCTACACATTCAAACACTGGTCCATATCTATCAGTACTGATATTCAATGCCTACACATGCAAAGCGCCTTTCTCTACAGTGTCATCTTAAGGCATGGACACACTGGGCAGTTGCCCAGGTCCTCGCGCTTCTAGAGGGATCATTCTGCCCTTATAAATAATGAATAGTAAGGCCGGCAGGTGGCCCTAGTGCATTGCTTTGCCCAGAGCATACAATGTTGCTAAGCCGGCACTGGTTCTATATCAATTTGGGCTAATACTCAAAACGAGCACATGCAAAACGCCGTTCTATATCCATCAGTACTGATGCTCAATTCATTTTCTTCACATAAGGCCATATTCCTTCGCGCATGCTCAGAGTTTTCAGTAGTTATCCTGTAGTAGCTACATGATCACCACTTTTGGTGCACATCAATAAGTCGTCATCTCTCTCTCTCTCTCTCTCTCTCTCTCTCTCTCTCATTCATGACTGAGAGAGAGAGAGAGAGAGAGAGAGAGAGAGAGAGAGAGAGAGAGAGAGAGAGAGAGAGAGAGAGACTGAGACTAGACTAATATAATCGTAATAGGTCAAATGAGTCTTTCTATAACAACAAAAGATGAGAAATAGACATTATTATCATAGAGGTATAATCCATTCCCCAGAGTTTGAGATGCGCCCATCGTCATGAATATTGAGGTACACTTCATTCCAATCAACCATTAATGTACTTTTGAAGAACGAGGCACAAATTAAGTAATACTTCATACCCTGTGTCACGCCTTTCATTATAAGAATTATACAGTACACATTTTATCATCAACTAAACGAAGTATGAATGGATTCTGTCTTTGACCGCTCTTAGCCTCATAAAATAAAATGGATGCATGGGTCTGCTACAAATTGCTGATGGAAAATCTTTAATTTGGGGGAGCATTACTTAATTAAGGCACTTAACCACATGTATAGCACGGTATATCAACTAGACACATGGTCTGCCTTAAAATAAAACGTCTCCTGATACCCTTGACGTGTTTATGCTACAACACATACCATGTTAGCAAAATGAAAATTGTTCCAGAACTATTACTTTATATCATGTCTATTTCTGGAATCTCCACAAAAACGACTAGTTGGTTTAGGTAAAATATAAATGCTGTCGAAAATAATTCTTGCAGTTATATGTCTTCTTAATTTACTTTGTTCTCCTGATTAACAAGAACTGATCACCTCATTTCTTCTGCTGGTGTGTTGCCATATTTTTTTTGCACGATTATATAAAATCTAAACAACCAGGTCAGTCAAATTTATCACTGTAGTCTGTGTCCCTATTTCTTATATATTTCCTTTCATTATATTAACATAGAGAACTCGTGAGTAAATGAAAAATCAGATTTAGAATCTGTTGCAATCAAATAATTCTGTTCAGTATACCATTATTCAAATAAACGTTTACAATAGATGACACAACGTTGCTATCTTGATATTGTAAGGCACGTTAATAGTTGGGTATGGACAAATGAGCTATTGAGAGGTGCTAAGCGTATTTCTGAAGTAAATTCCTGTTAGTATGATGGAAATGTCAATAATAATCTCGACAAAGATTGCTGAAAAAGTGTTGACTTAAGTGTTTGCAAATAAAAGCCTACTCTTTCTCACGATATGTGTACGAACAATAAGCCAAATTGTATACCGATGGATTTTAGAGTAGCAACGAAGATAATTGTTAGCGATTACATACAGTGATAATTGAAGAATAAACACAACGTGTTCTCTTTTGCATCTCATACTCCTTGCTAAACCCGATGGAACATTTTATTAAATCAATTTGATCTCAAAACCAAAGTTATTTTCCCTCATCTAAGGCTTCCACAGCTGGCAGGCCATCAATATTAATGGACAAAAATCTGACTTACAGTGTATACCTTAACATTTATGTCATGATTTACTAGAGTTGAAGCATTTCTTAGAACAGTTGACTAATATCCTAGATGATTGGCTCCCAATTGTTGTTGGAAGACGAAATGTAAGGAAATGCGAACACATGTATTTAAATAGTCTTCTTTCTCATTTTATAATACTGTTGTACCTTTAACGCATCACGAAAGTATTTAACTGGAAACACTTAATGATGGAAGATTACAAGTAAAGGAAATAACTCTTTCGATAATTACATGTCATATAATGTAAGATAAGTTTGTTTTCAGAATTGTTTAGTGTTTCCCCACCACAAGTTAAAAATGAAACGAAACAAAGCAACAGCAGGATTTCTACAAACGACTGACAGGATGCTACTACTTATTATATATATTCTTGTCTATTAAAGGGCCATATGGGAATTAATCTACGCAATATACTTACAGTATATACTCGATGATAAGTCGATTCGAATTACATACATACAATCTGATCTGCCGTAGCAAAATGCAGCTAAGAAAAACAAGTTAGTTTCAAACACGTTGTCACATTAATTTATTTATTTTCATAACCTTTTGCTAAGGTCAGTCTAATATATCTCTTGATTGTAAGTTGAAGTAAGCACAATGCTTCGTAGAAGAAATTTGCAAATATGTGTGTTTGCAAAGCGTAAAATTGCCTATGTTTACTGGAGCACTTGTATACTTCAGTTTCGGGGGAGCGTGGTATTGCTACATTTTATGCTTTTCAGTTTCGGAAGTAGGCAAATTTGTCATGTAGTCTGCAATCCCACAATGCCTAAATGATCGGGTTTTAAAAACTTATTAAGTCAGAGTCTACTGGAGAGAATAAATTGCAGTTCTTATGGGATAAAACAGTAATATTTCCTATCTTTGCTAGCGAGTTCACAGTCCTACTCATTTTGTAATACATTGTAGAAACATACATGTGATGTGACCTAAACCCTAAAGCTTTGTAATTGAGGTCACAGAAGCCTTATATAACACTTTGTATAAACCTTCGTATGTGTGTGCTGTTTCAAACATTTATTGCTGGCAGAGGCACTGGTACCTGTGTTGAATCTGTTTTATCCAGTTTTCCTTGCCTTATTTACAAACTTTTAACCACTGAGGTTTTTTTCAGTTTCTGTTTATTCTTTACGAGTTGTCTTGATACCTTATGTGTACACGTCCTCAGTTTATCCTCTACGAGTTGTCTTGATAGCTTATGTGTACACGTCCTCAGTTTATACTCGACGAGTTGTCTTGATAGCTTGTGTGTACACGTCCTCATTTTATTCTCTACGAGTTGTATTGATAGCTTATGTGTACAATTCCTAATTTCCACATTAGATACAGCTACTTTATCTTTTCGAAAGTATCTCATAATGTTTTCAGCAAAACATAAGCCATTTAAAACATTATTTTCAAGCGCAAAGAACCTTACCATATCTTTCTGCTCTCCGGCCATAGTTTAATCTCCTTGTTATAGTTGAAATATGTGCTTAAATCTATGTCTACAACAACGGGCAAAAAGAAACCATATACATGACAGCTGATAGAATCTCGTTTTCAAAAGTACTAATGTGATTCTCTTTTGTTTCACCATCTGCTGCTTGCATTGCATATCACATCATAACAGTTTACAAACGCCCTTGGCGATTATGTAAACAAAAACCATTCCAGTTAATATACACAGGTTTCCTGAGATTAAAATTACTAACTTTCATAACTGATATAGAACCTAAGGCGAACGATTGGCTACATCCTGTCAGGTGAAATAGATTCTGCATTGGTTTTTCAGACCTGTAGGGAGATTTATTGCTATGCTTAAAACAGAACAAGACAACGCGTATGTGTAAAACTGTTTCTTTATAGCTGGTTAATACAAAGGAGATTCTTGAATCGGTGCAAAGAAGAATGGACAATATGAATCGTAAAAATAAATTTGTACGTTGACATCCTTTTAGTTTTAAATTCAAACATTTGATGTCCTAGGCGTTATATGTATTAGAACATTAAACAGAAAAGAATAGTTTATCTACTTACTCGACCAGGAATAAATGTAAATAAGTAAAGACCATTAACCGAAATTACATTCCATGTACAGGATTTAAAACACCCATTTGCATACAAATAAAATAGGCGTACATGCACGTCTTGAAAGTCGACCTATTGTGTGTGCGTGTGTGTGTGTGTGTGTGAGAGAGAGAGAGAGAGAGAGAGAGAGAGAGAGAGAGAGAGAGAGAGAGAGAGAGAGAGAGAGAGAGAGAGACTGGTAATTAGTGCAATATACTTCGAAATAGACATTTGACAGACAAAAATGTTTCACTTTTATATCAAACATTTCAAATTTTTTATATTTTGTTATAAACAAAATGTAGTTCTATTTAATAATGCGTTTAATATTTGTGTTTAGGCGATCAATTCTCAGCTGGAATTATATGATTCTCTGTTAAATGCAATGAGACCGTGGCCGACATTACCTAAAGCAAGTGGATCTGACTGGGAATTTGAGTACACACATTTATGACCATCGACCACAGCATCTAATGTGGCAAGTAATGCATTAGAACTTGCTGATTGGATCTCTAAGTAAAGACATGTAAACCGTCAGGCTGCAATACGGAAATTGACGCATTTGGACTTGTAGAACTAGTTTTAAATACAATTCACACAGTACAAAACTTGTATAATTCTCTCAAAAATTATTTTTAATTTCAATGATATCATATAAAGACAATTCAGCAATTAAATTGTTTCCTTGGTGTTTTCACATTGGATATTGGACATCATACTGATGTCTGCTTCAGAATGAAATATTCCTTGTACTTGGGCATTATATAATTCTGCCTTCTTTTAATTAAAAAAAAAATACTCCAATATAAGAGTAAATGGTGTACGGTTCCTAATGCCGTAGAAGCTGATTTTACAACGTTCTGTAGCAGTAAACTTCATTTGACATTCATTATTGTATTTAAAGCATATTAATTCAAATCAGTATGGATGAATATTATTTGCAAAGTTGAATTAGGTGCATACCAGAAAGAAAAGCG
This sequence comes from Potamilus streckersoni, assembly GCA_016746295.1. Taxonomy (NCBI): domain Eukaryota; kingdom Metazoa; phylum Mollusca; class Bivalvia; order Unionida; family Unionidae; genus Potamilus; species Potamilus streckersoni. The sequence goes on from JAEAOA010001360.1 coordinate 212,885, forward strand.
TAAAAGAGTTTTGATGATAGCTTGGCTATTTCCTAAACATAAATGCGCAGTAGAGCATTAGAAACACACACCACATGTTGAAAGAAGTTTTTTGTTAATAAGATACTGATATAATGGTCCTGTTTATAGGATTATTTCGAAAAACTAGGAGTCAGGTAAAGATCCATTTTGCGCGGACAAATATTTAAAACTACATTCACAATTTTTTTTTTATTTCTTACAGAGGTATTCCTTAAGCTGCGACCTTTTTCAAACAGTCTTTACCTATTGACACGGACAGTTTTATGAGATATTTTTTATCAAATCTTTAGATCTTATTGTAGTAACCTGTGATAGCTGGGGAAATGCCATTATTGATTAAATATGTTCTACGCAAAGTTCCTTTCTGTCGTAAGCGCACAAATTTTGTTTCATTATTTTGTTCTAATTCTGACTAGGAAATGGTTGCCTTTTACTTTCCTCTTTGTCCTTTGATACTTATCATTAATGTCTATTTTCTAAAACTAAATAATAAATGTATCAACTTAACTGAACACAGACGCCAACTTTTCGTCTTGCATGTACAGCTTAATTTATTATTTATCTTCAATCCCCACTGGCAGGACTCAGAAATATAGAAAAAGAAAATCATGCATTTTCGTCCGCCAAAAAGTGCATTTCTTCATGAGTACCAGTACGATATGAAGATAGCATACGAATTGCTAACTTTAATGTATTTTTTATATAAACACGACATAAGTGAAAAGTAAATAGATCAACGAATTTTAATAATAGTTCTGGGATATTATTCTATTTAGCTAAAGCTAACATTTTCTTCAAAGAAAATTGATCTGCAGAGACCATATTTTCTGACTTTGAAACTAAGGTTTTTTTATACTCAAAAGTTGTTATTTTAGACATACACTAATAATTTGAACAGGAATCGAGCTTAAATTACCGCTTATCTAAATTTAACCTAGAAAAGTTCATGTGAGAGAAATTATTAACAAGCACATAAATAAAAACATATTATCAAAGTTTATTGCACGATGCATAAATGTCTGCAAGCGAGTGACTAGCATTTAAAGCAAAATGCCAGCCACGTCTTTCATCCTTCTCTAAAATATCTGCAGCGGTTAGTTTGCAACAATTTACTCTCGTTCAACCAGATCTAGAGGTTTCTCCAATTCTCCAATAGCTGAAATCCTACAGAGCCAAACGAGAGGTCTGAGAGAATGAGACTTTCATATATATATATATATATATATATATATATATATATATATATATATATATATATATATATATATATATATATATATATATATATATATATATATATATATATATATATGTCAATGTCAAATACACACTCAAATATTTTTGTTTAGAATCATACTAGCCGCGTGCTCTCTTCGCTAGTCACGGTTGCGATAGGATAATCCCATCTATAAATTGGCGAATCTATATATATATATATATATATATATATATATATATATATATATATATATATATATATATATATATATATATATATATATATATATATATATATATATATATATATATATTGGTGCTAAATCGAAGCGAAATGAATTGTTTATCATTAGTTGCCTCCCTTATTATGTAATGCCATTTAACCAAAATCGTAGTGCATTGTACATCGGCCAAAAATATTTGGGGCAATTGACCCTATAAGGAATACTTTGGAAGTTTATCATTAAAAGCATGACTGTGTACCAAAGGGAAGCCATTACAGGTGTATTTAAGTGAAATGTATTTGTGCAAACACTGACCGGCACTGGAAAATTACTTATTTTTTTTCAGTCCATTCAAGCTGTGGACTTCACTTGCCATCACATGAAATTCACAAATCCGAAGCACAGAAATCTGTGCTAGCTACACCAAGGTGTAAATAGAGTTATCACATCGGAACTTTGACTAGAACGAAGATGGCAGTGTGCAAAAACTAAAAATACAATAAAGGCTTAAACATCAAAGTGTGACAAGCAGATGGGAGGTATTTAATGGATACCAATACACAATGACGTATGACACTATAGCAGATACACTCCTTTTCATGGGTTCTAATGTAAATATGAATTTATTATGTAAATTTATGAAATTGTTTTTATTATCTATGGAAGTGAATTACGGTATACTTTATCATTACTGGAAATTATCTATCGTAATTCTCATTAACAATTCGTTCGGCATGATTTATTTTTCTTGAACCAAATGCAGTTTCTGCTACAACTTGCGATTTGATGGTAAAGAATTTTCTGCAAGCCAATAATGGAAGTTAAGACATTGTTATATTATTTTGTCAATACTACTACTACTACTACTACTACTACTACTACTACTACTACTACTACTACTACTACTACTACTACTACTACTAATAATAATAATAATAATAATAATAATAATAATAATAATAATAAATAAATAAATAAATAAATAAATAAATAAATAAATAAATAAGGTCTAAAGTAAATGATATTTGTAGTCATGTATATTAATATGTAACTAATGCCATATACACTGTAAAAGAATGAATTGAGACGCCGTAGCACATGGCGGCATATTATTTATTACGGGGTCGGATAAAGGACAAAATTCATTGCTTTCAAAGCATTAATGTGATAGAGTTCGGCTCCAGTATCCAAATATTAGTTGTAGACTAATCTAATTATCTTTTTTAAGGGTGTAAGCTAAGAGTGGCAACCTTTCTAAAGATAAACTAATTGTGTTAAATTCTTTCCCACTTGATGTACAGTGGGCATAATATCTTTGGCGCTGAAAACATTTATTTCTAAGTCATAAAGGACTTTGTCATGAATGATACAAGGAGTAGTGAGATGCCAACGTACAATTAAATAAAGTCGATAGTCAGCATCTTCAAAAACATGATTTTAAAAATTGCAATACAATTGGTACAAAATCTCAGCAGCACTGTTTGAAGTTTTATTTCACTCAACCCGCTTTATCTAACTCTCTACATAGAATTCCCAGTAATCGTTAACTGACACTTGCGTCCCCAAATGACAGATAAATATCTTTGTATTATGCTTTCTCAGTGTAATTCCAACTGAACACTTTACGTAGAGAGAGTGTATTAAGGGTCGTATTTGTATTTTTATTAAATCCATGGTTTCTGCATAATTCAGAAAGTCAATAATGGCAATAATTACAGGACTAACTTATGTTTTGCATAGTTATAATCCTGGACTAGTATTTGTTTGATGCTTAAAATTAGTTTTATGCCCAAAGACGAGACAACCTAGTGCAGCTCAATATCAATAAAATAAAATCATGATACAAAGATGGGTTTGATTAGAATAATTAGTTCCATAGTATAACTTTAAAATAAACCCTAAGAAATATTGCAACAATATGGACGAATGATTGTCTTGAATGGTATAAGTTCCAAAAAGTATGCAAAAGTTCACACGTCATTCTTACAAGCAGAGGTTATGCAACATTTCGGAGAAGACAGCAGTCTTCGCACATCTGTGTGTGCATGTTAGTTTATGAAACTTCTACACGCGAAAGCAAAAAGGATATGCAAATATTCTTTAGGTGACGTATGAAAAACGAAAATTTTTAGCAAATTGGTTATTGTTAATGCTATTTTTATTTGCATGAATAAAATTGACAATTTCTTTTAAAAACATCCACATACTGTGTTTCTCTGTGTAACGTGGTGTATGTACCTGTGTTTCGTTGTAGCACGTTTTATAAACAGTGTATTAGGCTAATCCAAATGAAAGTCGCTTGAGCGCAAAGTTGAAATTGAATAGAACCGTCATAACTGGTATTTCAATGCCAGTCATTTAAGCAACAGGAACAGCAAATCCTTTGAAAATGTGAATATAATACCTTTTTTAATTCTTAAAAAATGCTTTTTTCATATTTCGTTTGCTTCCTTGCACTTTCTCATAGTGATTATCCAGTGTAAGTAGAGTAAACGAGTCTGCAATCTTACTACTACCTATATTACACACAGTCGGGTAAATAATGAAATTCCCAGAGATGTAGACCAGAATAATTCAGACTCAATCATGAAGAAAATTAGCATGCACACAATAATGCAAGGCGATAATAAAACATTTGTTTATAAATATTTATTTCCTCTTTTGAAATTCACATCCATGCCGCATACTTTTTAAAAATTTTGGGTCGAAGGTTTCCGGATATTTGCGAGGGAGCAATTAAGGTGAGCATGTATAGTTACGTCGTCAGTGATTTAACCAATCAGAAGCCACTTAGTGAGTCTGCTTGGTAAGTTGAAAAGGAACAAAATTTAAAGGTCCACTTTTGTAAACTAATTTAATAAAAAAAATCTAAACAGGTGTAAAGGTTGTGATATGGTTTAAAAACTACACATCCATTTAAAAAAAAAGAATATGGTATAAAAATGAGGGTAATTTGGCACGATTTCTTTATAATATTCTTTTCTGTTTATAAACGATATCACATTATTTTACAACTGTATTAATACATAAAATGCTTTTGTGCGAGTTTTTTCGCGTTTTTTTTTTGTTGCTTTTGTTCAAGTGACGGCGGTGTGGTAGTGATGATAGTGTTGACACAATAGCATCAATAGGAGCACAGGAAAGAACTATCTCTTGTAAACATTCTAAAACCTTGAAGCGGGATGTTATGTATTTTTAATTTATATTGTATGTTCGACCTTTGTCCATGATTGAGGGTTGAGTTCTGGCCTATATTACTTTAGTCATAATGTTCAAAGATGTTTACTTCGACTTGAGTTAAAGGCCTCAGTTACAAAGTTAGAATGTTCTGGAAGAGAACTTGTGACCCATATGCTGAGTATTTTATTGTTTCTCAGGTCAAGTCATGCCATTACATACAACACGTAGTATTCATTCCTTTTTTAAATTCAGTCTGCGTAATCATTTACTTTTATAATTTGAGAGGAATAGTATATTTAAATAATTGATTCGAATTAAAAATCGTTTATTGACCTTCAGGACTTGAACTCAGCTTTGAGATTCTTGTGAACTATATATATATATATATATATATATATATATATATATATATATATATATATATATATATATATATATATATATATATATATATATATATATATGGATTAGAAACATAAGCTGCAACAGTTTATAGCATGTTTAATTGGAGAGTTACATACATTTTATATACTGATAACTAAAATCTGAAATAAATATGAAATTGATTAGAAAGAGTGTAATTTCAAAGTGCGTCTCAATGGTCCTGATGCCACTAATAAAACGCTGAGCGAGCCATTAAATCAACAGCAAATAGCTGAGGTATAGAAAACGGACTAAAGCTATTTTGTATGTATACATTGCAAATGTGTATTTCCTGGAGTTTAGCAATTATGGCCTATTTACCACTAACAGTTTCAAGGAAATATGATCCGATTTATTTTAATTGAGAAGATTATGTGAGAGATAGCGTGAAGTGTGAATTTTAGGAATTCGATTTAAAATATAGCGTAAAAATATGACTCGTTAATACTCTGGTCCCATCGAAGAACGTTACAAAACCCTACGCCTTTGTTCACATAATTTAAATGAGTGTTTGTCGCGTATGTATGTGTGTGTGTATGTATGTATGTATGTATGTATGTATGTATGTATGTATGTATGTATGTATGTATGTATGTATGTATGTATGTATGTATGTATGTATGTATGTATGTATGTATGTATGTATGTATGTATGTATGTATGTATGTATGTATGTATGTATGTATGTATGTATGTATGTATGTATGTATGTATGTATGTATGCATGTATATATGTATGCATGCATGTATGCCAGCACCAATATCACTTGCATCGAAAATAATTTAAAAGATTTAATGAAGTTTGGAGCTGTAAGAACTGGTGATCGTTTAAGTATGACCTTGAACCTATCAAAAGCTTCCTGACATTTTTCAGTCCAAAGAAACACGTTTTTCTTACTTTAAAAGTCTCTCGGGGGTTCAGCAACATGAGAAAAATTGGAACAGAATTTCCGATAGTATCAAGTGATACTTAATAATTGTGTCAGTTGCTTTTTACTGACAGGCATTGGGAATTTAGAGAGAGAGAGAGAGAGAGAGAGAGAGAGAGAGAGAGAGAGAGAGAGAGAGAGAGAGAGAGAGAGAGAGAGAGAGAGAGAGAGAGAGAGAGAGAGAGAGAGAGAGAGAGAGAGAGAGAGAGAGAGAGAGAGAGAGAGAGAGAGAGAGAGAGAGAGAGAGAGAGAGAGAGAGAGAGAGAGAGAGAGAGAGAGAGAGAGAGAGAGAGAGAGAGAGAGAGAGAGAGAGAGAGAGAGAGAGAGAGAGAGAGAGAGAGAGAGAGAGAGAGAGAGAGAGAGAGAGAGAGAGAGAGAGAGAGAGAGAGAGAGAGAGAGAGAGAGAGAGAGAGAGAGAGAGAGAGAGAGAGAGAGAGAGAGAGAGAGAGAGAGAGAGAGAGAGAGAGAGAGAGAGAGAGAGAGAGAGAGAGAGAGAGAGAGAGAGAGAGAGAGAGAGAGAGGGAGCCTTGACCTAAGCATCTACATGTTTAACTTATCCGTGTCCCATTTTATGTCCTATAAATGTTATACTAGCGCGGCAGAACTAACTTTTAGATAAATTGATTGTCAAACTTTCATCAATGAGTCTGTCATTTTCGTATTGTTGCTAAATGTTTTTTGCAGGTGTCGATATAGATGATGACATCATCGATGTAAGCATCACAATTATCTAAAACAGAGGTAATCATTGTCATCAAACGTTGAAATGCACTGAGCGAACCCTTCATCCCCAAAGGAATTAATTTATATTGATATAGTCCATCAGGAGTCAGAAATGCCGAAATTTCATTTGCCCTTTCCGTTAATGGAATGCTAATATATTTTTAGAAGGTCAACTTTGGTGACATGATTTACATTTCCAGTTTTATAAATGCAGTTATCGATTCTTGGTCATGGAAACGAATCTGGTTTAGTGACACTGTTCATCTTCCTATCATCAGTGAACATACGGAAAGTTTATCTGGTTTCGGAACAAGTATACTTGGTGAACTTTAGTCACATTTTCTCAGCTCTATGAAATTATTCTCCAGCAAATACTGAATTTTATTTTTCAAGTATTCCTGTTTGAGAGGGTTTATCATGTATGGGGGGGTCTTTAGAATTCACAATTTCAGCGTCATGAAACATTGTGCTTGTCCTAGTATTTACATATGGAAATAAGTGCTCATATTCAAATAATAACTGTTTAAGTTCATTCCTTTTTTGTTGTTACAAATACGAAAGTTTCTTGTCTAAAACATTCATAATTTCGGAATTCCGAAGATTTGTTGCTTCAAAACCAGTAGAGACTGATTAAATTTCTTCACTTCTATCCTCAGTTGATGAAACAGATAGAACTAAATTAATTGCATAACTTACCTGGCTATCTATTTCAATATACTAAAGCTCCATTAATTTATTTAGATCAGAGCACAATTATTATAAGTTAACCCATTCATTTTCTTCTTTACTTTCTTAGGGCCGTAAAATTTGATTTGAAGAAAATATTGAAGAATGATCACTAACCTAATATTCTTTGTAATATCAAACCTTGAATTTGTATATGAAGCGGAAAGGTTCTTTTCCACTTGCTAGCTCAATATCTTTCATTCTAATTTGAATTCCCTTTCATCCTCCTTTTTTGAACCTAAGTGCTGCATTTGTTCTTTCTGTAACTCCATTTGTCTTTCTTTCTATATTTCTTCTAATTGCATTTGCTTCTCTCTCTCTCTCTCTCTCTCTCTCTCTCTCTCTCTCTCTCTCTCTCTCTCTCTCTCTCTCTCTCTCTCTCTCTCTCTCTCTCCCCTCATTCTTAAATTGTAACTGCAATTGTTTTTCTTCTATTTGTAAATGCGTGTTTTCTTTCTTTAATTGCGATTTTTTTGTAACTGCATTTGTTCAATTGTAGCTGCATATGCCTCTCTCGTCTTTTTTCAAAAAGCAGGTGTTTTTCTTCTTTCTGAAGTTCAAACTTCCTTAACTTGAATTCCATGTTGTACTTTAATTTCAATTCCTTTACGTTTATGTCAGTCTAAACACAGACTTTCATCGAATACATTGTTTTCTATCAAATATTGCATTAAACTGTATTTTTTTTTATCTCTTGCTTCTTTAAGGAAGATTTTGCCTCAGAAAGATCGTATTTCCCGGCAAGCTCAAGCAATTCATCTTTTCTTGTTCTCCAAACAATCCATCTTCTCCTGAGTAGGACTAGAGAGAAAAGTCTCCCCTTTTGGTGGCAGATTTCAAACAAAATGTGAAATAATGCTTGGGATTTAAAATTTTCTGAAATATTTTAGCTAAACTTCATATATTTCGAAGAAGAGAGAGAATCCAATTTTCTTTGTTACGTGTAGGCTCGTACAAAAGTAACAAAGGAAAGAGTGAAGCCAACAAGGTTTGTAAATTTTAACAAAATAATTTATTTCCCTAGAAAAAAAAAATAAACATGTAAAAATGACTTACAGTTTGTGGATATAATCCAAATATTATTATTGGAATCTAAAAATATCAGTTCTATCACTAAAAAGTCCTAAATTAAACGAAGTTCGAATCCCGATGAAGTTCCAAAATGGAAGGCGTTAACGTCTTCTAAAAGGACCTTGTTGAACTTTATGCATCAAGAATAGAATTCTGGCTTTAGAATGATACATAATTTCCACTGAATGTCTTTGTCCAAGAAACTTTGTGAACACAAGTACTTTACAGGGTGAATAAATTATTTTAAATGCAAAAATCGGCTCAAATAGCAACAAGAATAATATATTGAACCCGTAAGTATATATTTATGACAGACTCAGAAAGACTGAATTCTTAGTATTAAACCCGACTTAGAACACAATTTCAGACCCGCGTGATGGATCACGTGGTCACTCACTACAAGTCATATAGTATGTATGCTAGAATAGCCTTAGCTAAGTTTAAGTGATTCCCACACTGGTAATCAATTTTAAAATGCTTATTTACAACTGAACTAACACGTGCGACGAATATGACCTTGGTAATGACAAAAAAATTTCACTTAGTGTTTACCATTCTCGGAACTAAGGTCAGGAACTATATCAGCTAAATTTAAATGTAGCAATGAAACTGCGTTATTTATCAAAACAGAGAACCGAATTTTCAGAGAAAAATTCAAATCCAGTGAATAAAATTATCATTACAATAACATGTATTGAAATTAGAAATTATATAAAATAAAGAGAATTTAAAACTAGTCCACAAGCCATTAAATTACTTATTCGTAACATATTGCTTATATTTGTTCTTCTGACTGTTGGCGAAAGAACACTGAGGTAAAATATAATTTTCACCATTCCATCAAGAAATTTGGCAAACATTATGTGATGAAGCTTTGTTTGTCGATAAAACATGTTTAGCTAGGACTTATCCGCCTGAACGATGATGAACGAATTGGCCTGACAAGTCAAATACGACAAATCCAAATCAAAACATTTTGTTGCTACCGACTGCATATTGTTTGTTACCTAAAACGCTGAAGAACTTATTTATTTATTTATTTATTTATTTATTTATTTATTTATTTATTTATTTATTTATTTATTTATTTAGCATCACGTATTGTACGTGATGTACGTTGGCAGGAAATTGGAAATCATGTCGCTTGGCACTCATTACAAAATTTAAGTTTATTGAGTTTGATAACAGATGCCACTAAAACAGTGGCATCCATCATTTCATTTATATTCGATATTTTTATATGAACTCTTTCAATAATTTCCATACACATCTCAATTAATGTATCAAAGCAAGTCTATACATATGCTTAATTATAAACTTGCGCTTATTTCACTATCATCGACTGAAAATTAACAAGATTTTGGAGTTGCCTTGTTTCACTATAACATAATTGTCATCTGGTACATTAGTAATAATTGTACATAGTATTAAAAGATGGACTTGGTAAATCAACATCTGGCCAAAAGAAATACAGATTTTCCACTTACAATTTGAATTCCATCTTCAGATTCAGGCTAGGTTATTGGACCAAATAGGTATAAATATTGGTAGGAAATTCCGTAGATTTGGTAATTCTTCATTATCGTTCATCTTAAGGTGCACACAAATATTCTGCCTCATCCACGAAACAAGAATTAAATGTTTTACTACACAGATGCACAACGTTGCCGTTGCTTTAGGACATACAGTACATGTTTGATTAATTACTAACATTTACGCATAATTTGGTTCTTGTAGGCATCGAGAATATGATTCATTTTTTTATATATTCTGGTCTTAACTAAGTGCAATAGCTCCCACTCTGTGCAGCAAAATTCGCACTTGATGCCATCTCAACGAATGCAACATTATGTGAACTAGTGAGGATGAACTGGCTTTAACACAAATTTAATTAGATCCTGTAATTAATACCAGACGTCAGATTCTCAAGTATGTGTGCGATGCACTTTATTTTACACGTAATTAATGTAGGTGACAGGATTGCAAATGCCAACACTTGTATTTGCGGCGCAGGTTGTGGAACAGAAAATACACTTCTTTAAATAAGGTCATGATCTAGGGACTTATATCCAATATCTATTGGCACACGGGACCTCCCAAAATGCATTGGATACAAAAAATAATATCCAGGCAAACACTTCATCGAAAATACCGCAACTTTATCGGTTTTGCGAAAGTTTTATGACTTGCAAATGTGCTTCCCAGAGATATAATTCAACTGGAAGGCACCTCTTTTCTTCAAGAAACACATGTTTGGACTTAAGGATAAAAATCAACTGGAAATTTGTCTATGCCTCCAAAGCCCATACTCGCACTGCAAATATCCGCCATATGATTGTGTTAGAGGAGAGCTGTTGAAAGATAGATACAAACACCAGTCTATATAAGATGTTTTACACATTACAGTCTGACATCTCGACAGGTAACGAAGAATTGTTTTGTTTGGTGTGATGCGTGTTTGTTATGTTTGGTGTTATCGACTTCCCATTTATGCATTCTCCTTATAAGAAAAACAAACTTTCTGGAAGAGTCTTGCTCAAAATGTGCAACAATATCTGCACGTGCATGTAGTAGTGTGCTTGTATTCTCTGAAATACAAAGCAAGACGATATCGAAACCCATGCACAAACAACAACAACAAAAAAAGAAATAAAAAATGGAGAAAATAAAAAAGATAGGAAAGAAAAAACCCACTTCTTAATTAAATTTCAAATATTTCTCGCACTAGAGTTAAACGTTTACTTTACATTATAATTTTATTAAATGATTGAAAAACAAAACACAAAAAAAGCAAACAAGAAGGAATTTATATTTCAAATGTGTTTTCATGATTTCATCAGTACGGCTTTCTTTGACAGTATGGAGGCAGATATGTATACATTTTTACAGCCAAGACATCAATGACCCCCACAAAAAATGCTGGTAAAATCTCTTTGGTCAATAAAAGTGCTGTTTACGAAATCGTTCCTGAATACCGATGCAGCATGGTCTTCGAGCGGTGTACAGTCCAGAAAATGGGACTTAAAGGTAAGAGAGAAAATAGTGTCAACGTCGAAAGACCTATATAAACAAGTAATTACCGAATAAAGCCTCCTTTGGGTTGAATTCACAGAAATATATAGCGCTAATGTACGAATGCTTATAGAATGGAATTTTACTGAATCGTTATTGTTGATTGGGGTAAACATCCGCCTCAATTTTGAAAGCGTACTTTCCACACTTATTATTAACAACGACATTTTCTACAGTGGGGAGTCAGAATAATGGGCACTTTTATAGCCATTATATTAATGACTACAACGAAAAATGGGTTGTATGTTTATTTTCGCCGCTTTGTACAGAAGGCGTTAGAATGAACATAAACAGGCTGTCTCTCACGTTTTGAGTGCTTCAATAACCATTGCCAACCACATCTAACTGTCTTATAACCACTTTATATTGCGTTCAAGAATTCAAATAGCCGACAATGACTCCCTTGTAGAGCTTAAATTGCATTATCACTAATTCTCTCTTGGATACCAGCGCAGATTGGTATGATTCAGGCTGGTTTCATTGACATAGACGGTTTGCATGGATTTGTATTAAGGAAATGTGGGATTCTAAAAAAGTCAGTCGGAAGCAGCCTCTAAAATATGGGCTATATTATTCCACTAACAGTTAGGTAATCCATTGTAGACCATGATATTTTCCTGGATTTTCGTGTTATTGGTGGCTATAGCCAACACTATATCTTTGATTTAGTGGTAATTTTACGTGTACGAAAACTGTCTCAAATACAAAACATTACAGGATCAGACCTCGTCAAGTTTTAAGATGCATACATAAAACATATGAGCAAAATGTTAAAGCAGAACGTTATGTAAATAAGTAAATAAATAAATACAAAGTCATTATAAATCTGTTTAGTAGGAAAAGCATATCCAATGCATTTTGAATATCAATGTTTTATGGTAGATGGTAGATTAGTTTTGTAACTAAATTCGTTACATTCTCTAAATAAAATCATTATTATTATTATTATTATTATTATTATTATTATTATTATTATTATTATTATTATTATTATTATTATTATTATTATTATTATTTGCTTGTGTCTATGTTCATGCTCCTTTAAATGCAAATTTGTATTACACATAAGTTCCATCGTAAAATAAAATACGGATCATTTCAGACAAGTTTAGAAGCAAAGTTGAAAGGTTTAGGTGATCCTATATATCGTCACTAATCATTAGTTACATACGATAAACTCAATCGTTTTCTTTCTCTCACACATTCAGTAACATTTCCTCATTTGATCTTCTTACTGCATAGCAAATCAAAGGTTTGAGATTAGTCTCATTTGTTACAATTAGAAAGAAAGTAAATCAAGAACACAAAATGAAAAGATTTGATAAAAAGCTACATTATATAAAAAAATCAAAAGAAAAAACAAACAAACAAAAAAACAAATAGCTCTCCCTTTCGCTTTAAATATTGTTACAAAAAGACAGCAGCTTCCAAATTGGTGTTAGCTTGTTATCGGCTAAACTAGGAGGCCCGTCTGTCTGGTGGAGGGTAAATGATCGATCCACGGGAAGCAACAGGCAAACTTTCTCACATACACAGAACTCGGACAGAGGGATCTGTCTGTGATCACATACACAGAACTCGGACAGAGGGATCTGTCTGTGATCACATACACCGAACTCGGACAGAGGGATCTGTCTGTGATCACATACACAGAACTCGGACAGAGGGATCTGTCTGTGATCACATACACAGAACTCGGACAGAGGGAACTGTCTGTGATCTCTAAAGTCACCCCAGATTCGAGGTTGGCAAGGGTAAGATCTGCTAACAGTACTGGCTTCCTAAAGACCCACTGTAAGCTTTGAGAAAGCAAAGGATGTTATTATAACTATACTAATATGTGTTATTCCAGTTACATTATATAGAGCTTATATCTCAATATAACCTGTATTATAATGCCTGTAATAAAATCAGCTATGCTCCTGAGAAATATCAATTTCTTAGGCCTGAACATTCAATTAATTCAAACTTCGACGTTGTCCGACATATTGTGTTTATGTCTTACTTTGTATCAGCGACTTGGCCTTTGTTGCATGACGATTCTAATGTGATAAGTGCAAGAATTAATGTTTCTGAGGAATCGAAAGAATTATTTCTCAGCTACTGACGAAACGTTTTGGTCCGATCATATTTACGATGTAATACAAGTGAGAATTTATGTGTATTTTACGTTTTTTAATAGAACAGCTTCACTCCATTGCAAGTATAATCCCATGTCTGTATTTACTTTTAATAATGGGTACTGCCTAATCCCATCATAATAATAACCCCATGTCCAAATATATTTACATTTGAAAATGGGGACTACTGCATCCCATCACAATAATAACCCCATGTCCGTATATATTTACATTTGAAAATGGGGACTACTGCATCACATCACAATAATAACCCCATGTCCGTATATATTTACATTTGAAAATAGGGACTACTGCATCCCATCACAATAATAACCCCATGTCCGTATATATTTACATTTGAAAATGGGGACTACTGCATCCCATCACAATAATAACCCCATGTCCGTACATTTCAGTCATAAGCTTATGTTTATATTTGGGATACTAAATTATTTTGTTTGATAAACCATATTGTTATTTCGTATTGGTTAGTATACATCGATTCATGATAATAAAGATAGAACTTCATGGTAGAAAATGTGGTATGCCCAGAGAGAGAGAGAGAGAGAGAGAGAGAGAGAGAGAGAGAGAGAGAGAGAGAGAGAGAGAGAGAGAGAGAGAGAGAGAGAGAGAGAGAGAGAGAGAGAGAGAGAGAGAGAGAGAGAGAGAGAGAGAGAGAGAGAGAGAGAGAGAGAGAGAGAGAGAGAGAGATCTTAGATACTGTTAGTGTAATCAGAGTTAGCTTACGGCATTCATTACTGCAAATCAACATTTCAACCACGAACATTTATTTCAGTTTAGATGATAAGTAATTTACAATAATTATATCACCTCACAGGGAATGTATCCAGCCGGTAAATGATTGGCGTCTTAGTACTAAATAATACAGAAACTTCCCTGTAACATGTGAAAACATATCACACCAAACAGACACAAAGTGAGGTCCTTTTTCTACATTATTTCCTACAGTGCCAAAAAAAAACTGCGACCTCTAATTAACGTGATGTAACGTTTATCCAACTACTAGTATTTTCCCTTACAATCTAAAAGATATTAGCTTAGCTCAAGAATCACAAAACATAAGCAATCTTTATCAGTTTGCAGCAATTACAGTGCTATCAGCACCTTCATGCAAGCAATGTTTCCATTCAGTAACTGCTTCCATTCAGTAACTGGTTCAATTCGGTAATTATTTTTCCATTTGGTAATTGGTTCCATTGAGTTATTGATTCGATTCGGAAACTGGTTCCAGTTGGCATTTTTTTTCATTTAATAACTGGTTCCATTCAGTAACTGGTTCCATTTGGTATTTTTTTTACATTCAGTAACTGGTTCCATTGGACCATATTTGAATCAGCTTGTGGCCACAAGTCAGAAGTCTGTGTTAACTTTGCAGTCTTTCCGCAATAACATGAAGGTTGATACATAGCTGCCCACTTCCTTTGTACTTTCATATGGTTTTTTTTTATGTGAAATGACACTAAATTGAAACGAGATGGAATCACAAATGCAGCTTGATTTAAATTCATAAAAAATGTCTTATAAAAACATGTGTAGTTACACTTATCTCTGGTGTTGAACGAATAGCCTCATCAGATGACAGCCCCCCCCCCCGGACTAAGAATTGCCTAATCAAATGACAGGTCTCCAAACAAGGGCTAAGAATTGCCTGATTAGATGACAGGTCCCCAAACAAGGGCTAAGAATTGCCTGATCAGATGACATGTCCCCAAACAAGAGCTAAGAATTGACTGATCAGATGAAAGGTCCCCAAACAAGGGCTAAGAGTTGCCTAATTAGATGACAGGTCCCCAAACAAGGGCTAAGAATTGCCTGATCAGATGACAGGTCCCCAAACAAGAGCTAATAATTGACTGATCAGATGACAGGTCCCCAAACAAGGGCTAAGAATTGCCTGATTAGATGACAGGTCCCCAAACAAGGGCTAAGTTGTTGTTGTTGGGCTTAATGCCATTTTTCAGCACACAATAGGCTATTCATGGCGGTCAGTATTAATGGTGGAGGAAGAAACCGGGAAATCACCGGAAAGAACCACCTACCCAAGAGAAGCTACTGGCAAGCTTTCTCACATATCCACATTCGCCGAATCCTAGACTCGAACTCACGCAGACAGAGGTGAGATGGCAGTGATCCGTAACGGACAGCGCTTTAGACCACACGGCCACTCAGGGCCCCAACAAGGGCTAAGAGTTGCCTGATTAGATGACAGGTCCCCAAACAAGGGCTAAGAGTTGCCTGATCAGATGACAGGTCCACAAACAAGGGATGACAGGTCCACAAACAAGGGATAAGAATAAACATCTCTATAAATCAACTATTCGAAGCAGCTCGACTCCAGTAACCTCGTCCTTATGTACCTAGACATAAAAAAAAAACAAATTGATCGTAGCCAGTCAAATACATTATCAGTTGATTAAATGTCGGCTGATTCCAACCACTTCCACATCCAAAGATTCTGTATCCTTAAAAACAACAAAACATCACTGGTGACTTGTACATTAACGAGCTCGATCGCTGGCCAGCCAAAAGACAGCTTAAAATCTGATCCTCAAAACAAGTGGGTTACAGCAGCTGTTGCACCTCAACATATGATAAGACACTGTTATTATAAGTCACTGCCATTGACATTATATTTACTATATTCAAGAATGCTCTCTTCACACACCTTGAAATCGATTTATAGGATATACAGTTTCATAATGTGCACCCCAAAACTACAAAATATAATATTCTCCTTTACACGTTCCCATCTTGACTTCTTCATTTCTGCAGGACTCACGGTCATTTTACACATTTCCCATTTTGACTTTTTTGTTTCTTCAAGATTTACGGCCCTTTTACACATCTTAATCTTGACTTGTTTGTTGTTGGGTTTATTTTCTTTCAGTATCCACGGTCCTTTAACACATTTATATCCTGACGTCTTCCTTTCTTTACCACTCAAGTACCTTTCACAGACTTGAGTTTAGAACACTCTTTACCGCTATTAGAACCGGCTTCTTTATGCACAAGTGAAGAATAAAAATTGTTCAAAAACGTGTAGATCAGACAAATGCATCCTAACATACGATTTTCTCTACACAGAAGCTTGCATCAAGGATGGGTCTATATTGAGAAATATAGATCTAATCATGAACATTCAAAAATAAGTAGGTACTGTACACGGTACAGTATACGGTAAAGTGATGTAAATGCATTATTCATTTTAACATACAAAAAGCTGAATAGCGGACGCTATTGAGATTTTTGTGTCAGTATAAATGTATAGTTTTATATATTGTAAAGTAAAACACCTGAATATATGCCAGAAAGGGAAGTAATTTCGGAAATATATTTTTGGAGAATTATCTAAATACATAGCGTCAAACACTGGGTAGGCTTATAATATAACATTCATGGTGATCTTACATTAGGTGCTAGTATAATGTAAGGTAATTATGATTCTGAATAGACTTTAGTAATTAATAATGATGCTTGTATTTTTTGTGATTATTTCACAGATATTAATTTACTTCCTAAAACGTAGTGTAGAGTAAAGGCTTACAACCGAAACATCAATTACTTGAATGACTCTCAGTCTTGATGAAATAATAGAAACAGACGAGAACTGGAAGCAAACATTGGATCTTAAAGTCTTTCCAGTTTTAGAAGATTTTTTGCAATTTGTATTTTCTCATGGAAATAGTATGCAAAAATGACTAAGGCATTTGCTTTAACATGATACAAAACTCGTTTCTGTTTGCCAAAATAACTAATTTCAATGGTAAGCCACAGGGTCTTGGAACCAAAAATGTGTGATGCTTTAAGTCTTGTAGCTGAGACTGCGTAAAACAAAACAAAAAATTATTTAAAGATGCACATATGTTTGTGAAAAGCATATGCTCTTTGGCAGCGTTAAAGTTTATTCTTCCCATGCTGTCAAGATATTCATTTGGAACGACTGTTAACCCCATCGATGCCTCTAATGAGCTTCGGTATATTTAATTACAGCCAATGCAATTCCATAGTCGATGCTTTGAAAATGTTTTATCAAACAGAATTTTGTCGTGAGATATGATAATAGCCGAGTATCACCACAGTCAAGTAAATTGATTTTGATCTCTTCTCTTGAGTAAAGCAATACTGCGTAACAAGATACAAAAGAGTGATAAGACTGGAATGAACAGAACATTAGACTAGTATATAAAAGGATACGTACGGCAAGAATCAAGATATATACTGTGCAGTGGGGTAAAATTCCCGTTGCTAGGGCCCAGGATGATTATTGTCGCATAGCGATGCATCTCCGTTTTGTCAGTCAATGTCGACACGAAGTCAGCCAGCTGTAATCGACTTACACTTTGCCCTTTACACGTTAAATGCGTGTCAACTTGCTACTTTTATTTAGTACAATTTTTAAAACGATACTGCTGACGCGTTAGGCACTCTAAACAAGTAACATTCTCCTTTTCGTAGTGTAGAATCGTACTGGTAAATTATCAGTTACTCAATGACTTGAACATATGACAAAAATGTGACTGAATAAGGCACGAGTACAAATCGCTCTTCGAGACCGCTTGTCTGTTTCCAATTCGTTTTGACAGCTAATGCTTATATTTCACGTAGCATAATAACAGTTTACGAACGTCTGCGGAGATTAGATAAACAGAAGTTAGTCAGATTTATACACTCCAGCTTATTAAGGTTCGAATTTTCTAAACGTTCTTATGAAGCTAGAAGTAATTTCAGCTGCATGTTGACAGATCATTGAGGTGTTAACTTGATGATTCAGATCTCAGACAAGATCCATATAGGAACAGAAATTACATTTTGTTGTTGTTGTTGTTGTTGTTGTTGTTGTTGTTGTTGTTGTTGTTGGGTTTAACAGTATTTCTCAACACAAGATAGTCTGTACATGTCGACCATAATAATTGGCGGAGGAAGAACCCGTAAAAAAAAACACCAGTAAGAACAACTAATCAACTGGAAAGCTATCTCATAAATCGACATTGGCCGAGCCCTAAACTCGAACTCAAAGATAAGATCGCAGTTATATTTAAAAAAAAAAAAGGCGAGCGCTTTAAAATACCTAACTACCGGCGGCCCCGTGATGTATTCTCTAAAATCTACCGTAACTTCATATTCCTAGACATTTTCAAAATGCCTCTTTCAAAGAAATCGTATTTCGGTATCTCATATCGGCTTAAAATCCAGCCTTAACTGGCCTATTATTAAAATTATGAATGACATATCTAAAGTGATAGACGAAAGAATTTTCAGATACAAGAAATTATTTTGGCCGATATGTTGATCAGGAACTCATAGATGTTTTGTCTTGTATTGCAAATAAACTATCCAATAATTAACAGATTAATACCGTGGTTTACAAGCTGCATTTCTCTCCGAAAGCAAATATATCTCAGCTTGCTTTATACGAACACTTTAAATGCCATGTTAGAACACTTTAAATGCCATGTTATATTCAATGTATCTGGTATATATATATATATATATATATATATATATATATATATATATATATATATATATAGAGAGAGAGAGAGAGAGAGAGAGAGAGAGAGAGAGAGAGAGAGAGAGAGAGAGAGAGAGAGAGAGAGAGAGATTTTTAAAAGGCAGTTAATTTATATATTTATACTTACAAGTCCGGTTTAAGAGTTTACACGATTTTGTTTTTCATATCTACTGCATGTATTTGTTTTAAAGCGTGAACACAATTTTTTTACATAATACGGCTGGTTGAAGAGTTCTCACCATTATTGCATTCTTACAATCGTGCTGGTTGAAGAGTTTACACCATTTTTACATACAATCGTGCTGGTTGAAGAGTTTACAACATTTTTACATACTTACAATCGTACTGGTTGAAGAGTTTACACCATTTGTACATATTTAAATCACATTGGTTGAAGAGTTCTCACCATTTTTACATACTTACAATCGTGCTGGTTGAAGAGTTTACATCATTTTTACATAACTACAATCGTGCTGGTTGAAGAGTTTACATCATTTTTACATACTTACAATCGTGCTGGTTGAAGAGTTTACATCAATTTTACATACTTACAATCGTGCTGGTTGAAGAGTTTACATCATTTTTACATAACTACAATCGTGCTGGTTGAAGAGTTTACATCATTTTTACATACTTACAATCGTGCTGGTTGAAGAGTTTACATCATTTTTACATACTTACAATCGTGCTGGATGAAGAGTTTACAAGACCTTTAGATACTCACACTATGACTGATTTAAAGTTTACACGATTTGTTCATACAGCAGGACTGGTTTAAGAGTTTACAGGGTTTTTACATACTTACAATGGGACTGGTTTAACAGTTTACACGATTTTTACATACAACTGGGCTGGTATAAGAGTTTACAGTCAAACAATGATTACTATAATGCCACGTCTGGCTAAAAAATGAAGCGAAGCGATTTTGATGACATTAATGGCTAAACTGATGAATTGCAGAAATACCATAGTGTAACCATGTTGGGTATCTGTCGATTCCAAAGGTCCGTTTGAAATTTAGCAATCATAGTTTTATGAACAGACAAGCCACACACGTTCTTACACAGATTTTCACAAATATAGTGATATATGTAAAGCTATAAGGATATACGAAGAAACATCATATTACACACACACACACACACACACACACACACACACACACACTCTCTCTCTCTCTATCTCTCTCTCTCTCTCTCTCTCTCTAGCGGATATTGGATAGAAATATAATTTAAAAGATTCACATAAAGGAAGGCATGAAAACTTAAATGAAATGTCTTTGTAAACTTTACACAAAACATTTTACTAAAGGTATGAAGAAAAGAATTATCAAACTTGTTATGAAGTACATCTGATTGCGACAAGGAAGAAAGGAATAATAGTATTCATTTAGGGTTTTTATTTAGTTTTGGGGGTGAGTGTCCTGAAATGAATGACGTATTTGTTGGACCTAAAATTCCTTTATTGCGCAAGCATCACATTCCTTTCACACAAGGATCATTGTTGGCCTGTTTTATACTTTTGTGGTTGGAAGTGGTGGAAGCAGAAATATGAGGGGAGACCCTAGGTCGCGCTCCTTTACTGTTGGACAGTTAAAATTATGCCCTAGAAACGTTTGTAATGCAGGAACGTCTGGCTCCTTGCTTCTTTAGGCCCATTGGGCGGGTAAATCTCACAGACTCCTTGCCTGCCTGTTTAGGTACCCATTGTCCCATATACGATATTTCTGAATCATTCCTAGATTATAGCAAGCACTTATCAATGATAGTTGCTGCTCATAAGAAAAAAAAAATAATTCATAGGATTCTTAAACTAAGTCTTCCACTGACTATCTTTAAAAAGCTATAAATGAAAATAAATAAATGCCTAAGTTTTTTTTTTCAAACATACTGCTAGTATTCCAAGAAAACAGTTCTATTTTGTTAACAACGTTTACAATAAAGGCGCCAAATTTGTTGTCTATTCCTATTTCGTGTAATACATGTGTAACAAATTAATAATGAATTATAGATATTCTTAAAATGTAGAACATTTCTTAAATGGTTTCAGGGTGAACTGGATCATTTTCAGCCTATATATTTAAGGCATCGAACGTGTCAGCCAAGTATATAAACGTAATGTAAAATATATACAATGCATACAAGTGTAATAACATACGTCATTTATATAAAATAAAATATATAATACATGCAATGTACATAAGTGTAATAAAAATGGTAAAAAGAAATACGTTCTTCTGATAATATGTTTCCGATAATAGTTGATGATGGTCAGTGGATTCGTTTAGAGAGAGGTCCGTTGTTTTATAAACGTTTGATTAATGTGCCCTCGTTGGATAAATGTTTTTTTGTTTAGGCGTCCATGTTTAGTTTTGATCAATTTCCTGTTTGTTTAATCATGAAAAGGAACAGCGCCAAATGATCACAGAATACGTGAAACTTGTTAAATCTTGGCTTGGTAGAGGTAGCATGGTCTTACCATGTGTTTTGTACTGGATTTAAATTTCCTTTTACCTTTAACCAACATTTGGCACATAGCTGTTTGAACTTAACTAAATACGGTCTTTGATAGTATGATGAACTTAATTGCATGCGGAACTTTATTACATACGGTCTATAACAATATATTAAACTTTATTACATGCGGCCTATGACAATATATTAAACTTTATTACATACGACCTATGACAATATATTAAACTTTATTACATACGACCTATGACAATATATTAAACTTTATTACATAGGTCTATGACAATATATTAAACTTTATTAGATTCGGCCAATGGCAATATATTAAACTTTATTACATACGGTCGATGACAATAATTTAAACTTTACTACATACGGTCTATGACAATATATTAAACTTTATTACCTACGGCCTATGACAATATATTGAACGTTATTACATACGGTCTATGACAATATATTAAACTTTATTACATACGGTCTATGACAATATATCAAACTTTATTACTTACAGCCTACCACAAAATATTAAATTTTATTACATACGGTCTATGACAATATATCAAACTTTATTACTTACAGCCTACCACAAAATATTAAACTTTATTGCATACGGTCTATGATAGTTTGTAGAACTACCACATACGGTCTGGGGCAGTGTGGGAAGAGAAGCTTATTTGGACCTAAAAAAAAGCCCCACACAGTACTATCTATAACAATTTGACATACACTTCTGTAGGATTCAGCCCAGAGAGAGGGACCTACAAAAAGCCCCACACAGTACTATCTATAACAATTTGACATACACTTCTGTAGGATTCAGCCGAGAGAGAGGGACCTAAAAAAAAAAGCCCCACACAGTACTATCTATAACAATTTGACATACACTTCTGTAGGATTCAGCCGAGAGAGAGGGACCTACAAAAAGCCCCACACAGTACTATCTATAACAATTTGACATACACTTCTGTAGGATTCAGCCCAGAGAAAGGGACCTACAAAAAGCCCCACACAGTACAATCTATAACAATTTGACATACACTTCTGTAGGATTCAGCCCAGAGAGAGGGACCTACAAAAAGCCCCACACAGTACTATCTATAACTATTTGACATACACTTCTGTAAGATTCAGCCCAGAGAGAAAGGGACCTATAAAAAGCCCCACACAGTACTATCTATAACAATTTGACATACACTTCTGTAGGATTCAGCCCAGAGAGAGGGACGTACAAAAAGCCCCACACAGTACTATCTATAACAATTTAACATACACTTCTGTATGACGAGTTTTGAAACACAAACTTGAGAGAGAGAGAGAGAGAGAGAGAGAGAGAGAGAGAGAGAGAGAGAGAGAGAGAGAGAGAGAGAGAGAGAGAGAGAGAGAGAGAGAGAGAGAGAGAGAGAGAGAGAGAGAGAGAGAGAGAGAGAGAGAGAGAAAGTGAGACTGGCAAAAAGAACAATATCTAGACGTAGACAATAAAATAACCAAAAAGTAACAATTCAACAAAAAGCAACTACAGCAACAACAATTAATAATAACATGGAGACCCGTTCTTAAACAATCACAGTTGAAATTAATATTATTTACTCCATGATGAAATATCATACATATTTTAATGAGCATAATAACTGTAATGGAGCTTCTTTCATACAGCTGCTGTCCTAATGTAATTTGGAATGGAAGGATTTGTGTAAGCATAAGTTATTGTATATACAGTGAGTCTTAAAAGCAATCTCCAGCATGATGAGATCCGAAAAAAATGCACAAAGTGAATGAATGTATTGAATCGCAGCCAGTCTTGAACTATAAATCTGGCAACATCTGACAACGCTTCTCCTTGTGCATTACATTTAAGCCTGCAACCAAATAATCAGTTAACTCTTATTATTCTTCTGTCTTATAAAATATTATTTCAATACCATAATAGTTATTAAATAGTAATTAGGTCAAACAGTAGAAAATAAGATGAATAAAGTGGCATTTCAAGTAAGATTTCATTCTTAAATTGCTTAGGAAAGATCCCATTCAACCTAATTAATTGGATCACATAGAAAATTACGTTGTTTCAGGCAATGGTTACTTATCTGTAAGTTATTTTCCAAGTTAAAATGAAAAGTTCTAAATCTGCAGATCCTTTAGGTATTCTGACAAAAGTTTATATTGTAAAA
Organism: Potamilus streckersoni; assembly: GCA_016746295.1. Lineage (NCBI taxonomy): Eukaryota > Metazoa > Mollusca > Bivalvia > Unionida > Unionidae > Potamilus > Potamilus streckersoni. The sequence continues at coordinate 236,767 of JAEAOA010001360.1, forward strand.
CAAACAAACAAACAAAACCAAAGTTTTTTATTTGTTTCTCACAATTTATATAATGTAACAAACTAAGAAAGTCATATGAATAGCAAATAAATATGACAAAAAAGTCATAGAATTTCCAATTTATAGCAGTTTAAAACAAAAAAGCAAATTCTTTAGTTACTGAATTTTGTTGTATTTAAAGACATTTTCTTTCTTCACGAACCCATTAACTTTTGACAGATGAATGTTGTCTTCAAGCTTAATTATATATATATATATATATATATATATATATATATATATATATATATATATATATATATATATATATATATATATATATATGTATATGTATATGTATATGTATACATACATACATACATGCATGCATACATACATACATACATACATACATACATACATACATACATACATACATACATACATACATACATGCATACGTACGTACGTACGTACATACATACATACATACATACATACATACATACATACATACATACATACATACATACATACATACATACATACATACATACATACATACATACATACATACATACATACATACATACATACATACATACATACATACATACATACATACATACAAGGTAGTGATCTTTAATATATTCGTTCTCTTGAGGATGCTTTTTATATATGTTTGAGATAACCGTTAAATACTGTAAGCAGAAAAACGGCATCATATCTTTCACTTGGATTTAAAATAGATCGGGAGAGTTGAACTACATCTCCAAAATTAAGAGATAAAAATTCCTTGTAGATTTTATCAAAATACATGTCTAAGGTTCTGTTATCTGTGAGAGTAAACATTATGGTAGAAACAGTTGTGAGTTTGGCTTTTTACGCAACTGTATCGAATATATACAAAAGTCTTGGATTATCTGAAATATGGCAAAACACGCAGGTGGCCTAGAAGGATTTTGAACACTCCATGGAAATATGAACATTAGATGCTGAATATTTACATACGGATAATAAATAGTGTCTATGTCAAAGGAAAATGAATCACATTAGCTTGGTAATCATTAAAAAAACCAACCCAACAGCAATCGCAATAACAACATGTTTGATAGTAGGATCGCAAATATATTCCACGTCTCTATAACATTATTAAAGGGTTTGTTGGTAAAAGAAATTAATAACGATTAGGTTGCTTTAATGGTTGAGGTACGATACACATTTTTTTGCACCAGGATATGTACTCCATCTGCAAGAAAATTGTTTCACCCATGAAGCTTTTAATCTGGGTAATTGTGTGTTGTTGTATTTCGAATATGTATATTACATTGTGTGTGTGTGTGTGTGTGTGTGTGTGGTTTTATTACGCATGTGAACATTTTGTGTGATTATATTACGATTGTGTGATTGTATTAAGAATGTGTACATTAAAACATGTGTGTGGTCGTATTATTTATGTGCACATTATATTATGTGTATTATTGTATTACGAATGTGTACATTAAAACATGTGTGTGGTCGTATTATTTATGTGCACATTATATTATGTGTATTATTGTATTACGAATGTGTATATCATATTGAGGGTGTGGTTGTTTTACAAATGTGGACATTACATTGTATCAAAAATGTGTAATTTACATTATGTATGTGGTCGTATTAGGTATGTATATATTACAAAGAGTGTTTGTTTGCATTACGAATGTGTACATTACATTATGTGTGTGGTTGTATTAGGTATGTATATATAACAGAGTGTTTGGTTGCATTACGAATGTGTAAATGACATTATGTGTGCGGTTGTATTAGGTATGTATATATTACATAGAGTGTTTGGTTTCATTAAGAATATGTACATTACATTATGTGTATGGTTGTATTAGGTATGTATATATAACATAGAGTGTTTGGTTGCATTACGAATGTGTACATTACATTATGTGTGTGGTTGTATTAAAAATGTGTTCATTACATTGTGTATGTGGTTGAATTACGAATGTGTACATTACATTATGTTTGTAGTTGTATTACGAATGTGTACGTTACATTGTATATGAGGTTGTATTACGAATGTGTACATTATATTGTGTGTGTCGTTGTGTTACAACTGTATGCATTGCACTTTGTGTGTGTGGTTGTATTACGAATTTGTTCCTTACATTGTGTGTATAGTATATTACGTATATGTACATTGCACTATACGTGTAGATGTATTACTTATGTGCACATTAAATTATATGTGTGGTTGTATTACGAATATTTACCTTAAATTGTGTGTATAGTATATTACGAATATGTACATTACACTCTGTGTGTGGTTGTATTACGAATGTGCGACTGCATTGTGTGTGTGTGATTTTACTACGAATGTGCACACTGCATTTTATGATTTTATTACAACGTGCGCCTGTATTGCGAATGTGCAAATTGCATTGTGTTATTTTGTGTATGTGTGTAATTGTATTGCGAATGTGTATATTGTGTGTGTGTGTGTGTGTTTGTGTGTGGGTGTGGATTATGACTGCATTGTGTGTGTGTTTGTATCACAAATGAATGCATTGCACTGTGTGAGACTGTATTACATTGTATTGTGTGCGACTGAATTATGAATGTGTACATTGCATTGTGCATGCAAATGAACTATGAATGTGTACATTGCACTGTGAATGAGGTTGAATTATGAATGTGTATATTGCATTGTGCGTGCGATTGATTGATTAATGTGCACATTGCATTGTGAGTGCGAGTGAATTGTGAATGTGTATATTGCATTGTTCGTGCACGTATTGGACGAACATATATTCATATATGTTCATATATAATTTTATACCATTTATGGGCAATTAATATGATTCAGCTAATGTATGCCTACAATCCATTCTTACTCTAATTTGTTTTGGCCATCTCGTTTCTTGTTAGCGTAGTGTAAGCGTTTGTCTCTACTACTAGATCGTCAATGAAAAGAAGAATAAGAAGACGAAACAGAAGAAGAAAACTGATTAATTAGTTATGCGATACATTTTAGGGGAAGCTCTGGTAGTTATTTATTGTAGACTACCTATGTTGACGATTCCGAAATAGTCTAGTCATGATATATGGTAAATAAAAGCCAATGAACGTCATGACAACATGAACTTGTTTTCTAGGATATTTCAAGTCATCTATCATCTGTTACATGAGAAGGAAAATTAACGTAATTTTCAAGTAGAACGGTATTCATTTACGCTTAAAGCACAATTAGAGTAACTCGCTGCATTTTACAAGACAATATTTTTGGTTATGTGACATGATCGTCAGCAGGAGTAATTAAGGTTTTATTTCGCCTACGGACGTTGTTGAAAACATAATGACATTGTGGTAACCCTAAAGAAGATAAAATCAAAATATGACAGTTATTTTCCATATTACTGTACCCGTATTTACAGAAAAATGATTGCTTCTGACACATTAAAATATTCACTAAAAAAGATCATTGGTTTACAACTTTTTGCATGACCCAATCTCTATAAATCTTTGTGTAATATTATTTACGGATGACATTACTTCCTGTAAAACACAGGAAGCAAGATGTATTTAGAAACACCCAGACAAGAGGCGTGGCTTAAAAGGAACGAGTTATGAATGACAATTGTTACTTTACAATGACTGATAGATGATTGGTAGGCGTGCTAAGGCTGCATATATATATATATATATATATATATATATATATATATATATATATATATATATATATATATATATATATATATATATATATATATATATATATATATATATATGCATGTAACAAATGATTAAGCAATAACAAGTAAAAAAGCCGAAGGCGGAAGAAACGATTTAGCTGAACTTGCAATTACTACAGAATTTAAAATGTAGGGAGACTTTAAAGCCAATGCTAGTTATAACTATTTACAAATTAAAAAGTGACAAATTCGTATCAACAACTGATTAAACACTTTTTTCAGTCTGCCACTTATTTAGTCTAGTTCAAACTCGTTTGTATATGCATGCAATTTGGCTAATTATAGCTTCCATCTTTTGAAATATTAAATTAACTTTGCACCCTTCATGTTTTGCGGATATTTAAGCTTACGAGTAATCACTTTTAATGACCACTATCCCTAAAGCACTGTATATCTAACACTTATGGCATTACAAGTAACCAAGCTGCTATGTAACTAGGATGCAGTGCTTTTTGGTTCAGAGCATTTGATGTTATTTCGTCTTAGATGAAGATTATCAATTTCACGGTAACAAAACGCACTTTTACGCCTAGTTTTTGTGCCACTAAAAGACGGCAATGCAAGAAAGATGTCATATAAATGAAGTCAAATAAAGATAACGTGTAATATCATTAAGAAGTTCTATCCTACAGAAAGGAATCTGTCAACAACTAGAATCTCGATAATCTGATTACATAATACATTGTTTGTACTCAGTGCTTAGCATTAACTGTAAACTATTGCTTATGTTTTATGTAACATAAAAACGGAGAGAGAGAGAGAGAGAGAGAGAGAGAGAGAGAGAGAGAGAGAGAGAGAGAGAGAGAGAGAGAGAGAGAGAGAGAGAGAGAGAGAGAGAGAGAGAGACTAGTGTATGGCATAGGATAATACAGACAGCATAAACTTACGATACCACTCTTGGGAGGTATACATTGGCCGTATGCACTTACAAACATAACACTATCAATCTTCAAATCATTCTCAAACAGATGGTAAATCAAATCCAAAGAGAAAATATTTATATATCTGTTTTATTGCCAAGAAATCTTTGTTTGACATTTGTAGCAATGCCAATATTTTTGTTTTGTTATATGGTGCCTTTTATTTCGAAAAATAATTCGTAATCGGATAGATGCCATTTGTTGCCTGAGAGCAAAATCATTAAACAAAGCCCTGTCTAACCATGCTCTATGTAGATTCAGATCACTACTAGCAAATACATTAAACAAAGCCCTGTCGAACCATGCTCTATGTAGATTCAGATCACTACTAGCAAATACATTAAACAAAGCCCTGTCGAACCATGCTCTATGTAGATTCAGATCACTACTAGCAAATACATTAAACAATGCCCTGTTTAATCATGCTCTATGTATATTCAGATCACTACCAGTAAATGCATTAAACAAAACCCTGGGTAATTATCATCTATATCCATACATAGCATAAAGCTCCGGTGACTATGCTCTATATGTACATAATACGTTACAAAAACCAATGGGTAAATGTGCCATTTGTCCATAGTAAATTACTAAAAGCCAAGTGTAGCTATACTCTAATACATTAACTAAATCCCTGGGTAATTATGATATATATCCATACATTGTATAAAGACCTGGGTAACTATGCTCTATATCCATACTACATTACATAAAGCCCCTGGGTAACTATGCTCATTATCCATAAGGAGTGCTCACCAATTGTTATCTACTTTTGAGAGAGTGACGTATGTAAGGTAAATATGTTTACATTTGAAACATGCACAGTGGAGAGTATGTTGGCATACCTCTATGCTACTTTGATGTAATGTAGCTGACATTATTTTAGACTTTGTACTTATGGAAATTGTACATGATCTGAGCACACTGATAGCTAAAATGGCATGCTCCCTTATACTAACAAAATCAGTATGAAAGTACACTAACTTTAGCACCGATGAAAAAAGAAAAAACAAATTTTGTCCAACTAGACAATACCAGTTTCTGAAAGTGTAATGGAATAATTATTAAAGATATAAAATATAAATAAAATTTATCCGCTCTTCTTTTACATTTTACCTCTGAAATCCAGAAAGTGAAGATGACAAAGTGGAGGTAGCAAATTTTGAAAGGTACACATCTGGAGTAAGGCCAAGCTGTATGCTCTATATCCCATATTAAACCAATCAATTATACACCAAAATAAAGGGAATCAAAGGTTCTCTGAAAAATATCTAAGATATACAAAGTCTTTTCTTTAAAAAAAAACAGTATAGCCAATCAATATACCTGCTAAAATTCTTTATCTTTACAATTCTAATCCTATGAGAAATATGAAACCGTAGAGCGCCACCGTAGTATCTTAATAATAATGCCTCTGCGAAACTATGCTCTATATCCATAGTACATTACGCAAAGCCATGGGTAACTATGCTCTATATCCATAGTACATTACGTAAAGCCATGGGTAACTATGCTCTATATCCATAGTACTTGCATAAAGCACTGGGTAACTATGTTCGGTATCCATAATAAATTACATAAAGCCCTGCGTACCTATGCTCTATATCCAAAGTACATTACGTAAAGCCATGGGTAACTATTCTCTATATCCATAGTACATTACGTAAAGCCATGGGTAATTATGCTCTATATCCATAGTACATTACGTAAAGCCATGGGTAACTATGCTCTATATCCATAGTACATTACGTAAAGCCATGGGTAACTATGCTCTATATCCATAGTACATTACGTAAAGCCATGGGTAACTATGCTCTATATCCATAGTACATTACGTAAAGCCATGGGTAACTATGCTCTATATCCATAGTACATTACGTAAAGCCATGGGTAACTATGCTCTATATCCATAGTACATTACGTAAAGCCATGAGTAACTATGCTCTATATCCATAGTACATTACGTAAAGCCCTGAGTAACTATACTCTATATCCATAGTACTTGCATAAAGCACTGGGTAACTATGCTCTATATCCATAGTACATTACGTAAAGCCATGAGTAACTATGCTCTATATCCATAGTACATTACGTAAAGCCATGGGTAACTATGCTCTATATCCATAGTACATTACGTAAAGCCATGAGTAACTATGCTCTATATCCATAGTACATTACGTAAAGCCATGGGTAACTATGCTCTATATCCATAGTACATTACGTAAAGCCATGGGTAACTATACTCTATATCCATAGTACTTGCATAAAGCCATGGGTAACTATGCTCTATATCCATAGTACTTGCATAAAGCACTGGGTAACTATGTTCGGTATCCATAATAAATTACATAAAGCCCTGCGTACCTATGCTCTATATCCAAAGTACATTACGTAAAGCCATGGGTAACTATGCTCTATATCCATAGTACATTGCATAAATCACTGGGTAACTATGCTCTATACCCGTAGTACATTACGTAAAGCCATGGGTAACTATGTTCTATATCCATAATTCATTGCATAAAGCACTGGGTAACTATGTTCGGTGTCCATAATAAATTACATAAAGCCCTGCATACCTATGCTCTACATCCATAGTAAATTACATAAAGCCCTGCGTACCTATGCTCTATATCCATAGTACAGTGCGTTAGCCCTGAGTAACTATGCTCTATATCCATAGTACATTGCGTAAATCACTGGGTAACTATGCTCTATATCCATAGTAAATTACATAAAGCCCTGGATACCTATGATCTGTATCCATAGTAAATTACGTAAAGCCATGAGTAACATTGTTCTGTATCCATATTACTATTACGTAAAGCCATGAGTAACTATTCTCTATATCCATAGTACATTGCGTAAAGCCCTGAGTAACTATGCTTTATATCCATAATAAATTACGTAAAGCCATGGGTAACTGTGCTCTATATCCATAGTAAATTACGTAAAGCCCTTGGTATCTATGAACTATATTCATAGTAAATTATGCAAAATCCTAGGTAAATATGCTCTAGTACATTACATAAGCTCCTAAAGCATAAAATACATACAGATATATAACACAGTTTCTTCTCCTGTACCTTTAGAATTTAAACTCGTTTCTTGTCATAATTCGCTTGTTAGATTAGCCCTTTCAAAGAAATCAAATCATAAAAACTTTTGTCTCTATTTCTTAAAAGTTCAGATTGGTTTGACCGAACACAATGAAACTTAATAGTTAAATCAAGAGAGGACAATGGGGTGCAGAGTTCGTTGAAGATTATGGGCTTGGCAAAAATAATAGCCATTCTACAACATAAAGACAATACACCCTTAAACCGTGGTCCAAATAAAATAGAAATAATAATAAAGAAATAACGGCTGGAATACCTGAGAAATATTAAATCGTTTAAATAAATCTAATCAAAGAGTCTAACAAATAGTTGTGATATATAAAACACACGAAAACATAAACCATCTGACCAAAGAACACCACCCTGAAGCGGTCAGCGTTCATTTGTGAGCTTAGGCATTTTTACGTCATAAACCCATAGACGTGTCTTTTAAATTTCCGGTTTAGGAGGAGAATATCCCTAACGAAATAACCTCCTCACAGTCACCATTCATAACTAAACACTTAATTGGATTCGTTACCGCGCTGAAAGTGCATGTTTTTATCTGGATGTTGCAGGAATATGATATCCAACCAATTTGCTTAATAACGATGTAACGAACGGCAGTCACTGTTTAAGAAGGGATACTTGTTTCAAAAGGATTTTAATGGAAAAAATTAGGCCGGTATACTTTACCTATCACAGTATGCACTTTATAAATCTATACAAAAATGTGTAACAGATCCGCTAATGAGAAAGTTGCTAATTTAAGAACACTCCGACAACCTAATAGCTAGCACGAAATTATTTTCTTTCTTAAAAAGCTATTTTATCTCATTTGTTGCTATCAACTTCATATGTATGAATAACTTAAAGTCTTAAGCAAAATTTACTTCACCCCAAAAGTGTACGTAGCATTGTAGAAATGGAGAAAATTTATTATAAATTAAACTTAAGGGAACGTAAATGCAATTTATTCCTCTGAACTATTAGCACGAATTTATTTTAAATATGTAATGGTGCAAAATATTTATGGTTGTTTGTTCAAAGCACATTTTGTCGTGGTCAGCGTGACAAGTAATTATAAAGAGTGACGTATTGGCTAGGCTATCAATATATTCGTATGGTTAACCTCTCTTAGTTCAAGTGAATGATAAGTAGCTTAATTACTAAGGTAACCGTCCGATAATTATGTTAAGGAAGATAAGGAAATGACAAAGTAGAGACACATTTTGGGAAATCTTGGGCCATTTAAAATAGGTATACTATTTTCTAGAAAAGTGTATAATAAAGGCTGACTAGAGACAATTATTCTGACTTCAATGGAAGTATTTGAAATTTTGTTGACAAGTGAAAGCTAATCTTTATTGGCTAAACAAAATGAAGGGATGTGTTTTCCAGACAAAAATCAAGGTTTCAAGTAATTTGCTTAATTTCCTTAATTAAGAAATTCGGCATTTTAAGTTTTTCTGTGGAAGTGAAAGCTGGCTCCGTGATCAGTAGAAAACACCTTTATTGCTTTATTTACCAAGGGACAAGTGTCGGGAAAGTTAAGGGACACAGAAGAGAAATTCGACTTGATAGAAAATTGTGCGAGTCTCGGGAAGCATACGATAATGTCGCAATCGCGTACAATATGTTCATTGATGTAAGTTAGTAATTATTTGTTGAATTTATTTGTTTTAAATTCATGCCTTAAATTTTAAAGAGTTCTGAAGTCACTCACTCATTTGTTGGTCATGAATGTTACATGATTCATGCACTCCAAGAATATCATATAATATTTCATTGATATATACATGTAATTGGATTTAGTTGTTTGTATTTAACAGAAATCACATATTGCCCTCATACGAATTGTGATAATTAATTTTCAGTTTAATTGTATGTATCATGAATATTAATAACTGATTTTACTGTCTTTAACAATGAATCGCTAATTAGCAACAACTATAGTTAAGACAAGACGTAAAATCCATTATTTTATTTGTGCAATTTAGTTATGTATTCTCTTCACCAAGGAAGACTTGCATTTGTCGACCGACATCGTTCAGCTAGTGTTTTATAGCCCACAGCGGGTCATAATAGTTGTCAAAGAGTTCTAGCTATGTCATAGTTACGAGTCAGAAATGCGGCTAGCAACTAGGAAAAAGACATTATTGATCATATTAACGATACGACGATGTCTGACACAGAATGAGTGGGACGATTGTTCGATTGTAAAGAAAAAACTAGAAATTAGACTACTTTATTAATTTGAAGGAAAAAAATAGCCCCATACGTGTGCTACATAGTAAGGAGTGCAGGCTGCAACAAAGTAACGCTTGATGTCCTGAAGATGTAGGAGGTAGAGAGAGTAAGAACAGAAATAGGCATCGCTGACTTGTCAGTAGCAGCAATTCAAAAGGACCGGAAGCATCAAGGTTATGCTGACATGCCACCAATTTGAATTAGATCATTCACTCAGTCTATGATGACATTTGTTTCATCTGTATAACAGAACGGATAATTACATTTCGAATAATTTTTGTTATTTTATTTCTAAGAGAAAGCGTATCATTCAAATGTCATGCTGAATTTCATTCATTGATTAAATTGCTACACTTTTATACGGGGGTTCGTGTTGTTCTATTCTACATTTTCGCTCAAAACTCTGTTAGTATATCCAATAATTTAATATTTTATTTTATTAATTGCTCAATCCTGGCAATAACATGGTCGATATTTCCTAGATAACGATAAACAAAGTACCCAATCCTCACTCACAACACATCCTTTTCAAAACACACAGTAATTTATGGAGTACCCTTTTCATATTTAAGAGTAAAGTATAGAGATATATTTTCATATCAAGCAGGAATAAATGCAGGTGATTGAAAACTATTAGGCAGAAATTGTATTGATAATCTTTATGTTACTATTTTGTCTGAAGTTAAAATTTACATTGTGCATATTCTGCTCAACAAATGTCCAGGTGAACCTTTCTTATATTTGCTCTTTTCCCCGCCCAAGTTCATGTACATGAGAATATATACAAAATATACACTCTTACAGATTTATCACTTCATGCAAAGAAAACTGAGTGTGAAGAAAATCAATCTAGCCTTTTCTGAGATATTTTGGCTTGATAGTACTATGTATTTTACTGTCATAGAATACTTTCCACATTTCCTGCATTACGAAGCATGACGTACTTACTTACACCAGGCTACTCCGTCGTCATAAAATTACTCGAATCCAAATTCTACTCGAAAATATTCTAACCAATCAGAAGCTGTAATTGTAAATGTGGAGTACAGGAAATGTTTAGTAAAGTAGTGGGACAACATATTATGACATTGCCCTAACTGACAGAAACCTAAATGGCTATAGATAATTAGATGAATAATAGGACGCAGCCCTAACAGCCACCTAAATGGCTATAGATAATTAGATGAATAATAGGACGCAGCCCTAACAGCCACCTAAATGGCTATAGATAATTAGATGAATAATAGGACGCAGCCCTAACAGCCACCTAAATGGCTATAGGTAATTAGATAAGAATTATGACACAGCCCTAACAAACAGTAGTCTAATTGGTTATAAGTAATTAGATGAGAATTATGACACAGCTCTAACAAACAGCAGTCTAATTGGCAATAGATAATTGGAAGAATAATATAACGCAGCCATATCAGCCGCTTAATTGGCTAAAGGTAATTAGATAAGAATCATGACGCAATCCTAGCAAACAGTAGTCGAATTGGTTATAGGTAATTAGATAAGAATTATGACACAGCCCTAGCAAACATCAGTCTAACTGGCTATAGGTAATTAGATAAGAATTATGACACAGTCCTAACGGTCAGTCACCTAATTGGTTATAGATAATTATATAAGAATTATGACACAGCCCTAACAAACATCAGTCTAACTGGCTATAGGTAATTAGATAAGAATTATGACACATTTAACGGACAGCCATCTAATTGACCGTAGGTAATTATATACGTATGTGATAAGAAAGGTCGATTGATTTGTCAGAATGGTCAATAATCTTTTAAGACGAATTAAACCAAGAAGGAAAATGATGACGCTGACGTCGTCGACTGTTGTCTTGATCGATGTCCATAAAGGTTAGTACAAAAATCCTTGGCATCTGGTAAACCTTTCTACTCCAAACACGTTCTCAGATTTTCTTTTGATAATCATGCATCTGAAGTTCTGAATGGTCATATATGAAGTAGAATAAATATTTGTGGCCATTTACTGTCATTTCACCTCTTTTAACGGGCAATTGCCATATATATATATATATATATATATATATATATATATATATATATATATATATATATATATATGATTAAATTGTTTGTTAGTTTTAATGTTTTTAATTTTTATTTTATTCCATTACATGTTATTGTAATGATAATTGATAATTTTGTCTATTGCATTTTATACTTTTTAGAAATTCAGTTCAGTTCTCTTTGACCTGATAAACAGCCATAGTTTGAAACATTGTATTTAATTGCTGACTTTGATTGAGAACCAGTGTCAGGGTTTGTAGTAAACAACTTTCTTTTTTCAAAATCATTCCCAGAAGAAGAACCTTTGATTTTAGCTAAATCCATACTAGCATACGTGATAATCGGCATGTAATGTTTCTACGTTGCTCTAGGAGAAAGATCACGTGACCCTTATACGGGAATCTGTTTTGCGTTTTGGATAGGCTTATGGTTCATGTCATCATAAGAATCAGTTCAGTTGTGTTTTAAACGTTTTTTTAGCTTAAAAGTGTTTTGTTGTGACCAGTCTGAGTTGAATGTTTCTATTTTTTGGAATTAGTAATTTATATGCATAGGAAGATACTAGTGCTCATCAGAATTCTTGGACAAAGACATTTATCGAAATTTATTCAGAAATTCTAAACTAGAATATTATTCTTTGTCATCTAACAACCCTATGCAACAACAAGTTTGACACGGTAACACTTTGAAGGTTATCGAAGACTTCATCGACTTCCATCTTGAATTTCAACAAGATTCCAACTGTGATTAATTTAAGGTTTTTCATTCATAAGACTAATTTGTTTTAATTCTTGGATTAATTTTGGATTTAATTCGTAAACCGTAGGTCCATTTTCTTATTATGACCTAGTTTATTCTAGGAAAAAAAATTAATTTGTTAAATCTTACAAAGCTTGTTGGCTTCCCTCTTTTCTTGTTAGTTTTGTACGAGCATAAACACGTAACAAAATACGTCAACATTGAATCTCCTTTTTCACACTTCTGCCATATTGACAACGGAAAGTATGCATCTTCATGAAAGATATAGAAAGGGCTGAAAGGAGCAATTTGGGTTTCATAGGTCTCGTTCAACCGTTGATTAAGCAAGCCACCGCTGAGAATAGCGTGGTCCGACATTTTATGTTTAGAAATTGCAAGTGCTACATTACCGTACAGATTTAATAGGTTTGCAAGGTATGCGTGTGGCAAACTAGGAAAGTACTTTCGATACCAAATATTTGTCAACTCGAATGACTTTTAAACAATGCGCAACATTTTATTTTACAATATTTGGGGAAACTTTTAGTCATTGATGCATTTTCGTTTTTAGATGAATAGATAAAGAGCTACATATATAAATAAATAAATAAAAATATATATACTCATTGTCTAGGAAGGTCGAACGAACCTGAAAATAAATGAGAACGTGCTAAGTGAGCACCAGATATCTTGTAATAAATTTAATCTATGGAGCTAATCTTTACTATAAATTATTCTTAGAAATTATCAATCCTAGGAGTTACCTGAGAATTATTTACGTACATTAAATACGTATAGCCTACAAATAGCACATCTCTTCCGAAAAAATAATTTATAATAACATTAATTTAATCAACGATGCCCATTCCTAGCTTGATGGAAAATATATAGTAGGCTGAGATCTTACTAATGGGACTTTAAAACTAAATAGTACACAAAGCTTATAAGAGAAAAGAGTTAGTTGGCTGCTGTAAAGACATTTTAAGGGAGCCTACCTTATATCCTGGTTTAGGAACCAATCTGTGCATTTTTGGGTTTTGAAGAAGACAATATTTACTACAGTGGTCTTCACTATGAAATAAAGTCTCTAAGTTTTCGCCACAAAAATTATTTTCTTTAGTTCTGATAGTTCCTTTACAAAGAACCCTAGCAAGTTCCTCCCATACAATCAGACATCTTTTGGTTATACGCTGAGACATGTATGTATGTATATATGTATGTATGTATGTATGTATGTATGTATGTATGTATGTATGTATGTATGTATGTATGTATGTATGTATGTATGTATGTATGTATGTATGTATGTATGTATGTATGTATGTATGTATGTATGTATGTATGTATGTATGTATGTATTGTTACGACCCTGTAGTTTCATTGTGTGTGTTAAGGAATCAAATTTATATAAATCTTTTTATTTCATTTTATTTCATTAAATGTAATTATTAATATAATTATATTAATATCAGTGTAATATGTTTTTGAAAAAAGTGTTTACTTGAGTCGTAGATGTGACTCATGTGAACACGTGCTGTGTATGATAACAAATTCATTACAAGTAAACATTCAGAAATAATTATGAAAACGATTGGCTGATACTGGGTCAGGCTTTCCTACTTTCCATAAGTATTACAAAATTGCATGCGTCCTCGTGCGCGTGCAATTCAAACAACGCATTAGCTTCATTTTTATGTTTGAGATTTTTGTAAGTCGTACACAGTCACGGACAGGCAGCCGTAGTCAAAAGTTAACAGTCGACAGTCGTAATCGAGTCATACACAATTGTAGAGTCGAAAAGCCAGTTATACAACTTCTATTACCTTAAAAAAGTTTTTTTTTGTACCAAAAGAAGTTGTCTGTTCGTATGTCTACATTAAACATCATGTCTTATTAAAATAGCTATTTTTACTTCGTTTTTATGAATAATTGTTTTACTGGAGAACAACATTACTGATTTAGATAAAGACGTTTTCCCAAAAATATTCTAAATTGGAACGAAACAACACCAACTGTGCTTTATTGTGTAAAACATGGAATTTTTTGTTAGCCTTCGTCTGACGTGTTCATCCACCATTTTAGACCGGAAGTAAAGACACTTCAGAATGTGTTTAGAACCATTTACAGTAATTATATTTCTATTTTGAACAAAATTTGGATAATTTCTGTAAACCGTAAGTCTTGCTTAAATTATTTACATTATTTCATGTTTTCTAGGAAACAAATTATATTTGTTAAAATTTACAAAGCTTGTTGTCTTCACTCTTTCTTTTGTGTTACTTTGAACGAACCGATACGTAACTGTATGTATGTATGTATGTATGTATGTATGTATGTATGTATGTATGTATGTATGTATGTATGTATGTATGTATGTATGTATGTATGTATGTATGTATGTATGTATGTATGTATGTATGTATGTATGTATGTATGTATGTATGTGTGGGTATGTGCGTATATACGTGCTTGTGTGTGACTGTTGTATTAGCATCATTTTTACATCTGTATACACTCTCTAAGACAGAGGTCATTTGAGGTAAACTCAAAAAAGAAACTTTATGACGATGTAAAACCTCGGATTACCATGAACGTTTTGTAGGGCATTGTTTATGTAATAAATTGTGATCCAATATTATATGTAGTTTACTTTCTTCTTGTATTTTATGTGCCCTGTACAGGTTATTAACATAGACATTTTATCTTTTAGAAGTTTAGGCTTATTTGGAAGGCTTTATCTAACTAATGTTTTGTTTGGTTGCAAGTTTTAATATTCAGGTTTTGTAGAATGTAATTTTTAATAGGGACCCATATAAGTCAGTATTATGCAGATGCACCGATTACCCCTTTGCACAAACTACGTTTATCAAGAACCATGTCTCTACATGGTCTGTATTTTAATAACAGATTTAGATAAAGAAGTTTTCAACAGTGTTAAATGAATGTTGAAAGATATTCACCATGTGTTTTGTGGAGCAAAAAAGTATTATCCTTTATCCGGTGCATGAGTTGTTCAAAATATGCATTACGATTATATGATTTATGTCCCACCTTCTATTATCGGAGCCAACATAACACTTCTTTTTTGTAAACCAAGAGATAGCTACCGGCAAAGACGGATATCGACTGGAATTGGATGCAAGTAATCCCCATCAATGATATATTTTAAGGCGAGCTCGTATGAAACATTCCAGTAAATCTGAATAGCTATGTGAGAAACGGCAATAAAATGCGTCTTCCTATTCACTAGAACTGCTTGCAAATCTTTCTAGTATAACTTTTGCACTGTCTCTCAACCATTTCTTATGTACAAAGGCATAATATATTACCGCCTGTTTGCAGCTCTTCAACAATATCAATATTATCTTCAAGAAAACCATATCTTCAGTGTTTCTGATAGCAACCAAATGAACATAATTTTTCTTAACATTTGAAGCAGAGAATATAAAATCGTGCTACATGTATTATCATCGAAATTGTCGAATGGAAGGAGTTAAGAAAACCAGAAAGATATATCACTTTTCAAAAGTAACAGACTGCTTCCAGATTGTTTTCCTGGTAGTGGAAGCTGCTGCTTCAAGTTACATCATATCTATTTACGATCAGCTGAAAAGCTAAGATAAAGAGAAACCTTTCCATTTCATCCATTAGGGATTATTCAGGTTGAAATAATAACTAAATACTATTTCCATATTAAAGCATTGGAAACATCCGGCACTTCAACAATCCGTGAGATTCCAGACATTTGTAACGATGTATTTCATTAATTAAAACGGATATTGGATATTGTTAATACTGGATTAATTGGTCTATTCCATAAAGCAGCCTCAATTCAACGAAAAGACAATAACAATATGGATAAATTTCGACTTAGACATTGTTACATATGCATATCACTCTTGTGTCTTGTTACATACATGTAACTCTTGTGTGTTGCTACACATAATACTGTGTTGCTACACATACATTGTTTGTTACACATCCATACCACTCATGTATATTGTCACACACATCACTGTGTTGCTACATATACATGACATGCTTGTGTTTTGCTACACATATCAATGTGTTGATACAAATACGTCACTCTTGTGTATTGCTACATATACATTTCATTAGTGTTCTGTTACACACACACACACACACACACATATATATATATATATATATATATATATATATATATATATATATATATATATATATATATATATATATATATATATATATATATATATATATATATATATATATATATATATATATATATATACCACTCTTGTGTGTTGCTACACACACTGTGTTCCTACACATACGTTACTCTTGTGTGATGCTACATATGCAGTTCACTGTCTTGCTACACCTACATACCACTGTGTGTTGTTACACATACTTGCCACTCTTGTGTATTGCTGCAATACATATCACAGTGTATTGCTACACATACTTGTCACTCTTATGTGTTGCAACACATATCAATGAGTGTTGCTATACATACGTCACTCTTGTGTATTGTTACACATACATATTTTACTGTAGATGCAGATCACTGTGTTTTGTTGCATATACATACCACTCTGTTAAGTTGATACACATACATTTTACTTTATTTCTTTACAAAGAAATTTTGTGAATAAGACGCAAAAGGAAGAAACAAATCGAGTTGTACCGTCATATATCCTTCGTCTGAAAGTAATGTATTTAATATGCTAATATTTTTAAAGGACCTCCGATGTTGAAATAATATAACAGTACCTTCGTTGGTGGTCGCGATTGGGAAAACAAATTTAGGAACGTTAAGTTTCAGATAATCTTCGCTCATAAATTTACCACATAGACATGATTTAATTTTGCTGCCTTGTATCTTATATAAACTTGATTATAGATAAGAACAAAATTCTTGAATCAAGTTATCTTTCGAATCTCAGTATAATTTCTTCTGACATAAATAGCATATACACTTAGTACTACTCACTAAAAACAAGATTTGTATTTTTATTCGTGCCTGGAAGTTTTAAGCTATAGGAGATTCATTTATGATATGGAATCTTATTCAAGGCCATCGAGGGGGTTAAGGGTAGACAAGTGGTCTTAAATGCTCGCCTGTACCTATTACTGCCATCTCACATCTGTCCACGTTGGTTCTAGTATGGGCTTGGATTTGGTGGTTATGTGAGAAAGCTTGCCAGTAGCATCCCGTGTGTAATAGGTTCTTCCTGGAGGTTTTAACTCGTTCTTTCATTTCCATGTAGAGCGTAAAACAACCACCACCAGCATCGTATGTCAAACATGGTTTATACAGTCTATACTCATTTAAAGTTTGGGAGCACCTGCGAACTGCATACATTAGGCATACTATATACTAAGCTGGTAGATCTGGATCCATGCAGTCCATGCAATTTGTAAGGAGGAACCAGCAGAACAATGGACTGTATATCATGATCTATGTTGTTAGCAGTTTAGTCCGACTTATTTGTTTGTGACGCTTATTCCAGCAAATACTTTATGATTAGGAATATACTTGCTGTTAGTATGTTAGAGAAGGAAAATCGCAATATTGCAAAAACGAATCGAAAATCGCGTGAATTTTTATGTAACCATATTTTCATCCATATTTTATTTAATATAGATTTCAACTTTCTTGTAATTTCGTTTGTTTTTAGCTTATTTTCTTCATTGCAATGTATGTTTGTGCTTATTTTCCTCATCATATTGTATGTTTGTACTTATTTTGTTCATTGTATTGTAGGTTTATATTTATTTACGTACAGAAACCTGCATTATTCACCCGCCTGTTTTTCTTGAATGTCAGTCTTACATCAGACAACCTTCCTATCGTACAAACTAAATGACTTTGTCGATTCTTTGTCTTTTAATACATCCAAATAGCCCCTCATCAAGATATATAAGTAGACGATGTTTATTTATTCAAGTGCATTTTACTTATAGCAAAAATATATGTCATTTGAAACGAAGGTACAATATTATGTTCATAATTAATTTTTTAATTAAGAAGTCTGAGTTTGAGTGGTCTTATATTCTGAATATTGTTCTCATTGAGTACTGTGTATAGAAAAATTGTTCAGGTGGGCATGGCTTTAAAAAATTGAGTTAACACTGGTATGAACCCCAAAAATTCAAAATGTCCTGGCTAATCAGATTAGTTTAAATCGTACGGACACAAGAAAAAAGAAAAAAATTATTTCTACATTTCAGTATAACCAGAGCCCAGGGTCTTCGATGCGGCCAGGGTCTATATAAAAGGTCCAGGTCTATCAAAACCCCTGAAGGGTCGAGGAAGCTGCCTTAAACTTCCGTTTGATAATGATTCAGTAGATTTGAAGACTCAATAGCAACCACCAAACAAGGATGGGTGACATTTCATTTGACGGTAATTAAGCATCAAACATTGTTGCTCAGAAGCTTGTTACGTGAGTACATACAAAAGCTCTAGTTGACAAAGCACCCAGTACGTTTCTAGGATCATCTCCTTCAGTTCTAGCACTTCTCGTTGCTTTGTTTTCCCTCTTCATGCACATCCGTCCGTGCATCATGCAAATAGTCCTTAAACGTTTTTTTTAACGTGTTTTAATGCAGGCAATGGGAATGATTATCAGATGTAGAGTGGTTATTATTCCAACATTGTGGAATAGCTAAATTAAAAACGATTTCAATAACTGAGAGTCGTAATATCTGCTGTGGATTAAAGCTCTACTTGCAATACTACTACTACTATTACTACTACTACTACTACTACTACTACTACTACTACTACTACTACTACTACTATAATATATCTGCCATTAGTACTTCAGAAATTCTATTTGACTACAGTTTGACTGACAGCTTTCTGTATATGTAATAGTTAATTATTTTCTAAGAAAATAAACCAATCATTGTACACAAAAAATGCATTTGAAGAACTGGAACTAGTCCAATTATTTGTATTAATGTTTGTAAATTGTATGCAGCGCACGTGCAATAAAGTCTGGCAAGAGACATTCTTTTCTAACCAAGATATTTTTCTGCAATTCGTAGGTAGATCAGGCTAACTAGAATGTTTGCCTTATGAGAAAGAAAAAAAAAAAAAAAAACAACAAAAGACCCACACACACCACCAGCAAAAAATGCCCCCTAAAAACAAAAACAAAACAGTAAGAGAAATTAAACATAACTAACAGCTATAGCTTGAATCTTAACAAAAAACAAGCTTATATTTCAATGGCGACATAACTTGTTCTCAGTGCGAACATCGCACTTGAAACTATAAGGGTTAGTGTGTACAAGATTCTTTCGCTCTGGTGAAAATTTCATTAGCACCGGAATAGATGATACGACATCTGCCTAATAATGCATGTATAGAGAATATATAATCTTACAGAGAAAATAACTGATATATGTTGTCAACGAAAAAAAAAGATATTTCCGTTACGCAAAACAAATTAGCAAAATTTGTTTGTATTTTATGCTCATACGTACTGTCTACCTGAAGTGTGAGACGGATTGAAGTAACATATTTCATAAGGTAATGTCAGCTGTTTACTGTTTATGTTTAGATGTCTTTTGTGTAAATTAAAAAACAAAATATTAGTAACAACATAATTATCATTCATTATTCAAGGTAAGAGAAAACATATTTGGACATGGAAGTGAAAACAAATAAATTAAATTCATAGAGGAATTCGACTATTGTTCTCTTTGGTGACATATGGAAATGCTTCCAGTACACCAAGCAAATTGACAACACAGAGAATGAAATTATTTGGTCATGATATAATCAATGTATAGTGACATAAAGCGATAGTAATAACCAAACGATGAAATATACTAATTAACGGACAAAAATGTTTGAAAAAATATTTGACTTGTTTATGAGTGAGTTTGACATGTTTCGGAATACATTTGATCTGTTTCGGAGTACATTTGACCTGTTTCGAAGCTCATTTGAACTGTTTCGGAGTGTATTTGAAATGTTTTTGAGTGCATTTGACCTGTTGTGGAGTACATAGGGAAATCACATGAATTTGTTTGCTATTTTTGAATCTTGCTTTGTTCGATACGCTTGTTTAAAAGAGATTTTTAACAATTAATCTATCCATTAGATTAGTTTGTCCATACACATTAGCTAGTAATTGTATCAAGTGGATAGTCCGAATTGGTCAAAGAGAGTCTTCGTACAGAAAATACAACCATCGGGAATATTCGCTTGATTAGAGACTTTTCAAAACTTGAGAAAACATCCTTGCTTTTAGTAAGAAAATTCTTACATTTATACCATCATTTTGCATGCCAATAAAGTTTGAAGTTCTAAATTTGATGAAACAGTAGCATCGGTAACATGAACATATACTTTATGGAAGTCATGTCATATTTTTATTAGTTACCTCCCTTCCACGCAAGAGATTGCCTCCTCATAATTAGTACTGTAAGTTTTCAGTATCGAGCTAAAGAGCATTTGCCTAGATATACAGAAACAGCCGTCAATGAATTAATTACAATGGTGAACTTATATGACATAACTGCATATGTTTATTTTGTGATATTGCAATTATTATCAACTAAAATAAATGCAAACTATATTTTGATTATACGTTGTTAAACAACATACTATGGGTAATCGCTTTGTTTTTGGTTTTTTTTTGTATGGGTTTTAACGGTATGCCAACCTAAATTTTGATGTTTTTGCGTGGTGCTACAAATGTACGTATATTTTATTGAATCAGACACAATACTAATTTTGCTTTTCAGTTTCATCTTAAAAATGTTTCAATTGTGCACAGAAATAATTGAATCACTTACAGAGATAACTGTATAATTGAGGAAATCAAATTTCACATTGACAACTGTGGTCTTTCCACAAGAAAGTAAAGTATAGTAGTTGATAACAAATATTACCATTCTCAGTTGAATTCTATGACCATGGTGGAAATATATGAAGAGAAATTAGGGAGATGTATATTTAAGGATATGTATAGACTAAGTAAGTAAAAACCTATATCTTCATTCACAATTTTCTATAGCTCATAAGTCTTTCTTTTCTCTTCATCTCAAGGATGCAAGCCTTACTTTGAATTCCGCTCGATATTACACAGAAGTGGATGGGATGCTGTAATGGCAGTGCCGAATTAAACCTTGTGGAAGCCCTTAGGCAGTTAAAATCCCCCCGGCCCCGCAAATTATCTCCTAACACATCTTTAGTTTTACGAACCAACACTTTGAATAAACAAAGGCATGGGGCCCATATTCTGGTGTCTTTTCTGCCTATTTGGTAATCCGGTACTGCGCAATGGTGCACAAATTTGTAGATAATTTCGCAATACATTCTGTCATAGTCAGCGTGACACGTAACAATTAACAATGAGGTATGGGCTAAGATCACAATGTCGTGGCAGCTCGTGATGGTTAACTTCTCTTGTTTAGGTAGGGGAACAAGTAACATTTAATCAGAGTCGGTTATATAGCGATGAGTGAGATATATTAACGTGCCTTTCATGTAGCGGCAAATAGCATAGCTACGACAAACCAGTAAAAATTTTGGGAAATAGTTGAATATTTGAAACAGGTGTCAAAAAATGATATTTTTCCTAATTGTTTTTATAAAGGCGTCTAGAGAGAATTATTCTGACTACGACGGGAGTGTTAATTTTAGGTGTTAGAGAAAGTTAAACCTGGTTGGCTCAGCTAAACGAGCGGTGTTCCACAGACGAAATTTCATGGTTTAAGTATCATATAAAACATTATTAAATGCTATTGCACTAAAATTTGCAAAGATGATTAGCGACTCTATATTACCCTCCTGAATAAAAAGTCGGAAGTTACGAGTTAATTTGCCAACTGATCAACATCTTGGGTTGCTAAATGCTATCATCCTTACCATTTCAAACTATCGTGTGTATCTGGATGTTTTTATGATGAAATCAATAAATCACCCATCTTTAGCCAATCAATCTTTAGTAACAACATTGCAGTTATCTATGTTCACCTTTATTTTACAAATCGGTAGTTCAAATATATTTTTGTTTCGGTTTGGAGAAATGAATGCAATAAGCTTCATTTCACTATGGTGATACCACTGGCATTTCCAAGATGACGTCTATATGCTTTCATATCAATCTTTATTTGCTGTATAGAAGAAACAGTGAAATAATAATTTGTATAATGTAGATGAAAAAAAAAGAGATAAAATGACATGATCACGCCATTACTGTGGTGATAAAAGCTAAAGGAGATACTACAACCGGCCAAAATTGCCAAATATTCTTAATTAGGCACCAAGAGAATTAAGGCATATACTACAATCATGAATATTACCGCATCAAGAAATAAGGTGATGGTTTCCATGGCATCATATGTAAGTTATATCAATACTTTCCACATATTCTGAAACTCAGTTCTTGTTTGTCCCTCTCCGTAAATTGTTAAACACTTTTCAAAAATGCCCCAATTTTGAACAGTCTGTTTATACGGTGTTATCGTGTCACAGCCAGTGTGTAAGAAACTACGCAGCATATGTTTTAAATTAATAAATTTGCTTACGAACAGAGACTACCTTTTTATATTTTCCCTGTTACATCACTGCTAAAGAATTCCAAACCCTCTAGAGACTACTTTCTTTGAAGGTGAAGCAATTGTGTGCTCAGTGATCACTGCTGCTATCTTAGTAATTTGCCATAACTTAAGTAGATAAGAGGAATAGGTGTGAAGCGTAGTTTTTTTTTTCTTCTTTTCTTCTTTCTTATGGCAAGGATAGTTCTGGTTGACGCGCTTTGTTTGACTTCACTAGATTAAGCGAGCCGAGTTTCACCTGATTCCTCGCCTTTAGCTTTGTTTCTAGGGTGATCTGTTAGAGAAAGTTAAACCTACATGACCGCTGCTCTACATAAACTGGCGGATGTAAGAAGTCGAATGGGTATTAATGGTTTGTCCACAGCATTTAAAACGGCCACTATGTAGGATTAAACCATTTGGAAGTAAAGAGAGTGTAATCCTAGAGAATATTTACTCATCATCCATAAAATAAGAGGAATAATAATAATAATAATAATAATAATAATAATAATAATAATAATAATAATAATAATAATAATAATGATAAAAATAATAATAATAATAATAATAATAATAATAATAATAATAATAATAATAATAATAATAATAATATAATAATAATAATAATAATACTCGTGTGAAAATAATAATCGTAATAATAATAATAATAATAATAATAATAATAATAATAATAATAATAATAATAATAATAATAATAATAATAATAATAATAATACTGCTCCGCTACGTTATTAGTTTTGTTTTCTGAGAGAATCAGGAACTGAAGCCATTGATTTGTGCGGCAACTATTATAGCAATTAGCTAAATTATTGCAAAGTAGACTCAGATGAGCTTAATAGTGCACGATACTGGTATAATCTATTCCGATGAGCTTATTAGTTCACAATAATAGCACCGTATGCTCAGATGAGCTTATTGGTACAAGACATTGGCATATAATGTTCAGATAAGCTTTTTAGTTCACGATAATGGCATATTATACTCAAATGAGCTTATTAGTGCAGGATAATGTCTTAGATTGATCAGATGAGCTTATTAGTAAACAACAGTGGCATTGTATGATCAGATGAGCTTATTAATACACAATATTGGCATATCATACACAGATGAGCTTATTATCTCACGATAATGGCATATTACACTTAAATGATCTTATTAGTGCACGACAATGGCGTAGCATACTCAGATCGGCTTATTAGTACTCGATTGGCATATTGCGCTCAGGTGAGCTTTCCAGTAAACGATAATGACTTAGTATGCACAGATGTGCTTATTAGTAAACAATAGTACACGATTTTGGTATATTATGCAAAGATGAGTTTATTAGTACAAAATGATGGCATAGTATGATACGATGATCTTATTAATGCACGATAATGGCATGTTATAATCAGGTTAGCTTTTAAGTGCACGATAATGGCATAGTTTGCTCAGATCAGCATGTTAGTGCACGATAATGTCATAGTATACTCAAATGATCTTATTAGTAAAGATTTGCATATTATACTTAGATGAGATTATTAGTACACGTTATTGGTTTATTATGATCAGATGAGTTTATTAGTGCACGATAGTGTGTTCAGATGAGCTGGTTTAGTGCACGGGCATGGCATAATATGCTTAGTTCGGCTTATTAGTACACGACTGACATATTATACTCAGATGAGCTTATTAGTACACGATTTTGGTATATTATATTCAGATGATCTTATTTGTGCATGTGAATGGTATATTATGCCCAGATGAGCTTATTAATACACAATATTAACATATTATGCCCAGACGATCTTATTAGTACATGATGTTGGTACATGATACTCAGATGAATTATTGCTGCACGATAATGGTATAGTATCTCAGACCAGCTTATTAGTACACGATATTGGTATATTATTCTCAGATGAGCCTATTAGTGCACGATAATTGCATAATATGTTCAGATAAGCTTATTAGTACACGATATTGACATATTATACTCAAATGAGCTTATTAGTACACAATAATGACATATTATACTCATATGAGCCTTTTAGTACACAGTAATGGCATATCATACGCGGATAAATTTATTAGTACACTCTAATGGCATATTATACTCAGATGAGCTTATTAGTACACGATAATGGCATAGTATACTCAGATCAGCTTGTATTGCACGATATTGTCATAGTACTCAGATTGGAATGATATACTCAGATGAGCTTATTAGTACGCGATATTGGTAAATTCTATTCAGATTATTAGTGCACTAGAATGGTATAGTATGCTAAGATAAGCTTATTAGTGCACGAAAATGGCATAATATGCTCAGAGTGGATTATTAGTAAACGACTGGCATATTATACTCAGATGAGTTTATTAATACATTATATTTGTATATTATGCTCATATAATCTTATTTGTGCATGTGAATGATATAGTATGCTCAGATGAGCTTATTAGTACACGATGTTGTCATATTATACTCAGATGACCTTATTAGTGCACGATAATGGCATAATATGTTCAAATGAGCTTATCAGTACACGATATTGGCATATTATACTCAGATGACTGTATTAGTACATGGTAATGGCATCATATCCTCAGATGAGCATTTTAGTACACGATAATAGTATAGCATGCTCAGAGGAGCTTATTAGTACGTGGTGATCAATAATGAGTTATCCAAACAGATTCTTCAAGGAAATGTAGATATGTACGCTTGTAATATATTCCTTAATTGCAGTGGTTAGGTTTCATTACAAGTTTTATATGACGACGTTATTGATATGTGAAACTAAGTAAATTATTTTTTTTCAGGAACTAATTAGTCCATCAAAAGATGGCGTGATGACATTATGTTGACCTCCTTTTTACATCTGTTGCAACTTTAATGAATATTTTCAGATTTCGAATACATCATCTCCCTTTCAGTTATGAATTACTAACTTATTCAACCGGCTCTCTATTCTGTGCATTTATATCTTTTCGTTTCTGTCACTATCAGCTTTTCGTTACTTGTGTGTGTGTCATCGTTGAAACGATCGTTGTGTGTTTATAGGAACATTTTGTACAAAATCATCGTTGAGAATTTGTGTTGCAAGTTTACAAAAACATTTACTAAAAAATTTTCGTTGAGAAATTGTGTTGCATGTTTGCAAGAACATTTAATACAGAATACCACGTCGAGCACGAAACCTAATTATGTTGATAGCTTTTGCGCCTTTTTAGTATCTACACATATGATTTTCTAAAATATACTCTTGCTTACATTTCAGTTAGTGTAAAGTCTCACCAGTGACCGAAGATAAACTTACCGCATCTGTAAAATTGGATAAAATGGGTTTATCCTCGGTAAAAGAAGAGGTTCCCCGGTATTTACGTAAAAACATCACTATGAATAATTCAATGTCGGAACCGGAAGGCTTGGGTGGATGACTCTACAACTTATGGCGCCTATAATTGACTACATCATACAAACATATGCAACTTGTCTTGTTTCATGTAATTTCCTGATAGACCCATCTCTTGTCCATGCTGACCTTACCTATTCCAGAAAATCAGGTATAACACATCAGATTAATGAATTGATCATCTTTCTGAATATAGTAACTGTGAGAATTGAAAGTCCCTGATTTCTGGGTTGAATAAGATCTTTTGTCGCAATGAAAGCTGTACAGAAACTGCTATCGGTTTTATTATTATATCAAGAATATTCATTTCAAGCATCAGAGTTGTTAAGGCAACTGTCAATCACACGTATGCTGCACGAGAGTTGTTCAAAGCTCAATTAAAACGGATGTGAATATAATTTGTTCTGCATATACCAACAAGTATGATTACTTGATGGCTAATATAGAACTATTTCATTTCTGAGACCACTGGCATCTGCCCCTACCCTCAGACTTCTGAAAACTACTTCTGAGCCGCCGTTCGTTTTGCCCCTCCTTCTTCCGTGTAATGGCATAGTAAGGGTAAATGGTTCCCGGGGCGACGTTGATGGTTCCGCAAACGATTTACCTGCAATGTAATTTGAATAGGTTGTGTTGGCGTTTCAAGACTTCTAATATCTGGGGCAAGCGCCCAAATCCTCCATCTGCCGGGTGGTTCGCTACAGCTTGTTTGTAAAAAAAAAAATTCGTGCGGACTCCCATGTCTGAGACATGAACTTGTTGTGTTTCGCGCTTTTACTTCTTTATTTATACATCAATTTGATTTAAAAAGATCTTTCATTTTGATTGCATAAAGGTATGTACTTTTCTCATGCCGAAGTAAAAACGGATAGGAATTTGCTTTGCAGTGTCACAATATCTGAACCTATGAGACTGGATTATTCAATTACGGTATATCTCTAACTCACTAACTTTTTTGGCAACTGTTTATGAAAACATGTAGAAAAAAGATGTGATCAAATGTCAAACACAATAAACGTAAATTAGACGAATCAGCTGTGACAATTTACCGGATTACGGTAAAATTAGGAGCACAGATTACCAGCAAGATGACGAAGACATCCAAGTTTCGATACTATGAACACAATGAGATCATTCAACCACTCAAACTATAAACAAAATGATGCTACCCTTGAATGAAGACAAAGAAGAGTGAGGATTGCTGCATTATTCAAGAAAAAAAAATGCTGATGATTATAATGGAAGCTATACAGTTTACTCCTAGCTCGTAAGTTTCTTTGGTTTCAACGCAAAGTAGATCGTTGCAGGAAGGGAATAAAGATTCTTTGCTGAAGTTTTCTTTTAATGATTTCTAATACACGGATGAGACCAGAACATGAATTAGAAAATATCGAGGTTTTTTAAGTTAATGGAATACACAATAGGACAAAAAAATAAAAATATCTGAACATGAAAGTTCGAATAATTTTAAGGATGGTGCTAATATGTTATACGTTTGTCACCATTAATATGCTTGATATTTTTTAATATTGTTATTTGCCATAACTTTATCGTAAATTAATAGATGCATCCCTTTATTGTAATTAATCGAAGGTTCTATCGGAATTAATAAACTGACTTTGTGCATTCTTTCAATCGCTAGTATTAAAAAATACCAATACTGGCTTTAAAACGTACGACAGTAAATTTGCCATTTGTTTGAATTATTCCGTTTCAAAGCTTTGGCTCCTGTCTATCTGATTTTTCACTTCATTAGCATTAGGATAGTCACAAATTCCTATCATTATTAATTCACGAGCCTAACAACCTGGTTACCAGTTGGGAAGCTGTCTTGAGATGTACCGATTTGAAACACAGACCATGTTTTATTTGCTGTATTTATTTGTGAACAGTTTCTCGTGTTGAATTATAGATTGTCATGAAATGTAGTA
This sequence comes from Potamilus streckersoni, assembly GCA_016746295.1. NCBI lineage: Eukaryota > Metazoa > Mollusca > Bivalvia > Unionida > Unionidae > Potamilus > Potamilus streckersoni. Next base: position 265,435 of record JAEAOA010001360.1, read on the forward strand.
ATGAAAACTAGCTAGCTGAGACGCCTAGGATACTTATCTGAAGGAAAGAGTGCCGGGATTAGTCATAAGAGTACCAGAATTTGTAATAAGAGTACTGGGAATTGTTATAAGTGTCACAGAATAAGGCTATAAATAGCTTGAATTTGCCTTGAATCTATTTTTCACCTTTATTCGTTGTACAGGCGTACAACGTTACCTAGGGTGAATCACTCTGTACCAGGTAAAGTAATTTAAAAATTGCATGAGGCGGAGAGTACCGGGAAAGCATGGTATATATAAACATTTGACCATAACCATTATTCACTCCTATGGATTTAAGCTTCATACGTTTCTTACTGAGACGCAAGTCATTTTGATTTTTTCAGTGGTGAGTACCGGAATTAGTCTTTAGAGTACCGGGGTTGATCATTGGAGCACCGTGATTGATCATGAATACCGGGATTGATCATAAGAATGCCGAAATTGATCACAAGAGTGCCGAGATTGGTCACAAGAGTACCCGGTTTGGTTATAAGAGTGCCGGGATTGATCACAAGAGTACAGGTATTGATCACAAGAGTACCTGGATTAATCACAAAATGCCTGGATTGGTCATAAGAGTCACCGGATTGGTTATAAGAGCATCGGGATTGGTCAAAAGAGTATCGAGATTGGTAATAAGAGTACCGAGATTGGTCATAAGATTACCGGGATTGGTTATAAGAGTATTTAAAGTAGCATTCCATATGTCAAAGGTCTTGTTCCTCGATCATATCGGTAACACGTCAAGTAATGCACCATTATTTATCAGGAAGAATACAGACTCGCAAGAAGGAACATCACCTCATGTAACCTTATATGATTATATTAGACAGAAACTCAAATAAAACAGTAAAAAAAACAACACTCGAAAACTGTAGCACTATAGCATATTATCAATGGCCCGAATGCAACACTTCTGAAACGAATATACATATAATAATGGGCAGTAAATGTCTATCTATCTATCTATCTATCTATCTATCTATCTATCTATCTATCTATCTATCTATCTATCTATCTATCTATCTATCTATCTATCTATCTATCTATCTATCTATCTATCTATCTATCTATCTATCTATCTATATATATATATATTTGGTGAACGGACATTTCAATGGATTTCAGCACAAAATGGCTGCCATTTCAGAGAGTCGTTTGATATTTTAGGGATTATTAATGTAGGTGACAATAACAAAATGATATCATATCTATCGTTACAGCCTAAACACTTTGGCTTATCGAATAGTCCAATATGGATGCGACCTGTCATCATCGTTAGTTTTTTTTCACTATCAGAACATGTTGCAGTCACTTTAAAAATAGGTTTTTTTAATAAAAAAGTTATTACCTGATAAAACAATAGGTTATCTAATTGTAGTCAGGTATATCATGTTTATTACATTTTTTGTTCTTTCACAATTATAGAAATGTGGGCAAGGAAACGGCGATATAATTTATTGTTGCTCCCGGCCAAGCGACAGATGTTGCCTATATGTAACGAAAGAGGAAGTTAATACACGCTACTAAAGTATGACTACAATGTTAAAGTTCTAACAGCTTTAAACATCAATTGCTTAATGTACACACGGTGTACATTAATTGAAAACATTAATTGCTAAATATACACACGGTGTACATTAACCGAAAATATCAATTACTAAATATGCACAACGTGTACAGTAACTTCAAACAGCAATTACTTAATGAATACGTGGTGTACATTAACTGCAAATATAAATTGCTCATTGAATACACGCGGTATACAGTCACCGCAAACATCAAATACTAAATATACATGCAGTATATTGTAACTGCAAACATCAAATGTGAAATTTACAAGCTGTGTACATTAACTGCAAATATCAATTACTAATGGAATACACCGTATACAGTAACTGCAGCCACGGTGAGAGTATAAATTTCTTTCCTTTACAGTGTCGGAGATAATGAAGTTATTACAGTCCCGCGTTTTGCCTTGTTGTTATCGCTGTTTTGATTTTTTTAAAAACAGAATTACTACCTTCAACACTCTTCTTTCAAAATAATATATTCAGGCTCGGGTGACAATTATTGCTTAGGTTTCAGTACCTACGAATGTAAGCCGTATATATTTTTAGAGCATTTTTCCTCTCTCATTTCGTTGGTGATCCATGCTTTTAGATTTATGTACTCTTAGTGTATATTTAAAGGAAAATGTCTATTCTTTAGCATTATGGCGTGGTTGCTGGTGTGTATTTTGGCGGCAGTGCATAGTGAATAATGATACATCGCTGCTGGTCCTGAGCTGAAATCTGTGATCCACTGCACATTGTCTTTTATACAGAGCCCAGCCTCTCACAAAAGGCCAGTTATCATCTAACAAGAACCTAACATTATGTACATATTTTGATACGATTATTTTAGATTAGGATATATATATATATATATATATATATATATATATATATATATATATATATATATATATATATATATATATATATATATATATATATATATATTATTTTCAGACAGTGATAAACAAATGTAGGAATTGCATATCAAGAATAATTGCTATCTGAGGTCATTTCTTATTAAAATATATATGGCTAGAATAGATGATTCAAAAGCATAATGGTCTCTTTTGAAACGTTTGTGACAGTAGAAAGAAATCTTTTAGGCATACAATAAGGCTAGAAATTTTAATGACCACTTTAAAAATCAAGAAACAATAGGAAATGAAGTTAATTTTGTACAACTGCCAAGCAGTACTGCTGCATTTAACATCTAACCAAAACATGAGACTTTAGAAGCCAACAAAACGTGTGATAGTGATCAAATAATAAAGTATAAAAATTAAATCGAAAATTAAAGTCCCAAGCATTATCATGTACAAGAAACAGTAAAATAGTAATTATATAAAATAGAGACAGTCATACATATAATTATATTGTTGTAAAGGATAAACAATTTATCAATTTAAAAAAATAAATATTTTATACAATTTTATATAGTGCATTGGTTTTGAGTATCTAATTTATGAATCCAGTAAATTTTTTTTCATGAGTCTGTTTGTGTCTCCATTAACAATATATATTAGCATGAAAGAAAAATCGAGTAGACAGTGACTATTGGCATTAAAATATGTTGCAATATTAGAGGAAAACTGAGGATCTCTATATTATTTTACACGAAAGCAATGGTTATTCATTCTCTTAGAAACTTGTTGAAGTGTTTCTCCAACATTTTGTATATTGCATTTTTTTTACAGGTTATCAAATAATTACATCAGTTGATACGCCTTTAGCGTTATAACGTAAAGAGAAAATACCTCTTTTCTATTAGCGCTACTGAAAGAAGCACTTTCTGTTGTGTTTGCACATTGAATGTACCGGTGTCTAGTACATTTTGATGACGAGATTTGACTCTCTATTTAGTTCTAATTAGAAAACCTTGCACATTCTTCGGTTTTCAATACATAAGAATTGGTTTATTGTTGTAAAGTGATTTGACACTGTTTTTATTTTATAAATTTATGAGAATCTAATGTTTATTAGTTATAGGGAATATATTAGGTAATGAAGGATTCTATTGCATTGTGAAAGGAATTCTGTTTTTCTCTAATGCACAATTTGATGTGTTTAAAGCCTCATTGTTACGTGTCAAGGCAAGTGATGTGAAGCCAACAAGCTTTTAAAATTTAACAAGACAATTTATTTCCCTAGAAATCAAGGCAAAATATGATAAAGGACTCATGGTTTATGAATCGAATTCAAAAGTTTATCCAATAATTTAAAATGTTAGTCCCATCACAATAAGTTCTAATTGAATCAAAGTTCGAATCCCGACGAAGTTCCAAGATGGAAGGCGATGATGTTTTCTATAACCTGTTTTGTGTTGTCGTGTCAACAGTTCCTTCCTTGAATCACTAAATATAATACTCAGGCTTTAGAAATCCGAATAATTATTAGTAAATGTCTTTGTCCAAGAATTTTGACAAGCACTAGATAAAGTTTCCAGCGACAGGAAAATAAAATTATTAATTCCAAAAAATATAAACAAGCAAATCAAACTGGCAACAATAAAATAATACCGTTGAGCCCGAAGGTATAAATTACGAATGACTAAGAAAACACGATGATACGTCACTTTAACTCCAACTGAAACGCAAAACCAAAAGTTACAAAGTTTCAAACTAATGCGTGTTTATCAGGTTTAACAGAACTTAACTGAATGTTCTGGAAAAAAACAAATTTATTGAATAAAGATATCATTACAATAACATGCAATGAAATAAAAATAAAGTAAAAAAAATTAAAACTAATACACAAGTAATTACACTACATGTACGTACAATCATGTTGAGTAAGATTACGGGCTTTGTTCAATATATTTAGGATAATTTCTGTTTTGAAAAAAGTTTTTAAAATCAACGAATTTTGTGATTGAAAAATATCTGAAACAATGCGTCCGTATCTTTTGGCCTGGCAATATGACATACCGTTTTAACATTACATGGGATGACATGAAGAATATTCCACATACTGGTGGATATTAGTTTCCTTGATATGAATATTTGTAGAGAATGTGTTATCAATATTTTTAATTACATTTACATCTAAAAGTGAAACATGCTTATTAGATACAGTATTAATAAATTTAATCGTCGGATGAAAATGATTTAGACGATCAATGAATTTTTCCAGTTCTTCAGTTGAATGATTCCAGATTATAAATAGATACGTCATAAGTTTCTTTCAAAACATTTTGTGCCTGAAGAAGCATGTATTAAACTTGCTGCACAGTTGTTTGTTTTTATTCCAATTCATCGGCGTTTGTGTTGTTAGTTTTTATTCCAATTCATTGGTGTTTGTGTTGTTAGTTTTTATTCCAATTCTTTGGTGTTTGTGTTGCTTGTTTTTATTCCAATTCATCGGGGTTTGTGTTGTTTGTGTTTATTCCAATTCATCGGCGTTTGTGTTGTTAGTTTTTATTCCAATTCATCGGCGTTTTTGTTGTTAGTTTTTATTCCAATTCATTGGTGTTTGTGTTGTTTGTTTTTATTCCAATTCATGTACAAGAGAGAAAGAATGAAGCAGGTTTTGGTTATGATAGCTATGCCTGTTGCAAGTGAAAAAATTGAAGAGAAGAAGTAAGTTAAAAATACAGTTATTATTTTACCAAGTAAAGCAATACGAAATTTTAAATTCATGTGTATCGGCATACTTTGTTTCCTTAGATAAACGGGGTTCCAAATTAATGGATTTTGAGCTTTTTGCATATTAGTAATCTAAAGACCAAACAAACAATTATTAGCTAGTGAAAACAATAAGAAACTTTTTACGATTTACGATTAAAACACATTGGAAAACGCATTTTTGGGGTGCGCTGATACACATCGACATAAACGAATTCACAGTACATTAAGATAGGTGCGTTGAGAAATGTCACTCCAACTTAATTCAGCTGATTTCTTCACACGTTCTATCATAATAATAATTAATCAATGTTATTCTTTACTTAGATTTTTAGACGTTGACGTAATACCTAAGCCTGGATAACTTAATGTATTTTGATAACACCCTTGAGGTACAGATAACATTTTCATACTAATCATCAAAATTGATAATTCCGTTTCTTTCCAGACATCCTGCTTCTCTAGACTTTGCCAACCACGTTATATTGTGCCAAAGAGGAGCTAGATCGCCACTGAGAACAACACCGGCAGATATTAGGCATGTCTCAAAACCCAAGGTTCAAAATCATATGCAGTAATTACAGGATTCAATGTAATATAGTGGACTATCAGACGTTTCGTAATGCAGTATTGCATTTTTACATAGGAAACGAAGCACTAGATCCGGTCGTTTATATCTTGAGATTATTGGTATTTGACTTATATCAGAATCTATAATCCAACAAATTCCAAATATTCCTAATGGAGAATGGTTAGTGTCAGTTGATATTGAAAGTCCTCTAAGTAAACCTTAAATCATTTGACACGACAAATCTAGTAAATATGCAATTTTGATTGATTTTAAGTCGAGAGTATGCTACAGTTTTCCCCATAAGTTAAGACAATGGCATTTCCATGACATAGAACTTAACTTTGATATTAAATATGCAGCACTATGATGTCTAACTTCCATTAATTTATCATTGATTTAAAGGTTACTTTCTTTTTTTATTGTAACCCCATAGATTTGATACCACATTTTGCCATATGTTTTACGAAAGTTTAGAAATGTTAATAATAACTAACTTAATAACAACTAACAAAATTGCAAATCGTAATTTTCACATGTTACCGAGAAATGTAGACTTGACAATGCAAAATCTACGATAAGTGACATTTTGAAAAACCCACAAAATTCCCGAAGAATTAAAACAACAAAACAAGTAACAGGTTAGCAGGGTAAAGTTTTGGAAAAAGTACAATCTTTGTGCTGCATTTGTTGTTCGTGATTTGGAAAGAGCTAATCCATTTCACTTACAGGTGAACTTCATGGACCATTTAAATAGATTTACATGTTACCACTCGTCCTCCTCGGATGTAGGAGGTCGTGGGGTTAAACCCAGGCCGACTCATATCAAAGACTTATAAAAGTGGTGCTAACATGTACCTCTCGAAGCACTCAGCATTAAGAAGTTAGTGTTAGGACAGGTCGGACTGGTATCAGACTAATGCGACTGTGTGGATCATGATGCTACATGTCTTCGGCATGATGTCCCTGTGTCAGACATTACTATAAACTGTAATACTGCAGACAACGTAGCGATATGACTGAAAAATTGTTACAGCTACTTAACAAATCCAGATCACAAACACAGTTTACAAGTTCATTAGTCATGTTGTTTTTACCTTTGAACGAAAGTCATAGTAAAAAATGATGTGCCATAGAATCAAGGCGTTCTCGGACGTTTTTGTGAGGCTTGAACATTTTTCAGAAGTCATAAATCTTATCCCTCATAAGCGGAATTCTTATTTATTCAAGAAAGAAGAATTCCGCATGTATCATAATTAACTTCTTTCGTCATAACTGAAAATAGAGTAGTGACAAATTAATGAAAAGTCTTCCTCTCAAGAGTGCGATACAAAGCTTTTTAACGGACACTACATTTATCATATAAATTCGCCCCTAATATTTATGAATATGTGGGTCAATAGATGGTCATTTAACGGCACCTCAACCCAATCCTAACTATATAGTGCAGATGAAATATTTACTTTTATAAACATAATGGGAAAAATGCTGCTACACTTTATTCTAATGTTTCGCACGCCGAACTTGCAGTCAGTAAGTTGAGGGTTCGAATTCTTTCCAGAGTAGACCATGGGGCCCGCTGTCGTGTTTCTAGAAATCTATTTTATCATCATGGCATCTACAGTCATTAATTTGATGACCACGTTTAACATCCAACCAAACAACTGACCAATCTAATTTTTTACATATTATGATTATGATATGTAGGGTGGTTAACACAACATTTTTTTTTAAATAAATACGATCTGGCCCCATTTTTATCAACGTAATTAATACAGTCTAGACTTGGAACATTTCTTTGGCCATTTTAATTTCGATTTGATGTTTCGCTCATCAAGTTGCTCGATTCTAGACTTACTGTTAGACACAGGTTTATGTTTTATTGGTGAAATCCAGGCCTGGTCTGTTTTTATGGTGTACTTTGATCCAAATACGAATGCCAGATACGTGATATTACCATTACTAGCCTGGCAGTTGGTAATGTTCAGCCAGTGGTCGTTGTTTTCAAATTGCATTCTTCATTCGTACTAACATGTTCGTACATTTCCTTTCAAACATAGAAAAAAGGAAAGAAATATAGAAAGGAAGAAGGAAAAGAACATAACGTGAAATATTGTTTGTTGCTTTCCAGCTGGGTTGTAACTTGTAGCCAAATTGATATCTGTTTGTAGGATAAGCGATCAACATATATCTGCTTGAAGGGTAATTAATTAAAACCGATTGGTAAAATAAAAGTAGAACGTCTTGATAGAGAATACAGTCTTGGAAATGCGTCTTGACAGAAAATAAAAGTAGTACTTGATTTGCAAATATGCTCTTTTCAATGAGAACTCCCAGTTGTATGTAACCTAATCCTTTCCATCTCAAATTTCCAAAGTTGTCAAAAACACCTACCAGGAGCCAATTTCCGTACCTAACCATAGTATTTACATTCTCTACAGTCCAAATACACATTAAAGTTCTATTTTCCAAATTGATTTGTTTATTTTAACATCTAGAGGGGAAAAAGAGTACAATATATCACTTTTCATAAGTGTGGTGTGGTACAGGATGGTTCTTTATCCGGATACACACATTTCACGTTACTTGAGTTTATGTACGCCTGCGGAAGAAAAAGATAAACAAAGACCATTCCAGTTCATATTCTGGTGCTTAAGCAAGCAAAATAATGTTTTTTGTAAATGAGTTAGATTTTGAAGAGGAATTCTTGCCGTATGATCTCGGGTTAACTCAGGTAAATGCTGGGAGTTTGGTCGTAATGAAGATTTAAATTGATAAATACTCGGTCAATATGGCATATTTCATAACTTGAATAATTTGTCTTATCCGATAGTTGCTCCGAAAAGCCTGAAAAAATGCCATGGCCTGCTAACTTTTTTAGTATTATCGTATGTCCATATTTAGTGGTAGATTCTCTTACGTTAATAATGGCCGTGACCCCTGTGCTTATGTTCACGCCTTTAAGTCTTTCATCTTTTAAAGAATTTCATCGGAAATGCATTTTATTAGCGACCATGCGCTTTTTTAATGTTCCCAAATAATATGCAAAGTTTGTCCTCAGATGATATGCTGAGAGTTTGTCCTCAGATAATATGCACAGTTTATCCTCAAATAACATGAAGAGTTTGTCCTCAAATAATATGCATAGAGTTTGTTATATATTTTTTGTGAACAGAAAAGACGTGTTTTCCATTCATGGGGACCAATTCTTTCAAATCAAAAAGAATTATTGATTAGGATAATGTATTCCAGCCATACTGGTTTATGTCTTAACTCGTCAATGCCGGTAAGTTTTAAAGCTCTTTCCCACAGTTTTCTTTTAAAGTGTCCATGCATGTATTAAGGCTCATTATAACATTATTCTTTTAACGTGTCCATGCATGCAAGTTTTAAGGCTCATTTCCACATATTTGTTTTAACGTGCCCATGTTACACATAGTAATAAATTTCACGTCTTTACCTTTTCTTTATATTATGACTCGGTTATTGTATGATGAAACATACATCAGATGTTGGACAAGTTTATGTACTTTATTAAAGTAATTATCCCTGAAGATGAGATGAACCTGCGCAGCCTTTCAGACTGGTACTCCATACATAAATTTTACTTTTTCTACATTTCTGTTTGCATAACGTAATCTTAAAAAAACCCTCAAAACTAACTGACTAATAAGTAAACTCCTCTAATTTATTGAAAGACAACTGACATTGTAACAAAATGACTCTTCGTTGGCCCAGATGATTTTGAAAATTTCAATGACCATGATCTCTGCGAAACGGACAAGCAGTCTTTGAAACTCCTAAAGTATAATGTCTACGAGAACCCAACTGTATTAAGGCCACGGCGAAGTGCCGTCTTGTAATTTGGTAAAGTATAATTTCTAAATTTTATTACACTCATGGCGGAGAGCGGTCTTTTAAACTTCGAAAGTATAATTTCTCTATTGAAATTAAATTTTTTTTACAGCTGCTAAGAAGGGTAGTTCTTAATAATTTTATGCAAAATAAAATAATATTGATTGCTTTTTGGTGATGACAATAACGATATATTTTCCTGCAGAAAAAAGCAACAACAAGAAACCAAAATAAAAATCAATAGATTTATACCACAGTCGAGTCTATCAACTGTCTTAAGTATGTCGTATTCCGCGTGACATTTGATAACGTGGTCAGTCCGTTTACTTGCAGATTTAGCCTATTTCGCTACAGACAACCTTACTTTAATGCCTTGGTAGTTTTACGTATATCTCAGATACAAATAAGGAATATTCTAAAAGCGCAAGACAAGAAATGTTCTCACTGTAACTTAATTGCTATTTGTACATTATGCATTCCCTGACCAGATTCAAGATTTTACGCTTATATTCTTTAGTCAGTAGAAAAAACGATTGGATGTTCATGTGAACTGGTAGTTGTTGATTTTTCCTTCAAAAACATATATCATTATTGTCATCACCACCAAGCAGTGAAAATATCTGACAAAAAGATCTCTTATATTTTAAACATATGATTATAATAGACAAACAAACACCCTGATCTAATATGGAAGCACCAATCATTATTGAGACTTTATTTCCAACATTTATTTAAATATTGATTTGGAAAAGCTGCATAAACATAGTCAAGTCAGTCATCTACCAATTTGCTAAAGAATTCTGCGGAACAAATGGACCAAATCTGTACACCCTAAATGTTACAGAAGAAACCACAGGGTTAATAATTTTGGTACCATTATTTTAAGCAAAGCATAAAATGTGTCATTAAATAATGCAATGATAGCAATGCACATGAGTTACTTTTAAACGAGTATTTACATACATACATACATACATACATACATACATACATACATACATACATACATACATACATACATACATACATACATACATACATACATACATACATACCTACATACCTACCTACCTACCTACCTACCTACCTACCTACCTTCCTACCTACATGCATGCATACATAAATACATAGATACATACATACATACATACATACATACATACATACATACATACATACATACATATATATATATATATATATATATATATATATATATATATATATATATATATATATATAATACATACATTCATATGCATGTATTTCCCACGTTTCAATTATGAGATGGGTGGAAAGAAGCTAATGTACAATCAAAGTAGTTTGTATTTTCCTCATAATTTGTATTTCCACTCAGTTTGCACTAAGTAGAGTTCAGAGGTGTAACCAAACTGTCATAAAAACAAGAATGACGTATTACTTAACAATGCCAATAATATGTTGCGTAACACCTTAGTTAGTAGCAAGTTTAGAAGACATTCTGGCGCGTTAGAGACTTGAAAAAAGACTATCCGATGACACTTTTCATCTATAGTATCAGCCTACTCACTTGCATAAAAGTAACCCCTCAAAATTGCAGCTTAATATCCCATGTTCATGCTTCCGGCCCAAAGCCCAAAAAACCGGGCAAGATTTCAATTAGAATTATTGCTGGTTGACTAAGATTATAAACAACTCTTTTTAATACAGGTAGACAGGTATATGACACGAAAATAAAATGTATTATTATTATTATTATTATTATTATTATTATTATTATTATTATTATTATTATTATTATTATTATTATTTGAATTTATTACTATTGGTTGGACGAATATAATATAGTTATACATTAAATGATTTCTCAAAAATCATGCCAAAGCGCTCTGTTTCGTAAATAAAAGCGAAAAGCTCTTAAACACTCCTAGCAACAAAATTCGAAGTCTGGAATAAGGCTACTATGATGAAATCTTGACTTGTTGGCGAGCGAAGCATACTGTAAGAATGAGTAGGCTGCACGGGCTATAGCCACCATGTTTAGTTAGGCATGTAGGGTTTGAGCTCCAGTTCAGTGGGGTATATTCATAATCTATGAGCAATGGCTCCTAATTAGTGATCGCTGTTTGGGACAACATGCATTGATGCGTGAGATGACGTGGTGTCTATGAAGGAAATTATGGAAACACAGAGACATATCTCTGAAAATGTAGTCGCAAATGTCGCAAGAACAGGTCAAGAGGATCGGTTTACTAAACTAATGCTTAACAGCGTTATGTGTGTGACCGAATAAAACAATCTTGGACAGTGACCGAATAAAACAATCTTGGACAGTGACCGAATAAAGCAATCTTGGACAGTGATCGAATAAAACTATCTTGGGCATTATTTTAATTTAATTGGTGTGTACCATAAAATTATTCAATAGTCAGAATAAAAAAAACTCCTTTTTCATTTCTCAGATTTCAACATTTGTACAAGGCGAACCATCTAGTCGGAGGAAATCAGTTGTGGTCATGCCTGGAGAGGGTTGGGCTCCGCCAGGCGTCAGTTGCTCTAAACATACCATATGGTAAACTATAACCATTGCTTATCCAATACCGGCCCGTTCGTCGCCCGTGTCAACAAGGGCCGCGTATTCCGTCGTGCACCAGAGCGGATGTGGAAAGTGTGCGATGGATTGATCAGCAAGATTCGTGTCAGGAACAACATTACAGCACCTTGGATGTGAGAACACTGAGAACAGCAGGACAGCTTTAGGCGCTTACATATAAAATGAATAGATACCGTTGGAACATCCTAGGAGTGCGAGATACGCTGAAAGAACATTGGAGAAATAACTACTTTGGAAGGCCACAAACTTTACCTCAGTTTCAGAGAGTACAAAAATGAGAAGGATGTAATGCTCCTTGTTCACAAAGACAACGCGAGTAGTCATGGGATGTAGGACAGTCTCATCACTGTCCTCCTCATGACAACTCCATTCAACATCACCATCATGCAGGCATACGCCCCTAATTCAGACTATGATGACGCAGAGGTGGAAGACTTCTATGACCAGCCACAAGAAGTTGTGGATAAAACACCCAAGAAAGAAATTCTGGTTGTGCAACGCGATCGGAATGCCAAGATAGGCAAGAACGCTTGCATGAACTTGAAAGGAACATGTATGTTCTGCAGCAATGTACAGACCAGAGAGAGAGAGAGAGAGAGAGAGAGAGAGAGAGAGAGAGAGAGAGAGAGAGAGAGAGAGAGAGAGAGAGAGAGAGAGAGAGAGAGAGAGAGAGAGAGAGAGAGAGAGAGAGAGAGAGAGAGAGAGAGAGAGAGAGAGAGAGAGAGAGAGAGAGAGAGAGAGAGAGAGAGAGAAAAGGAAGGGAGGGATGGAGGGAGGCCTGAGGCGCTTGGAATTCGCTAGTTACAGCGACCTTATGCTGGCAAACACCTTCGGCCAGCACAAAGCATCCAGAAGATGGAAATTGCACAGTCCAAGCGGAGACCATCAGTCATATCAACTACATCATGATGAAGAGGCGCGTACAATCAAGTGTAAACATTTCCAGGACTCGAAGCTTTCCCGGAGAGGACATTGTAAGTAATCATGATCTGGTGATGATGACCTTCAGGCTACATCTAAAGTAAGTCAAGAAAGAGAGCCACCCAAGAATAAAGCTTGATCTTGAGAAAATGAAGGATCCAAAAGTAGCAGAAGTATTCCGGGCAATGATTGGTGGGAAATTGGCACCTCTCACCATCCTCGACACTGACGATACAGATATGGATAAGATGATCACCACCTTTAATACAGCAAAGACTGATACAGCCAGCGAAATCCTTAGGAGACATCACCCAGTCAAGATGTCCTGAACATGTGTGATAAGAGGAGGATGCTGAAGAAGAAAAGGAACGATACAAAAGGGGCTGAGCAGTACAAGGCAGTGAAGAAAAGCATGAAAAAGTAAGAGAGAATTATATAGAAGAACAGTCATAAGACATTTGAAGGAAATTTGAAAAGGAACAACAGCAAGAGAGTGTACCAACTGGTCCATGATCTAACAAGAACAAAACAACGGCGAGTTACCTCCTCACAGGACAAGGTCGGTTACTGCCTTACAGAAGAAAAAGACATTTTGAAAAATAAAGTACTGCGCAGAAATTTACAACTACCGAGCTTCAATAAATCCATAGGTACTGAACGTCTCTCCAGCAACTAACAACGGCAACCACCCGATCCTACTTGAAGAAGTTTAAGCAGCAGTGAGATCGCTGAAAAAGAGGAAGTAAGCAGAAGTGGACAACATCCCAACAAAACTGGTCTAAGCAGTAGCAGACGAAATGATTAGCGATCAAACAAATATCTGCAAAACGATATTGCAAAAAGAAGTATGGCGATCACCGTGGACCCAATCAGTGAACATCACCATCCCCAAGAAAGGCAACTTGCATCAATCTGTCTTATAAGCCATCCAAGCAAGTGATGCTGAAAAGCCTAAAATTGATTGCCAAGGAGAGGTTTCAGAGCAGGGCTTAGCACAACGGAGCATATCTTCAACCTCAGGATATTGTGCGAGAAGTACCTTCAACACCAGAAAGATCTGTACGATGTCGTCGTGGATTTCAAGAAGGCATTTGACAGTATATGGCACGCAGCATTGTGGGCGACCATGAGACTTTACGACATTAATGCCAACCTCATTAAAGTAATAGAGCACCTCTAGGACAAGGCCACCAGTGCATTATACTTCAACGGCAGCATAGGGGACTGGTTTAGAACGACAGTCGGAGTCAGACAAGGCTGTATGCTCTCTCCTACATTATTCAGTATCTTTCTTGAGAGAATCATGGTTGACGCGCTTGAAAAGCATGATGGATCAGTCAGCATCGAAGGCAAAGCATTCACCAACTTACATTTTGCCGATAAAATTGATGGCCTGGCAGGAAATGAGCAAGAACTATCTAGATTTGTAGAGAACCTCGAGAAACCTCAGCTTAGAAATCAGTGCAAAGAAGACCAAACTGATGACCAACAACACTAAAGGCATCAGCACTGATATAAGGGTCCAAGGTATGAAACTAGAAACAGTCCACGGATTCAAGTATTTGGGAGCAGTTGCAACTGATAAAGGATCGAAGCCTGAAGTACTCTCCAGGATTGTGCAGACAACATCAGCGCTGACAAAACTGAAGCCCATCTGGAACGACAAGAACATCTCACTCATTTCAACGGTTAGATTGATGCACTCGCTGTTGATTTTCATATTTTTCTACTCCTGTGAATCATGGACCATGACATCCAACTTAGAGAAAAGGAACCAGCCAGAGAGATTAGATGCTTCCGAAACATCCTTGGCATTTCATACAAAGACCGTGTCACTAATGAAGAAATATGGCAAAGGATCATACAAACCATTGGTCCTCACGAAGTTCTCCAGACCACAGTGAAAAAAAGTAAACTGCAGTGGTATGGGCATGTCTCATAATTATCAGGGTTTGCCAAGACAATCCTGCAAGGCAGAGTGCAAGGAAGAAGAAAGGCAGGCACTGATAACTGATAAGGAAAAACTGATAAAAGGATACATTTAAATTCATCCATGTGAAACGAAACGAAGCCCATTCTCAAGGAATCGAATAAAAATACGTTCAATGGCACTTCATGTTTATTTTTGAACTGCAAACATAATTTGTACTTGATAAACCCGCATATATTTTCTTATTTTCATTTAAATCAAACCATTTTCCTCATGCATTTTCATACATATTTAAATAATAAAAAATATTTTGCCTAGTATAACATTATTGTCTTCATGACTTTTTTTTTAAAGTTATGGTATCTGTTGTATATTTTTAACTACGAAGATTAGGTCTAAGGTTCCTTTTACTGCGTCACAACGGAATATGCGTTATAAAGTGTATCACAACGGAATATGCGTTATACAGTGTGTCACAACATAATATGCGTTATACAATGTGTCACAACGGAATATGCGTTATAGTGTGTCACAACAGAATATGCATTATACAGTGTGTCACAACGGAATATGCGTTATAAGTGTGTCAGAACAGGGAGGAATAAATACAGCTTATATTATTCGCTTACCCTACCGACAGTATGTAAACCCAACCACCACCCGAATTTTATAAGTACAAGGCATCAATAATATAAAAACTACACAAAACTTAATTATTTCATTCATTAATGTATAATTTTTTTTCTAACCTGTTAGCACCATGAGTCTCTGACACTCTCATTGTTTACGTTTCATTCCAAAGAAGATTTTAGTGCAAACACAAAACAAAGAAACAAACAACAGCTACATCCATCAGTGCCCCCTTCCCCGAAACAACCCGCCTCTTCAGTCTCCATTTCCGGTTCAAGGAAAAGCACTTGTTTCAGTGAAGGGTTGACGTTCTATGGACTACACATAGAATGTGAAGAACAATTTCATCTGCAACCAAAATGTACATTATTTGGCTTTAATATTCTAAACAAAAATGGGAACTGTTTAAATAAACATAACTCCCAAATATTAGGAAATATTCTGAGCACCAGAAAGATGACAACCTTCATTACTCTGAAATATAATATCATGAAAATGCGGAGGCCGTTTTGATGAAAAGAAAGTGAAGACGACAGTGAATGCTATCTATCCTGGTGGTAATCTAATTATAAATTTTAAAATAAATGAATGAAATGACTACGCTTTGCGAATTTTCTTATATCTCAGATGCCTTTCGTTTTTAAAATGGGTGGTGGTTTTGGGGACGACAAGGAGACGAACCGCCAGAAGGATTGCTAAAATCAAATATAACACGAACTAATGTTTCAGTAAGCACATGACTTGTTCATGGATTCATTATTAACTATACGATACTGTTAACAAACCAACAACGATAACTGACGGGTTCGGATTCGAATCCTATCCAGGTAAACCACTACTCTACCTTTAAGCAATACGCCTTACGCTAATTGCCTTGGCAGAATAGAACTTTCATGTGCTAATGTGTATTTAAACAAAGATCAATAAAAAATCAATCAATCATAGTTTTTCAAGAACTAAATGTAAATCGTAATTAGAGACTCATAAGAACAATTTGCTCAAATATACTTATCTTCAACCCTATTTAGCTATGAAATTAAATGCAGCAAATATTATTTTTCGGTTGTACTGATTCTCTTATATTTAGGAAATCATTTCATTTCTAGTAGCATTATTTCTTAAAATATTTCACTTGCTGTCAAAGGAAATCATAAAACTATATACGAGGAAAACTTGTACTCATTGCCTCACGCTACGTACTTCCAATGTGTCTACGAGGTTACTACTACTACTACTACTACTACTACTACTACTACTACTACTACTAATAATAATAATAATAACAATCGACAACATCATTATATGCTGATGGATATGATGGTTATGCTACTATCATCATCATCATCATCATCATCATCATCATCATCATCATCATCATCATCATCATCATCATCATCATCATCATCATCAGAAGAAGAAGAAGAAGAAGAAGAAGAAGAAGAAGAAGAAAAAGAAGGAAAAAAAATGCTTCAAAAGGTCATTGTAACCTATCACTTTAATAAGATGTCGGATATAAAGAAGGGATATTAGTACAACTTTTCATTAAGAGCTATAAAATTACTACTAAAGGACGACGCATTTCCTTCTCTAATGAAATCATATCATTTACAGGTGATGTAATTCATCGGCTTGTTCAGCATGCATTTACTAAACGAAGAGAATTGTTATATCATATTTTCCCGCAGAAAGCTCTAAATAATGCAAGAAATTCATGAAAAGGAAACAGTAATATAGTTTTTCCTAACATATGGTCAAGCTGTATGCAAAAAGAAATGCATGCATCTCTTTAACCAATTAGATGTATCCGTTGTACAGTTCACACAATGTATATGGTTGTTTCCTTCTATTGCTATCTATCTAGTCTGACCCGTTTCAGCGGCTTATACAGCAAATGGTTGAGTGCCTGCGTTACAATTGAGGCTGATCTGTTGCAGTAATGATTAAAGTATCCGTCTTGGATACTGGTTCGAACCCCGCGGAATCATACCAAAGACTTATCAAAAATGTGATAGTAGCTGCCTAGCTTGGCGCTCAGACTTGAGACGTTAGTGTATAGACTGGTATGTCTGGTGTCTGGATAATATGACTGGATGGGACATGATACTACAAGTTTGCAGTATAATGCCACAGTGCAAGACATCTCAGTAAAACTGTCACTTCGTGTATGTGTGTGTGCGTGTGTGTATGATTTCAATTTTTAAAGCAGCTTTAAATATTATTAGTCATGTCGCTACGATGTCTGCAATGTGACAATTTATAGTGATGTCAAGCACTGAGGCATCGTGCCGTAACATTTAGCACAACGTTCCACCCATACCTATTATCCTGACACCAGGTCGACCAGTCCTAACACTAGCCTGTTAATGCTGAGCGCCTAACGAGGCAACTGTTAGTACCATTTTTTAAAGTCTTTGGTATGAATCGGCATGGGTTCAAAACCTATCACCTCCCGCATCTCAGGCGGACGCTCTAACCACTAGGTCCCTCAGACATCGTAAAGATATGATAAAACTCTCTCTCTCTCTCTCTCTCTCTCTCTCTCTCTCTCTCTCTCTCTCTCTCTCTCTCTCTCTCTCTCTCTCTCTCTCTCTCTCAGCAGTGTACAGAACAAATGGTTCTATCTCAGTTATTATTAGGACTGATTTGTTTATGTAATTTTGATACTTTTGTATTTCAATGGAACTCACCCATAACTGTGACTGTAAATTAACTGGTGTATTATGGAATCTCTAGACTAGGTTTCTTATGATTGTTTAGCTCACAAGCAAAACATAAGAAGTGAAAACTCCCTAGAACACATATGCCAGTTGTACAAGTACTGTTTCATAATTTCTACTAAGTAAAAACAAAGCTGTGTTATTTTGTAAACTGGGAGTGCAAAATCAAGCATGATATTCTCAACCAAATTGTATTTTCTGGTCCATTTATTTCATTATCTGTAAATAAGTTATTTTTAAAAATATTTTACAGTGAACTGTTACAAAATAATCATCACGCTCTTGAGATATGATGGATTGTTTACGCATCAAAGAAAGTGTTGCATGAATTCAGGGCCAGAAGGGTGCGGATACATTTCACTCGTACCACGCTTGAGTCAAATAACAGTGTTTCGGTACCGAACTGTTCGATGAAACTCGTACACTCTATGAAAACTATTTCATTTTAAAACTGTACCAAGGTTACTGTTTTGAGCATGATGATCCCCGGAACTCACTTGCAACTGGAATTTGCACGCAAGTTGATGCGATCAGCACTCTTTAACTGCCCAAGAATATCTTCCATTCTGAAACATGTTTGAAATTCTAGTCGCTCATTTTAAAAGTTATCTTCACTGACGGCCCTTGAAGTGTCTATGACAAGAAAAGATCAATCTTACACAGGAAATACGAAGGAATAATCTCTCCAGTGGTCTTCGCCTTCTCTGTCATTTTCCCGTTGTAAAGTATGCACATAAAACCTTGTAGTGTGAGGGAGACCTTTAAAAATGACCCAAGTTATATATTCAACATATTTACAGTTAATTGTATATTTTCGTAAATGTTGAAACCGTTGGTCCCAAAACTCTGCTACGCTACAAACGACTCTTTGTGACGGAATGATCCAGGCAGGTGCAACTTTCATTAATAGCTTCTTTATAGGATTATATAATAATTACATGTGTAATTCGTCATATTTTTGTAAATTTAGACGCTAGATGTAAAAAGCTCTCCCCCGATCGTAGTAGTTTTTGATAATCACAAAAATAAGTTTAATAAGAAAGCTAATTAAATTCCAATACACCATATGACTGTTATGAAAATTGTATATCAAGCAAATAGGAGTAAAATTATATAGAAGCAAGAAAACTCTTCTAAGTCGGAAAAAAGGTGTTCCGAATAGACGATGCTCTAGGGCAAATTGCGTTCTTGTCAAGTCCAAAATAACAATATCAGTTTCTCTTGCTGATGTGCTACTGGAAAGGTGTTGAAAGCAGTACTCCAGAGCAGCTAAATTCAAACCGTTTTGTACTTCAGTGTCTGATGATTTGAGGGTAAAATAGTATTGCTTTCTTTAGCGAGTTGAATGTTTGTTATATTGGGTGGCATTGCTTCGATATTTATGCTTGCTTCTTATAAGAAAAACAAACTCCACTGTAAATTTCAGCTAATCATTGTGGCTATGGGCACAAACCAATACTTTACAAATTCCTTCTAATCTATAAGGCTGATGATTGTAGCTAGGGACACACACCGATACTTTAACAAATCCTTCTGATCTATATGGCTGGTGAATGTAGCTATTGGCAAAGACCGATACTTTAACGATTCATTCTGATCTATATGGCTGGTGAATGTAGCTATCGGCAAAAACCGATACTTTAATAATTCCATCTGATCTATAAGGCAGGTGAGTGCTGCTATGGGCAAAGACCGACACTAACAATTTCTTCTGCTCTATATGGCTGGTGATTGTTGCTTTGGGCACAGACCAATACCTTAACAATTCCTTATGATCTATATGGCTGGTGATTGTTGCTATGGGCACAGACCAATACCTTAACAATTCCTTATAATCTATATGGCTGGTGATTTTTGCTATGGGCACAGACCAATACCTTAACAATTCCTTATGATCTATATGGCTGGTGATTATTGCTATGGGCACAGACCAATACCTTAACAATTTCTTCTGATCTATATGTTTGGTGATTGTTGCTATGGGCACAGACCAATACCTTAACAATTCCTTACGATCTATCTGGCTAGTGGTTATAGCTACAGGCATGGAAAGCCAATTTGATCTATATAGATGATGACAGCCAGCTACGGGATGGACTGCTACGTTAGCAATTACATGCACATATTTAATTTTCTAGCGATTGAGTAGGAAGTTTCGTAGAAATCCACTTTGCAAATCAAATGTGAAGCATCCAATTTTTCTATTGGTTACCAAGTTGGTGAGACCTGCTCAAACATTCACGGAGAGACAAGGAAAACAATGCGTCATTGATATTAATGGATGCTAACAGCAAACAAACGGAGAATTCCCTTACATTTCCGTTGGTTGCTTATGGTCCAAATTTAAGTATATTGAGAACCGCGAAAAGACGCTCAAGGTTATTTAATTCGAAAATGAATATAAATTATAAATGATGGTTTTGCTGTCAAATAAATAAAGACCAACCACACTGAGTTAAAATAAATATATAAAAATAATCAGTAACATTTAATTTTGATTATGTAGATTATTAAAGTTTACTTTTTAAGAATTTTATGAACTTTCCTTTTTGTGAATTTTTTTATGAGACAAATTTCTAAGTAAAGTTGACAAGATTGTAATATAACCAGATTGTCCAGTAATCTAAATTCTTTAAATGTTTTGATACATTTGTGAAGACACATATAATTTCTTTTTGTAAAGTACAAGAAGAAAAACAACGACGAATATATATTGCATCTTTGTATGTGACCGAGCTTAAGATTGCTGAGTTTACTCATTTGTTTTACTCGAACATTTACAATGTATACAGATAATTTGTTTTACTCGAACATTTACAATGTATACAGATAATTTGTTTTACTCGAACATTTACAATGTATACAGATAATTTGTTTTACTCGAACATTTACAATGTATACATATAATTGCATTTTTCTTGTGGTATCATGTTCGTTATATGATGTATGCATTTTTTATTTTCATATTGAAAACCTTTTTGTCTCATCCCATATTTCGTGATGTAAAGTTTGTGCCCAACAGTACGGCTTTCACGTCAGTATCGACCTTGTTACTATGAAGGATATCTAAACTGGTTATTTTTTATAGGAACAAACATGCCATAAATAAAAGACGCGATCAATGAATAAAATATACACCTCGCTTCCTAAAAGAACACAGATAATTACGGACTGTGATCAAAATATACTAGACTATGGCCATAATTAGTAACTAGTCAAATATTACACAGATGGATGCTAGCTTGTATTGTAACCTTAGCCTATCAACTGTTCTTATCTTATGATCTAGACGGCTCAGAAAAAAAAGTTTCGTACAAAACAAACCAAACAAATGCCGTCTTATATAAAGTTCGAAGTTTTTGTAACATTTTGTGTTTTTCTTTCAATACTACCATGTTATTCATCAAATATGCCCACCTTCTTATTTCCATGGTCACATTTTGCCTACTAATCTTGGTAATGTATTCCATTTGTACAAAGTCGCTTCCTTTACATGGTTTAGTTTTATCATTATATATGTGTTTATGCTAGCCTTCGATATCTTAATGGAATTATCTTTGTCTTTGTTGACTTAATTATCAATTAAGTATCCCATTATCCCTTCTCAGATTCACACAGTTCATTTCGATAACATTTTTTTTTATGAATCCCTACGTGTAACATGTATAAAATTATATTAATATGTTGGGTTTATTTACAACAATAAAATTTCACTAAAAAGCAACATGAAACTTTAGAAAAAGCAATGCCTGCATAATATGTATGCTTATTTACTTTTAATCTTTAAGTTTTGGGTAATAATGAAGATTTAAGATGACATTTGGTCTATCACTGTGGACTGCCAGGGAAGGAGCCCAGTATTTCTTTCCTTTTGTATATTACCATAGGCATAAAACACCATGAAAATGTTTAGTAGGTTTTGCACACAAATGAAAGATGTAACTGCTCTTTTGAAATGTCTCTCAGCTCTTGTCTTTGTTGTAAAATTCATGGCGATGAGCATTAATAGCCATTAGATTACAATACAGTTTGTAATCTTGCATTTGCTTCGCCAACAGTTATTAAGGCTGTAAAAATAATTTTATAAGTTAATAATGAGTGGTCCCTAATATTCATAAACCATCACTAGTTTTTTGCAACTCATGATATAACATTCCATCACAGGAGGACTTGTTTGCTACTCACTTATTCAGCACTAAAGTTAATAGGTCAGATTATGAGTATCTATTATTCCTTCTCAGTTACAACACTACAACGTTTGCGACAATACGGTCTCCTTCGTGGTTTTAACTTCGAAAATAAACCCGCGAGTTCGGAGTGCTGAAACATTTTCTTATGCTAAAAAAACTTTCCACTTTCAGTCTGTATTCTTTGGCTTACATTTATCTCAAAATTACTCTATCTAAGAAACAACTTAACCTAATATTCTGGGTTCAAAGAATCATAGTTTATGACTCCTCCTTATCAATGAAGTTTACATGTATTATTCATTGCTTGTGAAGCATGAATTGTTTTATGAATATAGCTAGACGTAATCTCTAAGAAACTAATTAAGCTTCTGGCAGGCAATATTTAAGATAAAGTTAAAACTCGTGACGATTTTGCGATAATTCCGCTGGTTATTTGATGTAATTGGCAGTCAAGCGTTATAAATAGCAGCCACGTGTTGTTAAGGCACTGGTGTTTATCACGACTCTTAATCGGATCGTTTCTGATGTATCTGAGGCAAAAATGTTTTAGTTACTAAAAGAGACACAATGTCAATGCAGCGACCATTTTGGACATCGGGAAACTATTTATTTCTTTTGCTGTTTTTGAGATCCTGACGTCATTAACAGGGTCAATGCCTTTTGTTTACAATGACAGTAAGTACTGATTACGAAATATTCCATGAAATAAGATTTAAATACGTACTGTAGTTCTACAAACATAAAGTACAATATAAATGTCTTATTAAATTAATGCATATTTGCCTCAAGTCGTGGCCCTGGAACGCCTGTTAACTGTTAAAGTCAGGGCCGATGCTAATATGATGGTTTACTGGACATTCTATTAGCGTGAAACCGAAGAAAGACAAAACATTTATAACGGCAAAGTTAATGCAAAATCTTGGTTACCATAATATGCACTTCTTATACCATGTTTGGAAAAAAAATCAATTGGACTACTATACAAAATAAAATGTCTGATTTGAAATATTTTAATAATAATGAAAAAGTTCTCTAAAAATTTCGCCACATGTTTATATATGATAATTTTATTGAAAGTATAAAAGAAAGAAATAGAAAATAATGCATATTATTTTGCTCTTTTAGTTTTTGTCATCATTGTTCATAAACGTAGTAAAGAAATTAAATATACTACAAATGCAGATTTTGACAATACAGGATATCATAAATGATCGAATTATACATATTGGCCTAATTGTCACATTCCAATATTACCTCACTTGGCATTTGTTTCAGGGGCACGAACCACGGACAAAGTTTCCGGAAATAGACAAATCTTTACGCGCTTGATAAAATAGTAGCTGGTGAAGAATATGAAAAGTTAGTTTATAAACATTTTCAACTATGCATAAATAAAGTTGATATATCTGAAAACTTTTTATGGCTATTTGAAAGTTTCACACAATAGTATAATATCAGCCTTACAATTCACGTTAAGGGCGCTAACCTTGTCAGGTCAAGGATATATACCTCTCCCACCAAAGGCTAAATTTAAAGGAAAACTGCTTAAATTTACACTGAGATAATATAAACATTGTATGTTTATTAATCTTGTTACAGTGTGTTTAAGATTTTAAACCTCAACCTACCGTTGCCGCACCCCACCTTTCTCTCTTATTAGACTTCTCCGGTGGTCTTATGTATAAAGCATCCACCTCGGATGAAGGAGGTTGCTAAAGACATAAAAATGGTACTAACAGTTGCCTCGCTAAGCGCTCAGCAATAAGAGGTTAATGTCAGGACCGGTTGATATGCAGTCAGAATAATGTGACTGTGTGGGACATCATGCTTCCTGTCTGCGACATAATGCCCCAGTGCTAGACATCACTATAAAATACCACAATTGACGTTCGTAGCGATATGACTGAATAATTGTTAAAGCTATGTTAAAAATCCAAATCATACACACACGCGCGCAGTTTGCTGTGAAAATCAGAGGCTCAGGGGATTTAGTTTGATTTTTCGATAGCATGATATTGCATAATTGAAGTAACGATAACTTGCATGCAATATCTGATATAACGGGGTATTAGTAAAAACGCTCTATCGTCTATTGATTTAATAATTTAGACTAAGCAAAGATGAATTACCACTACTAGAATCATGTACGGGACCCGCCAAAGACTAAGTTAAGCGAATATACATGGAATTCCCGCATTTAGATATAAACAGACCTGGGGCATATCGATCGCAAACGTACTCAGACTAGTTGACATACAAACATAAAAGTGAGCTACTCATTAAGCTGCGGCCATCATTGTCCTAACCTTATTGTGGTATGATTTCCTCAGAATTGAAAAATATTTCCTTCTTACACTTCTTGATCAAAATGTATGTTAATATCTATAATTTATGAATGATTTATATCAGTAGCGTTATCTCCCATCGTCATCATTTAAAAAATAAAATCCCTGCAAACAATAGAGCAGAGAATAAAACAAAAACAAAGGACACTATCTGAATAGGACTTGGTAAGTCCAAGTAACATGAGGCAATTTCGACAGCCTTATTGTGGAAATCCTATAAATAAAAATCTGTTTGAAAAATAGAAGATACAAGCAGAATCATTCGTCTTCTTATTTCATCATTGTAAAATTTTACGCCACGTGGGACACGTTTAGCTTTATTTGCGCTGGATAAAAACATTTAGCATAATTTCTAATTAAACGCAAGTTTGGATCTTTAGGTGCTTTTAAACTAGCACACGTTATGATATAACTGTTGTGCGTTCTCCTAATATGTAATTTGCAATTAATGTAGCAACAGTTTCTGAACAAAGTCTATCATTACAATAATTCATCAAGTTTAGTCGTCAGATTATCAGGCACGCGAGTGATAGGCGCACCTGGATAATTGAATGCGTTTTGATAGACTCCATTAGACGTAGATAAACCGTTTAAAAATAATCTAAATTGGCATTTTCGTTTTCAATTAGACTTTCTGCCCTTGCCAACAATTCTAGCCTTCTTATGCTTTAATCATATAAAGTCATACTTAGTTTCAAAACCATCGACTTTTGCCTTCGACTTCAGTGTTCCAATGAAATATGTTTTTATGGCGTATTTTTATTGAACCGTTCAGTGTGCATCCAAAGGTAAAAGAAAACAATTCGTAATTAGGTTAACAACTCAAAATTTCGGAATAGGTTGGCTGTTTTGTTCGAGTTTTTATCAGTTCTGTTTTACCTGCTATAATGAAATGGGTAGCATTATATTAAGTAGATTTATCTATACATGCATACATCTATAATTTAGCCATATTATAATCAGTATGTTGAAATTATGTACTTGCATCATATCGTGGTAAATATAATACTAAGAACGGATTATTTACATATGCGTGCAATACTTTCATCGGTAATACTTTTATCCCTGTACTTGCATTATCTTAAGATAATTACCGATTATGCAATGTCTCGACAATTCTTTAATTCATAGAGGGCCGTACCCAGTTTCAAAACCATCTACATTTGCCAGTTATATGGCAAAGTTTACTTCCTGTTGAAGTGTATATACCAAAATGATGTAAACAATTTGTGAATATTTGGGAACAGCAAGAAGTTCCCTGTAATTTATTTCTCTGACACTATCATATTGATATGTCATGCGAGAAATGCAACACATACGTAATTATGGGTGACTTTGCGTTGGTACCTTATGAACATACTGACGAGAGGTTGAAAAATCGACAAATCTTCAAGGAAATTTGTAAAAATCTGTGTCGGAAATTGCTTCAGAAAGTTACCTTTTATTAACGATTTGGCAGTAACAAAAGTTTAAATCGACAGAATATGTCGGATTTTATTTGAAAACGTTGCACTGACACATTTTAAGTTTACTTTCTGTTCATGAATACTTAAATGTTGAAATGTAATAAAACAATTTTTGGCCTAAGAGCGACATAACAGAACCATGCTCTTAATATAGCATAAAAAGCGACATAATAAAGCCATTTTATCAGTTTAGGCCTCATAGTGAATTAACAAAATCATATTCTTAATTTAGGCCTAAGAAAATTAACAGATCCATGTACTCAGGCTTAGAAAAGGTACTTAACATAACCATGCTTTCAATATAGACCTAAAAGCGACATAACAGAACCATGATATCAGTTTAGGCTTAAGAATGAATTAACAGAACCATGATCTCAGTTTCGACCTAAGACCGCATTAACAGAACCATGCTCTCGTATCTTCCTGAGACGTGCAAACAAATGCGAGCAAAGTTCATAGAGAAGGGCTTAATGGATTTTTTAAAACAAATTCATATCAGTATATTGTTTACATGTCTTATTTACAACAGTAAATATTAAAATTTGAAACAAAATTCCATTATCTATTCATTTTAGTGTGACAGAATAAAATGAAACTACCAGTGACCTTACACAGTAGCTATTTAATCCCGCGACGTGTAAAAGTTTAAGAAGTTCATTGATAATTTTTCTGTTAAACGGTTACTTACTGCACCAAACCCCCGGAATATGTTGACTTGGTAAATTACAGTGGGAGAATAATATTCAAAATTCATATCTAAATCTTTCAGGCCAGGAATATGTAAATATTTCCCTAGCAGACACCTTGGTTATTGCAGTCATTTGCTCTTAATTATGAAGGTAAGATCAAAGGAGGCACGTAAAGCTAACTTTTCTTTTTAGAAGCACAAATGCTATTCTATATGCGGTTGGTTAAGCTTTATGAGATTATTTAGCCATGTATAATTTGTAAAATTAGCTCGAAGCCTTAGATCAAGACCTATTTGCTGTTAAGTACTCTGAAAAATATATATAGGCAAAACAAAGTATAGACTTGCCATATAGAACGTGTTAAAGTTGCCTAGTAAAAAATGAAACACAAAAAGTACACAAGTATATTGAACTCTACCTCTCGTAATCAATTTACAAAACTTGTCCTTCTTTTCAATTATTACAAATATCTAAAACTTTATTCGTGATATCGCACTATTTTTGATAACGGCGATTCCCAATATGTGCTTGTCTGATCCTAGGAAATTAGTGCACTCTGAGGTCGTCTTGGGTTGAGTGAAACTGTACTAGGTTGATTCGAGCATGCAAAATTATTGTGATTTCAAAATTGCATAAATCCTAACTTCACTAAATAGAATTTCAAAATGCTAAGGCAAGAGTCTACATTTACTTTTGGGTACATATCAGTTTACCAAACTGCAGATCCCTGAAATCCCAATGTCAAGGGGAGTGATGCCTTAGTTAAAGCATCACACAAATTTGAATCAAGCATGATGATGTTATTATTAGCGTAAAATAGACGTATCCAATTTAGGAAGGAAACCAAATCTTCCATTGCATCTCTCCTTATACAAAATAAAACGAACGCACCCAAGAGGATTCTGTTTGATGGCTTGAGTTGTGATAGATGCGTGAAACAGCCATATTATGCAAGTTATAAAAATACAGCAAGCCAGCATGAGCTATGAAGAAGCTTAGGAACCAAGTTATAAAACACTGGCAGCAAGGAAGTATGAACCACTACGAAGCCTGAGAACCAAGTTGTAAAACACTGGCAGCAAGGAAGTATGAACCACTACGAAGCATGAGAACCAAGTTATAAAACACTTGCAGCAAGTAAGTATGAACCACTACGAAGCTTGAAAACCAAGTTATAAAACACTGTCAGCAAGGAAGTATGAACCACTACGAAGCCTGAGAACCAAGTTATAAAACACTTGCAGCAAGTAAGTATGAACCACTAGAAGTGAGAACCAAGTTATAAAACACTTGCAGCAAGTAAGTATGAACCACTATGAAGCTTGAAAACCAAGTTATAAAACACTGTCAGCAAGGAAGTATGAACCACTACGAAGCTTGAGAACCAAGTTATAAAACACTGTCAGCAAGGAAGTATGAACCACTACGAAGCCTGAGAACCAAGTTATAAAACACTGTCAGCAAGGAAGTATGAACCACTACGAAGCCTGAGAACCAAGTTATAAAACACTGTCAGCAAGGAAGTATGAACCACTACGAAGCATGAGAACCAAGTTATAAAACACTTGCAGCAAGTAAGTATGAACCACTACGAAGCTTGAAAACCAAGTTATAAAACACTGTCAGCAAGGAAGTATGAACCACTACGGAGCTTGAGAACCAAGTTATAAAACACTGTCAGCAAGGAAGTATGAACCACTACGAAGCCTGAGAACCAAGTTATAAAACACTGTCAGCAAGGAAGTATGAACCACTACGAAGCCTGAGAACCAAGTTATAAAACACTGTCAGCAAGGAAGTATGAACCACTACGAAGCTTGAAAACCAAGTTATAAAACACTGTCAGCAAGGAAGTATGAACCACTACGAAGCCTGAGAACCAAGTTATAAAACACTGTCAGCAAGGAAGTATGAACCACTACGAAGCCTGAGAACCACGTTATAAAACACTGTCAGCAATGAAGCATGAACCACTAAAAAGCTTGAGAAATAGGTTACGAAACATTGGTAGCAAGCAAGCATGAATCTTTAAGAAGTTAGGGAACCAAAGTATTGACCGAAAGCAAGCACGAGTCATTAAAAATCTTGAGAAGGCAAATGTGAAGCACTGACAGCAGGCGAGAGAAATAAGGAGTAAAAAGTTAGCAAGAGAACATATACACATCCTAAACTACAGTAGTTCATAGGAAAAGTTGTAATACAAACATATATTTCAGATGCATAACTCTGTCGTCAAAGTACATTAATGAAATACAGTGTAAAGAAAAGCACGTGACAAATATACTTATGTACACGAACGCCCTTGAGTAAACTATATGCGTGTAGACCTTCGTGTTGAAAAGATCACTTTTGTAGATGAAATACTTCTCCGTACACAACACTGGACACAACCGAGAGTCCCTATGAAAAGAAATCATGACCCATCACGCAGTGGATATAATTTTGAAGACGGCCAGGCATGAGTATAGACCTTCTTGTTGAAAAGATCACTTTTGTAGATGAGATACTTTGCAAAAATTGAACTGTAATTTCATAACATTTTAAGAAAGCACAAAAGATGCCTCAAGGCACAAACGTCAAGGCAAATGCAGATGACCCCCCCCATGGTGTAACATGCTACAGTGCTATTACACAATCTTGTATACAGTATGAAATATTGGCTTTATATTAGAACCGTTATTCATATTTATCATCGAAGGGCTCATGGTAGTCTGTTAGACGCCTGTAAATGGTTCCTATGGACAGCTTCAAAGGTAATATAATCAAGTTCTTGCCAAATGCAATTTACTAGTATACCAAATAAGTTGCAGCGAGATGTGACGTTATTTGACAGAAATAAATCAGTTCATCTTATGAAAGCAGAGGTCCCTTATTGATGATATCCGTGTTGTGCTAATTCACATATATTTTGTCTTTGATTCCTAGCTCCAAATAATCAAGTTCAAAACTGGCGTTGATGCAAATTTCTCTATATCTTTAGTCAAAAAAGCAATAAACACTGTCAAATATTTGTGACTATGCAAGAGTTCTGGACACCTCCATAATGACATTAGTTTTAGAGTTTGATATTTCTGGTTGCACTACCTGTCAGCAGTTTTGGTGGCATCCCTAAGCAACAGAAAAAATAAACGAAAATGTTATCGCTGTTAAGTTTTAATTAATTCCCCGATTTAATAATTCTTCTTTCGTTTTGACACCGAAAACGGTACCTATAATTAGATTCGAGTCGAAAGCTAGTTATAGGGCTAAAATAACTCCTTGCACGAACTATTGCTTACCTGCCAAATAAACACATACATAATCGTTATACAGCTGTTTTGTTTATGATTAGACACTTCTAACACGCACAAAGGTAATATATAAATATTATGTTTATGAATAGACACTTATAACACGCAAAAAACTATTGTACAACAGTTATGTTTATGATGAGACAATGCTTCGATATATGTGATCAAGGTCAATATCTGTGATAAGGTCAATATCTGTGATCAAGGTCAATATCTGTGATCAGAGTCAATGGATACAAATTGGCTCAATATCTGTGATCAAACGCTAATTAATAATCGTGAAAAGGCTATAATTAAATTATGTGATATATTATTGCTTAAGGAACATCAATTGCATATTGGTAAGTCGCGTTGATTCAAATAAAAAATAATAAGAGCGCGTGCGTGTGTGTGTGTGTGTGTGCGTGTCCAATTGGTAGGCATTAATCTATCTAATTAAGCTATCCAGGATATCTTTAATTAATTTAACGGGAACATTCAATACGTTATTATCATAAGGAGTGAAGAAACATTTGCATACCCTTTTCCCTACCAGAAAGATTAGTTCCAACATATTGTCTAACACAAGACAAGACTTTATTACAATCAGGTTGTAAATGTTACAACATATGATGTATATAAGAAAAAGAACAGCCTATGGTGTTATTAAATAATTCTTAACAACGATTACAAGATCGGAAAACACGATCTAGAAACCTGCTAATATTATGTTGATTTTTAAAAGTCGTACATGACCAGTATTCATAAATTAATGATAAATGTCAGTCCTGGAAGTGAAAAAATAAGGCATGTTTGTCTTTCATAATGAAAATAAGAACATGTGATTGGTCTTCAGGTGGTATTTCCGATAGAATTGTGTTACAGATGTTAAACATGGCGAAATCTGCATTCAAGCACTCATCTGCTGCTTGCTAAATCAAGAACTTGTATTCAAAATGACTGAGTTTATATGCATCGATGGATAAAGAGTTGTATGTTTTTGCGATTCAGGCAGCAATATCCATCGTCAATGTTTTTCATTTCCGAATTCACAGCGTATACTGTGACATACATGTTGACAAGAACACAGTCTGAAATACCACCCTTCCTCTGAAAGCGTAGGCTAAAAGTATATAAGGTCTTTCCTCGTATATTTCCTCCTCACCCGCTTGGTGCCATAAATAATCTTTTTATGCCATAGCAGTCTGTGAAGAAATTTGCAATCGGCCAAAGGAGATTCGCCATTGGTCAGGATCGATTTGCCTTTGGCCATGAAGAGAGTTTGTCATCTTCCAAGCTTTGGCTCAACATTTTAGGTAGCATTAAATAGTTTTGCATGATTGACCGTGGGATACATGTTTGATGGAAGATACCTACATACTTCATCGCCAAGTTTCTTCTTCATTTTTTAACAACTTGAATACGCGGTTGCCCATTTTCTCCATCATTGTAATTGTTTACTGAAATTTTCATCGTGAATGATATTTTGAAAAATGGGTCATTTCATATTTTCGAAGAATTTCGAGGTAGTATCTGGGAGGCAATTTTCACCGGCTTGTATATCAACCATATCCGATTTTGTTCTGTATAGGTTAGTACACATGTGAAAATCACGAAATTTAGAAATTTCAATCGTGGCGGGTTGTGATTTGAGTTGATTCGAAAAGGAGTATTGTTTCATAAAAAAAGCTTTTGTTCTACTTGTATTTTACTGGATATGTTTTAATTTCAGTGAATAATTTAAATAAATAAATCACATCATATTTAAAATAAATAAATCATCTCATATTAAAAAAGAACAACTACACACATCAACAAGACTGATTCCACTTTGGATCCTAAGATATGAATGAGTAATTCTTATATAATCAACATTAATATAAAAACCTAAGACACAACTGGAAGCCAGGACGAGGTTCAAAACTTCGTTCTTAGTTATAAACATTCTTATATATGGTCCACTACTCTGTCATCTTAATGTAAATTTTCATCAAATTGCTAACATAATTTGTTTCAAGAAAATTCTAGGGACAGTCAAAACTGTATCAGAACTCAAAAATATATATCTTATGTGACATCAGACACGTAGGCCAAAATCCTACCATCAGCTATGTATAAAGATCAATCACACAATACAAATTATATATATATATATATATATATATATATATATATATATATATATATATATATATATATATATATATATATATATATATATATATATATATATATATATATATAATTTAATGCAAATAATGTGATACAGGTTAGAGAATTATAATTCGTACTCGACGGAGTTTTGAACCCAGGTCCGCGAGTAAATGGCACCATTGCCTGCTACACACGAGTTCACATAACACCAATTCAGTGCCATCATGTTTTGGTGATGCGTGCTTAGTCGTGACTGGATATTGGCTTGTGTGTACAGACAGGCGATGTGTGCCATTTACTCGCGGACCTGGGTTCGAAACTCCGTAAAGTATGAATTATAATTCTCTAACCTGCATGATAGTATTATTAGTATTAAATTATTAATTCTGCCTACTATTATCACGCATTCTTCTATAGAATCCAGGGATACCACTTTCTGTTCTGTTTGGTATATATTTATAATTCTTTATATAAATTATGAATTAAAGTCAAAACATAACACAAAGTAAATATACATAACACCTGTATATAAAAATAGTTCCGACCCTGAGGATTCTGTAGAGGATAAACATAAAATTGTTAGAAGCAAAAGTAGCACGCTTGGAAGGGGAAATCAAGTAGTAACGAACTGAGTGTTCAGTCTAGGGTTGCTAAGGCAAATGGTTTTAGGATCTTCCTAATTGCTCTAACTAGAATTCTGCTTGATTGCCATGAAAACTATCTTTGTTGTGTTGTCAAAATTGTAAATTAAAGATTGCCTTCAGCATAGAAAGGTAATTCGGATATCTTATACTTGATATCTGCATAAAGTATTACAAAAATAGCTTACACAGGACTAAAGCGAAATGGACACATCTGAATGAAACCTGCACAGTTACCTAGCAGTGTGTAAAGTTACCTAGCAGTGTGTATAAAGGAACTTAACTTTGTCGCTCTTTTCTCGCTTATTTGTTAATTTTTGCTTCATCCGATTGTGATGTTTTAGTTATCATGTTGAATACAAAAGTAATTATACAAAAGTCAGAATTTTGGTAGAAGTCTTGTTTTTATGAATGCAGGTTAACTATGTAATGAATGTATAAAGCATAAAGAAAGAAAATGTTATTCTTGTGACGTGTAAGTTGGTTGTTTGGACCAAAACTGATTTTTTAGACCAAAACCTAAGGGTGATATCATAAAAGTTATTGTATACGGTTTTAAGTCCTTTCTTGTATTAAGACAACGTAAAATGATTAACCCGAAAATATCATCACGGATACAAACAATAACAAAATGAAAACAGATTTGGGCGTGATGGTGCTTTAAATGCATATTTTTAATGAATGTTTGCTTGCAAATATAAACTCACTTGAGAGACATATTCAACAGAGAAAAAACTTTCTGAAATAATAAGATAACTGACACAGGAAATTAACTTTCATACTTTAAATATCAAAAGAATTCGCATAAAGGTACGCGTTTATACCTTCAATGTATATAATAGTTTAGATGCAGTTTGACGGTCACCATTCACCATTTAGCAATGAGTACCACGAATAATATTTTTCTTTCAAAGAAAACTTTATTATATTTGAAATTTTGAATCAAGTAGAAGATAAAAATAGCCAGAGCTCCGATACGTTTTCAAAGGACTTAAATATCACAAGCTGAATTTGCAATTCATTTAAATTGAACAGACGTAAGCGGACAAGAACCGACGCCAATAGATAAGGCAGAAAAATAATCACTGTTTTGAGTTATTTGTGATGGAAAGCAGTAGCCACAGTCCATTAGAGTTTCCATTAAATGTCGTGGTTTAAGCATAAGGCATGTTCTATCACGTTCGAAATGTTTCAGTAACTATACAGCTATGCCTACTTAATGACACTTAGGATGATAAGCTGATGTACACACTTCGGTCCCTGGTTGCCGGTCAGTTGCTGGTCTAACTATGTTGTATTATAATCTCTCTCTCCATGAAAAATTGAAATATATTAACTTAACCCTAAAAATTTGTCTGTATTCATCAGTGTTTTATTTGTCAGAATAAAAATATGGACTATCTGAAATTATCATTTTCGATTTCAATCTTTTATTTAACGCTCAGTCGGGACGAATATCAAAGAACATGACCTTGTGTGACCTTGAATTCTTAGTTTTTCCTAACATTAATACGTTGCATAACGTTCAGGTTCAGATTAAAATATTTATTGAATGAATGAATGTAACAGACAAAACTCATAATGCTGCACACAAACATACACACACACGCACACGCACACACACACACACTTTCCCAACGTTATGAAATAATTAAGCTCCTCTTTCTGAAAAGAAATAATTTAAATATACAAAACAAATAAAAGCATAAAAGTAAAAAATAAAATTGGACTCTTACAGGTTTGACTGAGAGTAAGAATCTATAAAATAGAATCAAATGACAGAAGTTATTGTTAAAAAAATTGTTAATTCAATAAACGGCCTTAAAAAGTTCGTAAACTGCATGTTGATCGCGTGTTGTTGTTAGATCAGTAAAATTTAATAACGAAATTCAAGCAGAGGCTGATCTGCGTAGTTAAAGCACAGAGAACCAAATTATTTTGACCTACATCCCGGCAGGAAAGAAAGGACGGAATTAAATCGTGGCAAATATAAACATCATCTTAAATCAAACACAAAAATATGTACAAAAGAGAAAACAGGTAGAGTTATGCTTTGAGGGACTTAGTAACAGAAATATATAATTATAACTTTGTGGAGGGATACTGACTACTACTACTACTACTACTACTACTACTACTACTACTACTACTACTACATAGAAAAAGAAGAAAAACAAAAAAGAATTAAT
Organism: Potamilus streckersoni; assembly: GCA_016746295.1. Classification (NCBI taxonomy): domain Eukaryota; kingdom Metazoa; phylum Mollusca; class Bivalvia; order Unionida; family Unionidae; genus Potamilus; species Potamilus streckersoni. The sequence goes on from JAEAOA010001360.1 coordinate 300,792, forward strand.
GCAAAGTGTTCAAGGATATTTGGGCAAATATTGCCGCAATAACTGAGTACGGTTTATACGGTTGATAAATTTAGTGGAATTTTGATAAGATAGCATTGGAAGGTTCGATGTTTTTTTCACTTGCAGCATCAAACACTCGCGTGTTTTATATGTGCCATCTAGGTTGGATTAAATTTGCCGAATGGCACATATTTTACCAGTCAGGAGACAGTCTACATTTTTTTGTTTACATCATAGCTTATGATTATTAGTAAAAACTAACTCCTGTCTACGAACTTGAACGATTGGGCATGTGTTTGCAGATTAGATTGCGTTTGTCTTTGCAACTGTACCTTAATTTGTGGCTTTGTCCTACGCTACCTTGACACACGCCAGATGGTGCTCGAGATTTGTAAGTCTACGGAACGCAACCATCATACATTTTTGATATATGCCCTTGAGATATTCAGAAGATTCGATCTGGTGCCACTGCTTTTGAAAGATCTATTATAAGTTTGTTTAGGGCAATTGGAGAGTAGCCACGACGGGGATTATTTCTGGTTAATTCTATATATAGTGCCCTTCTATGGAGGAGACCAGTGTTGTATATACCCAAGTAGTATATATTCTCTTCCGTGGCCTCTTCTTCTAAGCTGCCCTTTGAACTTTCTGAGTCTTTTCAACGGTAGGCGGGTTACAATATGAAACTGTTGGTTCTAATGCATAGGCCGTAAAAAATATTTGTTTTAATTTTTGTAATACGTCAATGGGGAGATAGCTGGTCGGGAAGAGATACTGCTGAGAATTTGTTGGTTTGCAATATAGGCTAGTTTTAATTTTTTCTTCCATGAGAACAGATTGAGTATCCAAGAAGACAGTGAACGTTTTGGACGAAAGCTTCAGGTTAGTTTACTCTATTTGTTTGTGAATGCAAATGAAAAGTTATGTTGTTGTATGGTTTAACGCCATTTTCAGCATGAGATATGATATACATGTCAGCCAGTATAAATGGTGGAAGAAGAAACGGGAAAATCCCAGAAAGAAATAGAGATCCATGAAAAGCTATTGTCAAACTTTCTCACGTACCCACATTGGCCGACCAGAGACTCGAACTCACGCTGATAGAGGTGAGACGGCAGTGATCTGTAACGGTGAGCACTTTAAACCACTCGGCCACATGTGGACCCAAGTTGAAAAGCTAAATGCCTTGTCAATACCTTGTCAAATGCTTAAATACACTGGTTCAAACCTCGAACAAACGGTCAGTATCAGGTGCAGAGTCAGGCAGACGAATTCACATTTCCTTGCAGTTTTAATACCTTCTTAGTATGGGACGTTAGTATATATGGAGTATATATCTATAGTGAGTTAGTGTCTGGCATATTGGTTTTCGGTGTTTGTGAAGTAGTCGGTAACATCTTGGATATGAAAGGGCGTAGGTGACAAACAATGAATTCATACTTAATTTCATTGAAACGGTTGACTCCTGAAATGATTGGCACCGCGCGGACCAATTGTATTAGTAGGAGTGGAAAACATCCCTGGGTTCAGCAGGTGAGATTTAATTATGTGTATTGTGATCAATCTGTACTGCGTTGCGTAAGTCTTTTAATGTTGAATACGCATTTTCACCATGTTCATGTGTTTGGTCATGACTAAATCTTTTAGAAAATCTTTCGTTTGAAACTTGCCTGTTTGCCTCAGCGATATAGCCAGATATATTCATGACAACAACGTCTGTCTGACCTATTGTCTGTAGGCTTGATGACAATATCTTCGCTTTAGAATTGTATTTCCTATCGGATTGAATTGTTCTTTTTGGAAACTTTGCTAGACTGTATAAACATATTAGCTTTTGAGATGGAATCTATCATCTTAACTTTAATTGCATTCTCCTGCATATCTACTCAGCTTTTCTCCGTGCAAAACTATTGAGGACTTTTGCAATTTGATTACACTTTGTATTTTGGCCGGATACAAAAACGCACCATGAAAATAAAAGTTTCCTAACGTTTCAGCTTATAGCAGGGAAAAATAAAGAGCATTCAGGAATACAGGAAAACAACTACTGAGCAACAAGCGTATGTATGTATGTATGTATGTATGTATGTATGTATGTATGTATGTATGTATGTATGTATGTATGTATGTATGTATGTATGTATGTATGTATGTATGTATGTATGTATGTATGTATGTATGTATGTATGTATGTATGTGTATATGGTAGAAAATGTATCCAGAATAATTAATGTGATCTATATAATATAAAAAAGAACATTGTAACATAATATAACCGCATATCTAGAAAGCAATCTATTATTTGTGATAAAGGCAAACGATGTTTAATGCAAATATTCTACACACTAGCGTTATATTGAATGACATGACTTAGTTAATGCCTACCTTTGCATGCTATATTGTATGGCGTGACCTAATTAATGTGTATCTTTGGGGGCTGTATGTAACGATGCATCATATTTCGCTTCTAGCTTTACATCCTCGATATTATTACCACTAAAGCACAAGGATACGAATATATTTACCTTACAAGAGAAGGTGGTGGAAATAATAAAGTGATAACAGAAAAGGAGACTGGGTCAGATGAAACTTGCAGGAAACAAAATGACTCAAGTTTGGACTAGAGGTTTTTGGAGAAGCTAAAGCTGACATGTGTTCAAATATGCAGTATCCAATATTTCTCTGTAGAGCCACGTTCGTTGTTGCCCCATCTATGATTTTTAATCAATGAGTCCGGCAGAGTCGAAGGGATTGGTGAGTTTTGTGTTAACGTTGTTCTGGTTTGGTTTTTGTGATTGTTAATTATTCTTCTCACGTGTTTCGCCAACCTTTTGGAAAACAAATTATGCGAGTATATGCAGATAACATTTTTACTGACACGTCCTAAATTTTGTTGTTTATGACCTCTTCGAAGAAATATATTTTACAGAAACATTGTTGTACAGGATCAATAAAAATTCATTCTGAAACGTTGTTCAAAAATTACTATTAGTGATGTATAAGTAAGCGAAGATATTTAAAACAGGATACAAAACACTTTAATGTTTTAGGTCAGAAGGTGATCTGGTGGAACGTATACAATTCCGACTAATTATCTCCCCACAAAAGAAAAATCATTATTTGCAAGGTGCCCTTTCCACACTAAATATATCTGGATCGATTGATCGATCAGTGTTTAATTCAAGTAAGCAACTTGATAGGCATTTTTTACACATGTACATGTAAATTCATTTTGAGTTTGGCCCACGTATAAACCATGAACGATGCCACTGAGTCGGTGTTACATGCAGTAGCAGACAGACTCGCATGGCGATCTAGTAATTAATATATTAATATGTGCTTAATCGTGACGGAATTTGGAAAGGTGTGTGCATACATGACCATTTGGGGACCGTTTACCTGCGGACCAGGGATAACACTGTCCGTTCTATCTGGTGCATATTTTGTAACTCTCTCTCTCTCTCTCTCTCTCTCTCTCTCTCTCTCTCTCTCTCTCTCTCTCTCTCTCTCTCTCTCTCTCTCTCTCTCTCTCTCTCTAAAAACAAAGCAGGGGTGTCAGTTTTAAAGAAAGTTACAACTACTTATACTGGTAATTGAGAAAAAGAGCAAACCAAACTTTTATGCGCAGCTTTATAAAGAAGCACCTAAATGACCCAGTCGACCCAGTCTATACAGGATTATTTTAAACTTCATTACCCTTGTAAACATTGATAGAGTCAGTTTGTATTAAACGGAATAGCGATATGAAAAACCAGCCTTGAGGTTATGTACTATATAGATGTAAACTGATTACTGGGAATTTGTTTTGGGATATAATATTCTGTTGCTCTAATTCAAGAGTTTGTCGACTTATCAAACTTTTAAGACAGTGATCAACCCCATCAACTGAATAATTTAATAAAACTTTTAAGACCGTGAAGAACTCCTTCAATTCAATATTTTCATGAAAGTTATAGTTCTGACTACTTCTGCTTGAAAATTCTGTAAAATTGTAAATCTCTATCATCTTGTTTTACCTAGTATTCGAATGATATCGTTCTGGAAAAAAAGATTATTTACTTTTAACGTTTTCTGAATTAAAGGTAGTTTCCTCAAAATAGTTTAATGTAACATGACTTCCTAACAAAAATCATTTCTGTACTTGATCATCCCATCAACAAGGTCCAAACGAAATTTTCACTTCGTTAGAAAAAGCACGATTTTTCACTAAGAAGCAACTCGAATCCATTTACAATATTGCGTAGTTATTTGAAGGAAGCGGACCTGTAACATAACTTTGGCGGATCAAGAGCCTATGTCATGGTATCACAAATGATGCAATTTTTAAAAATACATAAATTCGTAAAACTAAAATTGAAATTCATTTAGAAAAAAAGTGCATAAGCTTTGGCAGTGTTTAAGTTAAATGATTCCCAAATTATTATGATATTCATCAAAGTCGTTTATAAAGCCTAAAATAGTCCGAGTCTATAAATCCGTTTGTTTGTACCCACCCCCCATTTCAATAAGTACATTAGTCAATTCATTCACTAATTTTTATTTGCTATCCTGGCTGGAAATATAATTGCCACAACACCGTTATCATCTGCGCGTTTCATGCTTAACGGAAGTTTCAGTATAATAAACAGACATGCTTGAGACCTATTTCCAGTTCCTGGACCAGTACATTTTCAGTAAAGGGGTGTATAAATAACGAAAGATGTACATATGTCGTCTGCTTCCGATATTGACAATGTTGAATCTAGCAAAGGAAAAGAATGACAACAAATTTGCCTTTCACGTGGATTTAACAGGCGGTTTCATTAATGTAATCATGTGTGCAAAGGAATATCATTTTAAACTCAACGCTATGGTAATTTACGCATTTATCCGGCAATTAACCAATCAGCGAGCGTAAATTAGACCAACCTCCAGACATCACTTAAGTCCGCCATTTGCCTTCGACATGCTGCTAGTAGCAACAATGAATTGATCATGATATATATTTAAAATTTTGAAATGATTTGTTGATTTCTCGATCGATAACAGTGAAAACAAATCTTGTAATTCTGACAGTCAATATCCAGATCGTCTAAATGGAGGAATTATATGTATTCCTTTCCCTAACCACAGGCGAAATTTCAATGGAAAACGACTTTTTGCGTGTACGATCAGCTGAATAAAGACACAATTGATGTCAATTACAACGTGTTTGTTTGCGTAAAAGTGAAAAGTGTATTCCGTAGAGTGCATGAAAATACCCCCAAGAAATATGTGTGTGTGTGTGTATATATATATGTGTGTGTGTGTGTAAAAATTAATTTCTCAAGAATATAGGTGGAGAACCCGCCAACATATATATATATATATATATATATATATATATATATATATATATATATATATATATATATATATATATATATATATATATATATATATATATATATATATATATATATATATATATATATATATAATTCTTGTATAGGAAGCACTGAACCCAAGCCTGCATTATTTTAAAGTTTGAATATTTGCAGTTTAATGTTGGCTTTTCCCAAAATAAATTATTTATCGTCTCGATCTTTCAGACATTTGAGTGACGCTTTACATTCTTGTTGGGTTGAAGGAGGGATGTTATACAAAAATGTAATTAGTAATAACGAAATACAAAATAAAGGTTTAAAATAATTATCTTCCGCTATGTTAAACATGCATTTAATGATTCTATTGACTTAGTTTTGTGCACTTTTTATCATATCAAGATTTTCGTTTTTGATATCGGTAGGGGTAGGGGTACAAACAACCCGGTTTATAGACTCGAACAATAAGTACTTTTTTAATTCGTGATGATTTCCTTAGTAAACTAAAGAAATAAAGCAATTACACTTCCATTTTAATTTTCATAATATTGCTCAAAGGAGACACTTTCTCCTCAACTTAGTTCCTCAGATATTAAGTGTCAATACGATTTGTGATCCACATTTTTTTGAACAGACTTGAATTTATTTAGTACATGTTATGCAGTCCCCATGACGCTGACATAAATAAATTTGAAAACGAATATACCTGAATACTGGTGGCAAGGCTTAAAGAAGCTAGGAGCATTGGTTACCTATGGTTGCGTGGCTCCCATTCGTTTTCATACAGAGAGTATATAGTTAATATTACATCACAACAGCTTGCAAACTCCAGCAGAAAAAAAGATAAGCAGTTATCATTTCCGTTCATATACTTGGGACTATCTGGGTTAAAATAATAGTTTTTTTATTGATCTAAAACTTTACTTACGACATTACTGGCATCCTGTGGTGGCTTATAGGGCATGAAACGTGTATTCAGATTGACAGAGATGTAAGCTACTGTTCAGTCTGTTTATGTAATATATGATTAAATTAGACAGATTTATTTTTCGAATAAGGGACGGCAATCACACTCACTATACGATGTTCAAAAAGACACATTTTGAGAATGTAATGTTGTAGGGAGAAATTGAAAGTAGTGATGGCATTACCGTGTCAATTCTAAATGATAAAAATGAGAGAGAGAGAGAGAGAGAGAGAGAGAGAGAGAGAGAGAGAGAGAGAGAGAGAGAGAGAGAGAGAGAGAGAGAGAGAGAGAGAGAGAGAGAGAGAGAGAGAGTATCAACCCTGAAGTATGGTTTACCATTGCAGAAAGACAAGGCTATAACTCAGGTTTGTAATATACAATTGTCTGTCAAACCTCTGGGTGAAAATGTTTATTTCAATGTCCTTCTCCCTAGACCAAATATAACGATCACGTTGTATTACAACCTACTCGATGATTGCAGCCTTGTTAAGCAGATCCGTGCTTTCTTTGAAAGAGGCATTCCACAAGGTTCTTTCATATTCACGTTGTATTATTTTACATATCTTAATGCTTAATATACATTTTTCAGACTAATAGGCAGTCCTCAAATCTTTGTGCTCAAGAATCCCAACACAGAATTCATCTTTAGCAATAAAACCGACACAAAATATTACCTACATGTATCCAAACGGCTTTGAAATTGTAATCCTTACTTCATATCTACCAACTACCCTTAGGCGTAAGCCAGGTTTCCTCCTTTGTAGAATTAAAGGTATAGACGGTAATCTGTATGATTATTATAATCACACATTATATATTGCAGCCCTTCTGGACAGCATATGTCTATGCAAGATTTAGCGGGCCTCTCTAGATAAACCAAAAGAATATTTTCCTTCGCTAATTTAAAGAATGAAACTAATTCACATGTGTATCCTTTAATCCTTTAGTACATATCCCAATTTAACTTGGCCAGTATTTGCAATTTCGGGACCTATAATATTTTGGAGAAGTTTCCTTGACTGGCTTGATTCGCGCTCACCCTTTGTTATGATTTGAAATCTTTAAAATATTTGCTTATGTTTAATTTCTAACGTCTACTAGAATAATTAGATGACTGACATACCTTTGAGTTTCTGTATTCAAATTCTTTCTAAGGTCAAAACTTACTATATTTACTAGATGTAGCGATTTATTTGAAAAATGTCCAAATAGTCACTCGTTGTCCATAGTCGTTTAAAATCTGATATCATTTGCCTACCTATCAGGCACAACCTACCGATAACCCTCTCTTCAATATATATGTATGCATATTTACTTTCTCACCTACTTATTTAGTTCTTCCTCACTCATTTATTTATTTACTTTCGTTTTATTTCTTATTTACTTACGCCACATATAATGTTTATAAAAACTCCTGGTCTGATAATGGATTGGTCTTCCTACAGGATAACTATTCATTGTAGTTAGTGTAGGATTACGTCTACTCAGAACTAATGTCGCTAATTTGATGGTCGGTGTAGTTACATTCACGATTACATGTATCCCAAAGTAATGATTCTACACTGTGTGACAAAGCTGTTACATTCACGATTAGATATATGCCCAAGTGATGTGACTACATTGCATAACAAAATTGTTATATTCAAGATTCCGTGAAGGCCGAATCAATGTCACTACACTGTGCATCCGTGTCATTACGTGCACATCCAATGTCTCTAAATTGCATGACTATACAAAATCATCTTTTTTATTACATTGAAGTTAGTTGCATTCCATGTATTGTTTAGGAAAACTGAATAGGCCAAAGACTCGTACTTATGTTCACCATGTGCCCTCTTCAAGCCAATAGTGTTGTTTTTGTAACTTGGTTCAAGCCTGAGAAAAAAATATTATCCGCCTATTAGGAAAACTAAAGAAAAATAAGACTGATACGCTCTTTTCATACTTTCCCAATTCCTCAGTGGGCAGAATTCTTGGAGGTGTGGATGGAACTACTAACAAGAGTTTTGCTTACGTGATACAAACTGTTAGTAGGTAGTTTCTATCAAGAAAATCTTTTCAATGAGAAATATCGTCTGACTATCCAAATGTGTTTCATATGTATGATTTTGATAAAAGGGAAAAGTAAACCTAGCAAAAATCGAAAACAGTTTGTTTGTAACCAATAGTTTTCTTACACTCGCCCGTTTGTTTGTATCCCTACCGATTTTTAGAACGACAAGTATCAAGGTTAAAAAAAAAATGAAAAGTGCTTAGTCATTTCATTCTTGGGTTTATACCCTGAAGGTCATCAGGAAGTTCCTAACACTGTCAACTATTTTAGCATTTCACACTAAAAGGAAACCTCAAAGTAAGCTAGCAAACATTGCTCACTGTCATTTTCTAGTTCAGTAAAAATCAGGTGGTCTGCGTCAAAAATATTTGCAAATTCTAGTTTTAATATTTCTAAATTAAATTGAGTAAATAAAAATGAAAAACCTTGTATACATGTGTTCAAAGAAATATGATCCAAAAATGCACGGACTTACTGTGATTATTAAAGACGATGAACTGCATCAAATCTGTATTATGAAATCATAGACTCACCATGCGACGGTATTACTAAAGTTACTCCCGTTTAATTCGAAATTCCAACAAGTTGACAGAATTTGGAACCCCATGGCGACAATCAGGTTAGAAATTATAAATTGATGAATGAAAAGTTTATATGCATTTTTTTTAATATATTTGATGTCGTATATATTAATATCATTTATGCCGTATGTATTTGAAATCTGCAGTGGGTACAAACAAACGGGAATGTATAAAAATACTAACATTGAAAAAGTTTCTGTTGTTGTTTTCGCAGGTCGGATGTTGCTACCTTTAAAAGAAGGTGCCGATTTTATACAACGAATAACATCGTCGTTAATCTGACAAATTTATGACGCGTTTATTCTTTAGAAGAAGAACACTGCCAATTATTGCACACTGTACACAAATAAAACCGTATCTGGTCGGAGCATAGGTTATAAAGATATACACTGTATCCATTATATCCTAAACAAATTAAGCTCGCCATGTGTTTTACCGCAACAATTTACTCTTTATCTTGATTGAAGAAAAATTTCATGCTAAGAATTTTGGGCATTGGCTGATTACAGTGTTTGATGTATGAGAATGGTTAAGATTGGTCTAGTTGGCGATAGCGTGACGAATTGAACAATTGCTGAGGATATATTTCTTCAGATCATATTGATCCATTTGTTTTGAAAGTATATTAAAAAAATTTTAAATAGCCATTTAGAAAATTTAAGATTTTCTTAATTACGAAACTAATATTTTTTTTTCACAGACTGCTTAAGAAGCAACTATATTGGTATTTATATGTTACAGTCAAAGTGTTTAAGGCGTCTGTTTATGCATCGTTTCCCACTACTCCATTTGATAGTATGCTTTCCAATCAGAATGCATATTATGCTGCCTTTATTTGTGTATGAAAAGTCAAATAAATCCTGTATATGAAAACCAAATAAACCCTGTATAATATGAATAGCCAGATAAACCCTGTATATGAAAGGCCACATTAAATCTTTTTCTTGCTAGTAATAGATTACTCCTACAGATTATCAAATATGCTACAAATGAGGCCCATTCCTGTTTTTGTAGTTCGTTTTCATCGCTAGAAATATAACAGCATGGAGGATATTGTTGATATAACAGCATGGTGGATATTGTCGATATAACAGCACGGGGGATATTGTCGATATAACAGCGCGGGGGATATTGTCGATATAACAGCACGGGGGATATTGTCGATATAACAGCATGGTGGATATTGTCGATATAACAGACAGCATGGTGGATATTGTCGATATAACAGCACGGGGGATATTGTCGATATAACAGCACGGGGGATATTGTCGATATAACAGCATGGTGGATATTGTCGATATAACAGCATGGTGGATATTGTCGATATAACATCATGGGGATATTGTTGATAAAATATCATGGGGATATTGTCGATATAACATCATGGGGGATATTGTCGATATAACATCACGGGGAATATTGTCGATATAACATCATGGGGGATATTGTCGATATAACAGCATGGAGGATATTGTCGATATAACAGCATGGAGGATATTGTCGAAAACTTGCATAACCTTTAATATGACAAATCGTGAAAGCTATTTTTAAAAATATGGTTGATATCAGATTTGATTAAAAAAAGAAATATAATTTTTAATGCGATAAATTAATTCCAGAGTGTTCTTGTGCTAATTTACATTTTATTATTTTGTATACTTAGGAAGTCTGAATTATACCGTAAGGAAGTAATTCTTATGTTGGCTCGGTTAGCATGCTGTTCGTTTTTCATAGCTATGTACCTAGTAACATGGGGAAAATTGGGGTTATATATATATATATATATATATATATATATATATATATATATATATATATATATATATATATATATATATATATATATATAGTGTGTGTGTGTGAGTGTGTACAAATTTCAGATATGCGGATTGAATTTTATCAATAAAGCAACAATTTAATTTAATTCTATCGTTGCTCTTAAGCCTACTTAAAATTAAGTTGCATATAAAATTAAAATTACAAACAAAAAGACAACACTATGTAATAAATTTTGGCTAGAAAGAAACAGCAACGTATGATGGCCAATTGCATTGATATGGCACAATTTCTAAAAGTTTAGAAAATTTAAAGAACTTTTCCCAACTTTCGCAAAACATACAAATACAAAGGGTTGATGTTTTCCATAACTGTATTAAATGCGTTACACTAGTGTTCATGCTTCAACCAATAAGCGCTGCGTGATGTTAACAGTGTGGCTTACTGACCCATGGAAGTTAGAGTGGATGTGAAGGGTATCATATATCGCAGAATGATTTTAACGGCATGTTAACTGGTTCCGGATAATAACTCCAACTGCGATTCAGATTTGTTTAAAGTTTCATTTTTCACCAAGACACATTGACATTCCGGGCGGATTTATGCAGTCGTTTCCTATTTAATTTTTACACGATGCACCAAATTTGAAGAACAATGTTAATTGTCATTAAACGTATAAGCATCATTGTTGGTTAGCATAGATTTAATTCAATCCTGATTTAATAGACTTTCAAAGCTGTCAACCATAACTATTTACCGAAATTGAAAACCACAGTACTTGGTTGTTTTATGGTACGTTTAAGATTACCAACTATCTTGAGGAGAAATGTTAAGGTTGTAAAGGAACACAGAACATCATAAGGGGTGTCCTGTTCTATGGTCCCCCGGTGTTCAATAAGCAATAAATCTTCGTGTAGCAACCAGTATTCAGTGCCATTCCCATTCATGCACCGATCGCCTGCTGCGCTCCAAATTCGCTTCAAATTTAAAAGACATAAAAAGTTCGCGAACCCAGTCTGATGAAGAGTTTGTGTGCATTTATAGTTTGTGGAGATGTCCATGCTGAGAAAACAAAATAGATGGAGTAGAAAATTAATGAGGTTATTGAAGCACGTGAAAAGAACAATTGCTAATTCTTCTCAAATGCCTGTGATTCACTCCACAGATCCTACTATCTTTCTGGCTCACAAAGCCACTATCAAGTAGCTAGATACTAGTACAAAATGGTGTTCCGCATCAACGCAAAATACTTGGGCGCAGATGATAAATTAAGAAGAGGACTCTGGTCAGAAAGATGGGAATTTGGCGTAGCAAGAAAGATAAACATGTTCTTCCTTAAAACAATATGGCGATGAGGCAATTATTTTATTTGTATGAATAACTGTGTAATTTAAACGTCCTGTTTATCTCTGGCTTCAATATAAGGTGAATTAAGTACAACAATGATTCAGTTAGACTGCGGTCTTCTTCATTTCCCATAAAAGAAGAAAAAACAAATGACAATGGATACTTCAACCATGTAGCAATAATTTTTTAGTTGTGTTCTTAAATCTTTACCAGTAAAAAAGATGATATAAGAATGGGTAATTTGGAGATTGTTTCACTATTGATTTCAATAAGGACATATTGTAAACAACAAGGTTTAAAATTTAAAGTGAAATGGTACAAACCCATAAATAAAATATATAATAATTTTAAAGGATCTAAACCTGATTTATCTTGATAAAACATTGTTTTTGATTAACACTGAATATCTACGCCAACTAGACTAAATAAAAATCTAACTCACAATTTCAATATATTAATATTTATTTAAGCTTGAATATATAGTTATACTTATTAAGAAATATTCATCATGGAAGTCTACTGGATGTAGTGTTTTAGAAATCTTGGCAACGATGGTGCAAAACATTGCATCCAATACTCTACACACTAACAACCCTAGTACAAAGAATAGTCACAGACCTACTGATAGGTCAGATACGAGGTTTGCGATAGACTAAATATAACTTCTGGCAAAATTAATTTATAGGTGCACAGGAGAGAGAGAGAGAGAGAGAGAGAGAGAGAGAGAGAGAGAGAGAGAGAGAGAGAGAGAGAGAGAGAGAGAGAGAGAGAGAGAGAGAGAGAGAGAGACTACCTTGCGGACATTGGCATAGCTCTCTGGGAAACCGTTGTCCAGTCTCTCTCTTCTTTAATTCAGTTTTTAATCTCTGTTTAAAGAAAAAATGAAATAAGGAAATAAACATGAATTAACAACGGTGAAAAGTGAGTACACGGCTACTCAGTTTTTTAATATGATAAATAGTTTCTTCTGAAGAAAGTAGATCATAAATGCTATTTTAACAAATATCTCTCCCTCTCTCTCTCTCACACACACACACACACACACACACACACACACACACACACACACACACACATATATATATATATATATATATATATATATATATATATATATATATATATATATATATATATATATATATATATATATATATATATATATAATGACATTTTCTTTTCTTGAAAGATACTGTTTCTAAAACCTCATTAAATTCTATCATTCATTCAATAAATTGTAGAAAGAATGTTCAATTCGTGCTATTATTACATTTCATAAAATTTCATTATTGTATGTCCTTGGATGACTTTAATTTTAAGGACATTTAATATTAATTGCTATAAAATACAATACTAGGCATATAGCAACGTAATTCAATGGTTGATGAAAGAAGACTCCAATAATTAGACTTTATCAATTAAATGGAACAAATAGTTATGCTGGACGAAGTTTAATTCATGACAAGATAAAACGTAGTTGCTAGAAGACTAATGTTTTGAAAACCTAATACATATAGGCCAAAGAATATGAGACAGTAAAAACAATTTAAGATTATTCTGGTTGTGAATGTATTATCTAACAATTTGAAAGCTAACTGTTCTCAGTTTTTAAAAGATTTATTATTTGATCCGTACCTTTTTCACTGACTGACTGTAAACACGCTATTTGTAATCAATAATAGACACAAATGATCCTATTATTATAAAGGCGCCTTATATAAAATTTATAAATCAAGTTGAATAACACCGAATGCTAAAACATGCTTTCAGCCAGTGGTATATTTTATTATTTAACGTGTTTCAATACTATACCGTTTGTGAGTACGGATGTTAAATTCCAGTCATCAAATAACGTTAGGGGCTGTGTATTTCTCAATTCATTGAGACATTATTCCTGTTTAGGAGAAAACACTCGCAGGCGAAATATTCCTTCTCTTGTGTTGCTAATATTAAAAATACTGGAATGAATTTTGAAATTCAGGCAGTTTTGCTTCCGCCTGATTTCTACTCTTTTCTCACAGAAAATTAAAAGAATTGTCAAGGCTGTTACTAAGGAAATTGTCTCAATTTTTTTAACAACTTTTATGTTCCCTGCATCTGGTACGCCGATAAGTCTCAGTTCAACAAATGTTGTCAAAATTATAAGTGGGAATTATCAGCGTCTTAAATTCTACAAGTATGTTATGCTTCATTTAGTTTTGTTCTCTTTACCGTCATCCGTACACTCCTTTTTAATCTTTAGTTTTTATTAAGAATCAGCATTTGAGAGACACACGAGAGTTAAAATTCCGAGGACTTCCTATTGAGAATTAGACTTACCTGTTTTAATAATTCTTCAACCTTCGAATTTATTAATTCATGTAATTCTTGTTTGTTATAAACACTATGTGAACATTCCTTCTCCAAATTTTCTACCCTTTCCTGCAGAGAAATCACTGTGTGTTGGAAGGACACAATGGTCCATACAGCAAAAGACAAAATAAGGGCCAGAAACGCAATTGCACAACACACTAGACACAAAACTCCAACCCGAACAAGCGGGCTTCTTTTCTTTACACCGTCTGTCAGATTTTTATCCATTTTGAATGAAACTGAATTAAATCCTCGTTATCCTTTACGTATATACATCCATATGTATGTTTAAACCGGATTTAAGTTTCGTCTGCCTCCGCAAAGAGCACGCGCGTGCACTTCTGTGGCGCGTTTTTATCACCGACTGCAAACTTGGCTACTGTAGTCACTATTAGGTATCCTATCAAACCTCTTTATGTGCTCTGCGTCTCTAATACAGCGGCTGCCTGTAACAGCTACCGACACACTCTGTACTTTGTTAATCATAAAACTGAGGCAGGTAAGTAAAGATATACACTATTCCATCAGAGATTTACAACAAAAGAAGGTTTAATGTTGCAGACAGAGCTTTTCAATCGTGGCCATTTAGATAGTGTCAGACCCAACAGAATAAAAGCAGACGATCTGCATCAGTTTCGTCCGTGAAATATGTCACTAACTTAACCAAAGTAGGACGACCTTTTGACTACCAGAGCAGAAAACTGGAGATAGTAGATCTCATTTTATGCAAAATAACCCGAGGTATAGGTGAAAGCTTAAGTACATTTCAATCATAAATAAAGGCAACCAAAATAGTTTCTTGGCTTTTGTATGTTTAGTTCAATTTGAACCTATTTTGTTGCCACAATTACAAGTATCGAATCAGAGCAAAAGGACCGGAAAATTTGTTTATTGAAATTACAACTTACTTTCTATTATAAATATAAATAAACGAGCATACAAGTCATAGTTCTGGAAAATGTCGAGACAGGCGACGTACATACACATAATAAAATGAAAAGGATGAAAGAAGAATTCGATCGGAGTGACAGCGTTTGATATGGTCCGATACATAAATTTTAACTAGTTATAAATGAGCAAAAAATAATCGTTTGCTTATGAATCTATTTGCGTTAATAATACAATTCTTTTTTCGTAGCAGAATGAGTCTTTCTAATTGTGTAAAATTTATTGCTACATGAAAATCTCAGCAATAATATCAATATTCATTAATGATATCTGCGATGAAGCTCCTTTCTTTCGTTATTTAGTAGTCTGCATTCAAAAAGAAATGATGGTCGATATCTATTGGAAATAGTCAGAAACAGGAAGGATTGGCGATAAGATCACACCTATGTAAAGTCAGCGGACTTATTAGTACAGAAAATTAGTTCTTACCAACAGCTAAATATCTCGCAGCAGAAATTTTGCGCTCAGTATTTTTGTGTGTGGAAAGTTAGTATAGATAAAAAAAAATCTGGTCGATTTTGGCAGGCTGTTCCTTGTATCAATATATGTTTTGGTTATAAAATATTTTGGACAAAGAGGTTCTACATATCTCGCTCGCTCGCGCGTATATGTGTATGTGTATATATGTGTATATATATATTTAATAAAAACAATTGATTCCATGTTGATTCGGTTTCATCATTTTTGGTGGATGTACTATGCACCACGCTCTTAGTTAGCTGTTATTACATTCTAAGAGAGACAACTCATGGAATCGAATAGATGTCGCTAGGACAATGCACCAATACATCTGATCGACCCGCTAAGGTGTAGATAGGATTATCATATTAAAACCATGACTAGTTAATATGAACGAACTCCAATATTTAAAATCCAATATTTAAAAGATAACATTCTATTCAATTACATAAAGAAAATGTAACTGAATCTGACATTTGAACGATTCACTTTATATGAGAAACAGCTTCAAAATTTATGTGAATTCAATTAGCCATTATGATATACCTATAAAACAAATTTCATCATATCATCGAGTGACTGATCAAACTAAAATTGCCGTAATGTCAGCATCACTTGGTAACTTCCGGTATTTTCCAAATCACTGCTTGTGATAGATCGGCACTGCAGCATTTCTGTTCCGTCTCTCTCTCTCTTCCTCTAACCTCATCGGGTCATCAACCGTCTTGGTTGTTGACTGCAATCTTTTCCACTGTGAAGTAATGGCATGGAGTTGTTTTCTTTTGTGCCTTTTCAAGGACTCATTCCCTTATCATCAGAGAATATCCCCTATTTCTTCTAAGGTTCAGGGTGTCAAAATTTCCAGTGCCCCAGTCCCTTGGACAGTTAATTTGACAAGACAAATTAGTAAATAATTTTCGTCGAAGCTAAATGTTTGCTTTCTACGGAAACTTAGACCGACTAATATTCCGAGGGGGATTTCCTTAAAACTTTGAAAATCGTCTGAGAAACACTACATCGTTTAGCTTAGCTATTGCATTTCTCTTAACAGCCAGCAATTTTTTAAAACTCCCGTAGATCTTAATGGTTACTTATCAAGTTCACCACGATAGAATGTACTGCTAAATTATCTACAATTATTATTATTACTATTATTATTATTATTATTATTATTATTATTATTATTATTATTATTATTATTATTATTATTATTATTATTATTATTATTATTTTTATTATTATTGCTGTTGGTGCTGCTGCTGCTGCTGATGATGATGATGATGTTGTTTTGGGTAGTTACAGATAGTAAGTTCAGGGGATGTTCTAATAAGTGCAAATTTCCAAATATAAAAATCTTTAGAAAAATGACCTATCCCCCAACCGAATATAGCTATAACAAATGTACAATTAACATAAACATGCTAAGGTCATGTCCAATGACCTTGATATATAGATCGCAATCAATATGGATATGTCTTTCACAAATGTAATCTGACTGTAAATATGTCTGGGTGTCTACGATAAATTAAAAGTACTCCTCCATGTTCAACAATTAGTGTGGGTGTATAAAAGGTTAGACGGAAAATGTAATATGAAATTGTGATCATTATTCCTTACTATTCTATCAACATGCCGTGAGTAGTGATCCATACGGATATTGTCCTACGTAAGTACACAGTAACATACTATCACACCTCATCGAAGCAAAGGGTTCTGATAGTAACAGACGCACTAATATCGTACAAAATGGGTTTGAAGTTTTATAGCTGTAGACAGCGTATATGAAGAGTGAAAAAACAAGTATTTTGTCAGATTTGTCAGATTTTTTTAATTCGATACACTGTTATTCATAATTTCAAACAGAAAATCTAAGACTGTATGCCATTAAGAATAATTTATGTAAGCTTTCGTATTCTATAATTTGTAATTTTTACCCTCTCACTGACAAGCTGAATATTTGACGAATAATTCTCTCTTTTGCTTCAGACACCATAGTTTCGTAAGAGTTGCCACAGTTAAAGATGCTTGATTACAGATATCCATCTTGTATTTCCAAGTTTTCCGACTCATGGTATTAGACATATCATTAATAGATAGCAGTTTAAATACCTGCCATGGCAAGTACTAGTCAGCGGATCTTTGAAATGGAATTTACTTTCTATTTCATCGGCATGATATAACCAATGTGTTGAAAGTGTTGTTAGAAAAAACATCTAACTTAACACGTTATGCCTATACTTCTTAACTTATATCTTTTGTTATTGAAATAATGTCAAAAAAATAATTCAGGGTTGTAATTGGTGGATATTTCTAGTACACAAGACTGAAGAAAGGGGTGGGTGAGTGATTTTAAAGAAGTCAAGTACATTTAGTACAGGCCTGACGTACATGTACTTTTACTGATATATTTTTATTCATTCCATGACAAGTACATTTATACATTCTGATTGGTTTAACATTTCATCTGAAACTTAGTTAAGTTCACATTTAATACGGTACGTCGACTGTTACAAAAGGATTATGTAGTGCTACCTTCACTGAAAATCTTACCTGTTTAATAATAGTAAATACTATACACTAAAAAGACAAACAAATCTGTAGTCATTTTGCAGCGAACAAACTATGTATGACTCAGAAAATTTAAATACAAGAAGGAAACATATTTATTGATTCGGCGTTCAGATATACTATATTTCGAAACACGACTAAAATATGGTTTTTGTTTAGTGTGATTTAACGACATTTTTCAGCGCACGATAGGCTATTCGTGGCGGTCAGAATATGTGGTGGGGGAAAAGCCCGAAAGGAACTTAGGAAGAAAACCTGACCCACGGGAAGCTACTGGTCGCGCACACCCACGCTAGTCGAGCCGAGACTAGAAGACACGCGCACAAAGGTGTGAGGTCAATGACCTGTAGAGTCGAGTGCCATTAACTGAGGAAAGTCACTGAAAATAAATTAAATTTAGAAGGATACTTATCTCTTTGCATTGCAGCAATGAGAGTTAGGTGTCCATTTACATGTATAACGATTCTCAAATTTATATTTTGAAACATTTAATATCATTGGCATATATTTGCATATGCATTTTGAGTATCAATTTTGTAATTTTGGTTGTCATTGTTGTGACTTTGGTTCTAGTGGTCATGGAGAAAATTGATTCAGCCCGAAGTGATTTTGAGCACGAAACATTGGTGCCAATGACAGAGCATATTACATTAAACAATATAAAGATAACATTCTTTTATATGATATAAAGTTATTGGTAATACAATGAGCTAATAAACACAAAATATAAACTTGATTTTTGTTTGTTTTACGATAATCGTCTTTAATTCTGAATAAAGACTATTATTATTGTCCACCCCAATAATGGAAGTAACATGTCTTCAGTAACCTTGGAGGGGCTAACGGTGTCATATCGGAGTCACACAAAGGTTACACTCAGCATGTGACTTCAACGATTACAAACATATTTCATGCATCATTAAACCGATGGTATATAGTTCATATTAACCGTCTTCAGTTCTAAGGGTGTATTACAAACAGGTGCATTAAATTATCAAGATGAATATTCTAAAATAAACGGACCACAGTTAAATTCCCGTAATCACAAAATGTCAATAAGGTCACTAAAGTAAGAAATATAGGCGACATGAGCTAAGCACAAACATTTAACCAGAGTCAATGAAACATAAAATAAAGACCATGCCGAGCGTCTGTTTTTGTACTGGGTATAGTACTAAGAGAGATGCATATCATACGGGGTCTAGTACTAAGCATTGAACACCATACAGGGTATATTACTAAGAGATGCATATCATACGGGGTATAGTACTAAGTGGGATGCATATCATACGGGGTATGCTACTAAGCATTGAACATCATATGTAGTATAGTACTAAGAAATATGCATATCATACGGGGTATAATGCTAAGAGATATGCATATCATACGGGGTATAGTACTAAGAGAGATGCGTATAATACAGGATATAGTACTAAAAGAGATGAATATCATATAGGGTATAGTACTAAGTGATGCATATTATACTGAATATAGTACTAAGAGAGATGCATATCATATGATGTATAGTACTAAGATAGATACATATCATACGGGGTATATTAGTAAGAGGGATGCATATCATACGGGGTATAGTACTAAGAGATATGCATCATACGGGGTATAGTACTAAGAGAGATGCATATAATACAGGGTATAGTACTAAAAGAGATGAATATCATATGGGGTATAATACTAAGTGATGCATATCATACGGGGTATAGTACTAAGTGATGCATATTATACGGAGTATGGTACTAAGTGATGCATATCATATGGGGTATAGTACTAAGTGAGATGCATATCATATGGGGTATAGTACTAAGTGATGCATATCATACGGGGTATATTACTAAGTGACGCATATCATACGGGGTATAGTACTAAGAGATGCATATCATACGGGGTATATTGCTAAGTGATCCATATCATACGGGGTATAGTACTAAGAGATGCATATCATACGGGGTATAGTACTAAGAGAGATGCATATCATATGGGGTATAGTACTAAGAGATGCATATCATATGGGGTATAGTACTAAGTGATGCATATTATACGGAGTATGGTACTAAGTGACGCATATCATATGGGGTATAGTACTAAGTGAGATGCATATCATATGGGGTATAGTACTAAGTGAGATGCATATCATATGGGGTATAGTACTAAGAGAGATGCATATCATATGGGGTATAGTACTAAGTGAGATGCATATCATATGGGGTATAGTACTAAGTGAGATGCATATCATATGGGGTATAGTACTAAGAGAGATGCATATCATATGGGGTATAGTACTAAGTGAGATGCATATCATATGGGGTATAGTACTAAGAGAGATGCATATCATATGGGGTATAGTACTAAGTGAGATGCATATCATATGGGGTATAGTACTAAGAGATGCATATCATACGGGGTATAGTACTAAGTGATGCATATTATACGGAGTATGGTACTAAGTGATGCATATTATACGGAGTATGGTACTAAGTGATGCATATCATATGGGGTATAGTACTAAGTGAGATGCATATCATATGGGGTATAGTACTAAGAGAGATGCATATCATATGGGGTATAGTACTAAGTGAGATGCATATCATATGGGGTATAGTACTAAGAGAGATGCATATCATATGGGGTATAGTACTAAGAGAGATGCATATCATATGGGGTATAGTACTAAGTGAGATGCATATCATATGGGGTATAGTACTAAGTGAGATGCATATCATATGGGGTATAGTACTAAGAGAGATGCATATCATATGGGGTATAGTACTAAGAGAGATGCATATCATATGGGGTATAGTACTAAGTGAGATGCATATCATATGGGGTATAGTACTAAGAGAGATGCATATCATATGGGGTATAGTACTAAGAGAGATGCATATCATATGGGGTATAGTACTAAGTGAGATGCATATCATATGGGGTATAGTACTAAGTGAGATGCATATCATATGGGGTATAGTACTAAGAGAGATGCATATCATATGGGGTATAGTACTAAGAGAGATGCATATCATATGGGGTATAGTACTAAGTGAGATGCATATCATATGGGGTATAGTACTAAGAGAGATGCATATCATATGGGGTATGGTACTAAGTGATGCATATTATACGGAGTATGGTACTAAGTGATGCATATTATACGGAGTATGGTACTAAGTGATGCATATCATATGGGGTATAGTACTAAGTGAGATGCATATCATATGGGGTATAGTACTAAGAGAGATGCATATCATATGGGGTATAGTACTAAGAGAGATGCATATCATACGGGGTATAGTACTAAGTGATGCATATTATACGGAGTATGGTACTAAGTGATGCATATTATACGGAGTATGGTACTAAGTGATGCATATCATATGGGGTATAGTACTAAGTGAGATACATACCATATGGGGTATAGTACTAAGAGAGATGCATATCATATGGGGTATAGTACTAAGTGAGATGCATATCATATGGGGTATAGTACTAAGAGAGATGCATATCATATGGGGTATAGTACTAAGTGATGCATATTATACGGAGTATGGTACTAAGTGATGCATATTATACGGAGTATGGTACTAAGTGATGCATATCATATGGGGTATAGTACTAAGTGAGATACATACCATATGGGGTATAGTACTAAGAGAGATGCATATCATATGGGGTATAGTACTAAGTGAGATGCATATCATATGGGGTATAGTACTAAGAGAGATGCATATCATATGGGGTATAGTACTAAGTGATGCATATTATACGGAGTATGGTACTAAGTGATGCATATTATACGGAGTATGGTACTAAGTGATGCATATCATATGGGGTATAGTACTAAGTGAGATACATACCATATGGGGTATAGTACTAAGAGAGATGCATATCATATGGGGTATAGTACTAAGAGAGATGCATATCATATGGGGTATAGTACTAAGTGAGATGCATATCATATGGGGTATAGTACTAAGAGAGATGCATATCATATGGGGTATGGTACTAAAAGAAATGTATATCATCTACAGCTGGAAGGTTCTTGCATGAAAAGTGCCTGGGAAGTTAACATCAAACAGAAAATTAATACAAGTGACTGAGTTGCCATAATGTTTTACTTCAGCAATTAGTGAGACGTGGCAACCTAGTTCCATCTCCTCAACAAAAGTCATTGTAGATGGAACAAAATATGTACAACGAGTGTAATAATATCTATGCGATCTTGAACTAATGCAAACACAAAGTAAATAGAATGTCAAATTTGGCTTACAGAGACCTTTTCGTGTGGGTTTGGTACTAATAGAAAAGTATACAGTCATTTTGTTTAATGATTCTAACAAGACTTCAAGCACAGAATTTTGCCAAATTTATGTAAGCATGAAAAATGAGTCGCCACGACATATTTTTGTTATAAGTGTGTAGCATTAATAATGTAGCATCCCGTATTCAAGATTCATGAGTCCAGGTGTTAGAGTATATATATATATATATATATATATATATATATATATATATATATATATATATATATATATATATATATATATATATATATATATATATGATGTAACAAGGCTTTTGTGATCTTGGGATACACAGAAAAAAAAGCTAAGCCATTTAAATGTCAAATGTAGGTCGCAGTGAATTTTTGATGAAATGTTGTGATACTAATAGAGATGCCTATGATCGAAAAGTGTGATATATATAGTATGAATAAGTATTGAAAAAATAAACTTAAAGCAAATTTAAATCCACGTCAGTGAAGCATGGCACATGATTAACAATAATCTACTTTTGTGAAGAGGGTGCTATACTCATCAGAATGCATACATCACTTACATTCATGACTATGTTTAACAGTATGTAAACTGTGAGCAATTGATCTATGTTGCTACGTGCAAACACATAATTTAAGACAATAAAATGTGAAATACATGTCATAAAAACTTGAAAGATGTGCATACTACTACATACTGACGAATCCAGAATTAAATAAAAACCTTTGAAATATATATATTTTATCAAATAAAATGAAATGAAATATGAGCTAGATGAAGAAAAAAAATCAAGAATCGATGATATTTGCATTAGGAACGTGTTTCGGCTAACATAGTTCAGTAATTTACAGTCTATAATATGGTATGGAAGCAGTGATGTAGTTATGACATGGTTCTCAGTTAGGAATGCGAGTAAAAATCGATTGTAAATGACTTTCAGTTTGCACACTGACAATAACTTAGTTCTTTTGAATTACGAGAAGACATATCTGACGTTAAAAGAATGGGAATATTGTTCGATCATAGAAGAGAAATACCGGCCAAATAATCAGTTTGGGCATTATATTTATTATAGTTGTTTGAAGGAAGATTAGCTCTATACCTGTACTGCACAGCAGAAAAGATCGCACTCTACAACCAAGAGGTTGATGACAACTGATGACCCGAAGAAAGAGAGAGAGAGAGAGAGAGAGAGAGAGAGAGAGAGAGAGAGAGAGAGAGAGAGAGAGAGAGAGAGAGAGAGAGAGAGAGAGAGAGAGAGAGAGATGCCGACCTATCACCAACAGTGATTTGGAAAGACTCGAAGCAACCGGGTGATGCTGATATTCCGGCAATTTGTGTTTTATCAGTCACTCGATTATATGATGACATTTGTTTTATTTGTGTAACAGAACTACTAAATGAATTTCGCATAAATTATGTAACTCTATTACTAATATAAAGTGAACGATGAAAATGTCATGTTCAAATTTATTATGTGTATGTAATTGATTAAATTGTTATATTTTACATACGGAGGTCTCGTGTTCTATTTTATATCTGTGCTAAGATCTTGGCTCATATAATGATAACCAAAACACAATAAGTAATGGGGATCACATCATCCCACCTCTGATACATACATACATACATACATACATACATACATACATACATACATACATACATACATACATACATGCATGCATGCATGCATGCATGCATGCATGCATGCATGCATGCATGCATGCATGCATGCATGCATACATACATACATACATACATACATACATACATACATACATACATACATACATACATACATACATACATACATACATACATACATACATACATACATACATTATTTGTACAATTTGTGATGCTTTTTTGTCTCTTGCAGCTGGTTAAATTCCATGTACATAGAATGTCGAGACTGAGATTGGTGGATAAATTTCATGCAAAATACTAAAAAATATCAAATTACTGGTATTAGATATCACTTCTGCGTGTCAAAATGAGAAATTGTACAAATCAGGAAATTAAGACCCCAATCTGGTGATATTCTAGATAAAGAAACAGTAGAATTGTTTAACCTTTCAGCCTAACGTCACCACGTGGTTGCTCAACAATCTGATGGAGAACAGCAGTCACAACCGCATCATTATTTTGCCACAAATTGATACAATTACTGTCTTGCCAAAGGTTTAGAAATACCATGCATGCATGTCTTACATGACGTAGAGCAGCTGGAAGTGGAGAGGACCAAAATAATATATTTGCAAAAACTGCAGTTAATGATTGTGATGAACGGATTTGGAACATGACAGTGCTTATAGCCAGTCAATAAAGTTCTAAAATCTATTTTAACGCATTTCGTGTGTTGTTTCTAAATCTTACAGTCAAAACTCCATAGAGCCACCAAAATCCCAGGACCTGAAATTAATGAATGCTAAGAAGGCGCAGTGAAACTCCAACGAGGATCCCTGTCTTATAAAGATTTCGTTGGGTCGGTTGCTTTCTGGTCAATTTATATCGAATATTTACCTCTTTTTACATGTAATGCACTCTAAATACAGAAAGACCGTCAAATCAATTAATACCAATTTTATTTACTATGTGGTTTCTCGGAAAATACTAAAAGTTATTCATAAAACCCACATTATTTTATAGAGAGAGCAACTAATTTGTGTTTATTGGAAGACTTCGTGGCAGAAAACCATTTGATCAAAACTATTTATGTGTATATACGTTTTAAAAACGTTTCTAGAATAATTTAGTCTCAGATGACCAGGCAATTTAGGCCTCTTTTTCGTTAATCAGGCGCGTCCTTCTGGCGCGTTAACTGTCGTGCTCGTTAAAATGCGGTCGCACATATTTCCCGCAATTACCGAAAATTGTTCATGGTTTACGACATGTCGCGTGACTAAATCATAATAACAAACTTGATATGGGCACCGTGAAATATACAATGAAAGCAACTTGATATACGTGCTCTGATTTACAGAAACATCAGTTTATCTGGAGACGAAAAACATTAAATACCTTTTTTCTGCCTGGGACACATTTTTATGATCCTCTTAGGGAGATATTGAAACATGCTAAGCATGGGTAGCAAATTTTTGTTTTGAATAGTTTAAAGAAAACAAAGACACACACACACACACACACACACACACACACACACACACACACAAAACAACGGTGATCCATAACTAAATAACTTAAATAACTAACCCAACGTCCAAATCCATTTCACTATATATTTATTTACATAATATTTATAGACACGAGTAAAATAAAAGCTCTTACATATATTGCAGTTTGTATGTACTCCTGGATAAGTCTTTAAATGATGACTCAAATTAAAATTACATGTAATAACTATTAGCGCAAGAAATTTCCAATAATTTGCAAACAAGTCTAAAATTTCATTTACAAAATGTATAGTTTGGTGGTAGATAATTGCGTCAAACACACTGAGAATGATATAATAAGAGAAATTGTGGTTTTTCGTATCCAAATCAATTACAAATCAGAAAAATACAATAGCAGTGTACAAGAACGGTTCAAGAAATACTAGAATAGAGCGAAAAATTGTACCATATCAATTTTACTATATTTGTTTAAAAATCAATCAATGTATAACTAATATTTTCATTCGTGAACAACCACTTGTGAATTCTTTGCGTTTCTGTACTATTTTAATTTTTAAAAATATGACCACGGTTTTTATTTTGAAAATACAATAGAAGGTAATGTTTTTAATTATTTTAATTTCTTTGGTCATTTTTATAGTTTATATTTACAAAAAACGTCCGTACGCAGTGACTTTTATTCATGCTACACGTGCCACGTGCACACAATTTATCAAAAGCTTGCCAAGAGTTCCTTTCATATACATTACCATCTGGAAAGTCATGGTGCAAAGAACGGCAGTGTATGGCACCTACTTAACAGAAGTAAAGCAATGCGTAAATAAAGTCTATGCGTGTAAGCTCATGGTACCGGGGAGAAACTACAGTGTTCTACTAGTAATGCGATGTTCAGTCTATGCATGCAAACTCAAGGTACCAAGGGTGCCTAGGGTGTTCTCTTAACAAGACGAGGTTAGTCTATGCATGCATCCTAATGGTACCAGAGCGTGCATGTAGTGTTCTGTCAGGAAGACGAGAATTAGTCTGCGGCAAAAGTCATATTCTCAAGTGCATTTTAAACAAACAGTAACCAGTAAGTCAACCATACTGACGCAGTTGGTGAACCGTTGAAAACTACAAACCAGATATTATATCTTACAGAGTGGAGACGCAAAGACTGGACTTGAAAATTTCACCAGTATATTCCCAGGTAACGGAATAGCTGTTTGTACATTTTTCATTTTAAAAATAATTGAACAAATAAATATTTGAATAAAATGCCAAATACGACGCCCATTTTAACATTTAGCAGTCAGACACATATTTCGAGGTTGCTTCCAGTCAACCTGCAAAGCTCATATTTCCGGTTCCGTTTTACGTCACAACAAAATTGTGACGGCTGTATAGTAAACCATGGATAGAGAAATATATTTCACTTTTAATACTTATCTGAGAGAATAAGCGGCCAATGATTTCGAAAAAGTCCTTTGCGTCGAAAATGCCAGAAAATCAGAGAAAGTCATAATGGTTAAAAATTGTATATCATTCGAAAGAGTTGGGCAAACTTCTAATGTATATGTTCTATTGAGGACTAATTAAACGGATAAGAAGAAATATGCCTATACAAATAAAGTTTCGCTTTTTCTGTAAACGAAGCAAACGTCTTTTACGACAATATGAAAAGAATGATCGATCACTGCAATTTTTTGGACTCTCCTGAACATAATAAGCACAGTCTTCTTTCAGTTAACAAGACATTTCTTAGACAATTTAACTTGATTTTAATTATGAAATTTGTCGCATCCAGGAGTGAAATGATTTTGTTTTCTTACAAGACAACAAATGATAATGAAAAATATACATATAATAGTTTTTAAATCAGCCAATACGACAAATACAAGTTTTATAATATTGAGATAAACAATGATTTCCGTGGTCTATTAAGAATTATTTGGTAAGCAAAGTTGAAACTTACTGAATGGAGCTGTAGAACTCAACTGCAGAACTGTAGAAGCGAAGCGAACACTTCATTATAGATGAACAGGCACGTGAAACTGTAGTAAAAATGTATTTCCAAGCATATTTGACAAAGCAATCTTAATTAAAACGGAGCACAGTGATCTGTGAGATAATGCTATTACGTGCAAGGATATACACGAATAATATGGCCAATTATATATTTTAGGTAATGAATGTATTAGAGGAATTGTGCAAAAATATCAAAACTGCTTGTCAAAAAGCAAATACTTCCAGAACAGTAAATTACAAAAACGATGAAGAAGAACAATATAAAATATCAACTGAGATATACAAACACAATATTACCAGACATTGATTAATATAGTAAAACAACTAATGAACGTAATAAAACAAACAATGGACGCTAAAGGTCTGGAGGCTAACACGGAAAAACTAAATATCCAAACATGTAGACCTAAAAAGTAAATTTGGATTACGTTCATGCACCGTATAAACAAGCGGCTAAAGGTCTAGCAACACACTCTTGTTGGTGTACGTAGATGGCAAAAGACTTGACAGTGTAAGCCATAGTAGAGTTAACCTTGTTGGTCGAGTCAAAGTCGGAAGACTTAGTAAATCTAACAACGAAGCCAACGCGAAAGCTTGAAAAAGTACAATTTAGAAAATTTAGCGAACTTAACAACGAAGTTAATGCCGGCAACATTGAGAGAGTCGACATCGTAAGGCTTAGCGAAGCATTGACAAGGTCAAAGTCGGAAGACTTGGCATAGGCCAATGTTGTTGAAAGCGGTAGCGATTGAAGCTTTAGCAGAGCCAACATTAGAGCCAAGTTGGGAAGACTTAGCTAATAAGGAAGAAAACGCAAAGAAAAATCCTGAAAATCAGCGAATTTTACAATGAAGATAACATCCGCAGCCTTTACAAATACGATATTAGAAAACATAGTGAAGCTAAACATGTTGGTGATGCAGAGGGCCAAAACTTAACATTGGAGGCATCTACAGATCTAATCTTGTAGGTGGAACCAACGTCTGAAATCATAGTGAAGGCAACAAAGAAGTCAACACCAGAAGCTTTGACACAATAAACCTCAGAGGACTTTTCGAATCTAACAACTAAGCAAATAAAGGAAGCTTGGCCAAAGTATACTTAGGAAGTCTTAATGAAGGTAAAATTAATATCGTAGCAAATGGCAAAAGCCTTAACGGTGGAAGCCAAGGAAAGCTTTTCTTGTTGGTGGAATCAACATCGGAAGTCTCAGCGAAAATAACGCCAGAAGCCTAGATGAGCTGACCTTGTTGGTGGAATCGACATAGGAAGTCTCAGTGAAGATAACGCCGGAGACCGTAACAAACTTAGGACTAACCGTGCAGAGTATATCGAAAATTAATCAGAATTAGCAAAATACATAGCAGACCTAATGACATTGTTCCTTCAAGAGAAAACTCGTTTCGTAGCAAACATCGTTGTACCTTCTATGTGAGCAGATCACTAACTTGCTAGAAACTATGTAGTCCATACCATCACTGAATCAAGCTGGCTATCAGAAACAAAAGTATACGTTCTTAGTTCTGCTATATTATCATTACATAAAATAACTGCATAGAGTCAGTGTAAGATCCAGAACATTTTATAATAAATTGAACATAGCAAAATTTTCAAATCTGTGGAACAAAAGAAAACAAACAGCAGAAAGCATTAGCTAATTCATTTGACCGCTTCTGTACTCCTCGAAGAAAATTTGGCTTAGGACAACAATGGAGAAATATCGTCTGATCAAATATTAATGTAAACTTTGCCAATTGTTTATACTAATTTAGCTATTATCCTTTTCAAAACTATTTAAAGATAATTACTTTATTTTCAATGCACAATTCTTTTTCAATCTGCTTATGGTATTCTTTTCGCAAACGTAACCTAGTACTGTATGGTCATTTGATGGGACGCGTCTCATGAATCGAGTGTACTGTATTATTGGTCCGTAAACACATAACTATCTTTAGTAATTTATATTTTTATCAACAAAATAATCAGCAGCACTACTACTAGTTTCGAGAATGTGATATTTGGCACAATAATACATCTTTTGGACTTTTCATTTCGTGTTCCCATTTAGTTTTTTTCTTCTTCACAAAACTCATAGTAGATATTTATCTTTCGTTAGATTGTTTTTAATGCTCGTTTCTATTTGTTTTATTCAAGTGTTTAAACAAAACTTTATACTCCTGCAGCACAGTAGTAGAAGTTTCGATTTCACTATGGTCCAGAAAAGTTCATCTTTGATCAGTTCATTACATAATATCGCATTTTTTGTTCATTAAAAATAATCAGGAAATTCGGCTATGGTTCAGTCAGGTAAAAACTTATTAGACATTGCTTAAATTTAATTACGGTTCAGAAAAGAATCTGTTATAGTACAAACTATTGCATAATAACTACAAATCATTTCTTAAAAAAACCCAAATATTACTACAAACTGTTGCATTAAACTACAAATCACTTTCGTACAAAAACAAATATTACTATCAAGATCTCAATTCTAAAAGAAAGAAACGAAAATATTAATTTGTGTACAACATATTGAAATTCTCTACACAAGGTATCAAAGTAGATGAATCTAAAATTGAAGCAGTTACCAAATTTCCTATTCCTAAAACACAGAAAGATGTTAGGAGTTTTCTCGGCTTATGCAATTATTACAGGAAATTTGTTCACGGTTATTCCACTATAGCTGCGCCTATGAATAGGTTATTGACAAAAGACAGTTCATTTCTTTGGACAGATAAGTGTCAATCAGCATTTGATACACTTAAAACAGCGCTGACTTCAGCGCCTGTTTTGGCTTTTCCTGATTTTAACAAACCATTTAGACTCACATGTGATGCTAGCGGCACCGCTCTAGGATATATTTTGTCTCAGGTAGGGACAGATGATAAAGAACATGTTATTGCCTATGGAGGTAGAGCTTTGTCGGACGCTGAAAAACGATGGTCAGTTACTGAACAAGAATGTTTAGCTGTTTTAGAAGGCATCAGAACATATCATGTTTATTTGTCACATCAGAAATTTACTGTCATTACAGATCACAAGGCACTAGTGTGGCTTAAGACAGTTAAGCATACTTCAAATAGACTAATTCGTTGGTCACTTCGTTTACAAGAATACGACTTTGACATTGTATACACGCCGGGACGTAACAACACGAATGCTGACGCACTTTCACGCCGTGCTTACATACAAACACATAACACTCCCTCTGAAGAGAAGGAATCCCCAACCTACATAGACACATCACAGATTCAATCACAACCAGTTGTTTCTTCTATTCAGCACGAATTAACTGAAGTTGCATTTTATTATAATAAGGAAGACACCCCAATCATATCCGCAGTACACACTACTGATAACACACACAGCAATTCTTCGTCTGACTTATCAGATATCGCACAATATCAGCGCGAGTGCCCTGATTTCAAGGATATGTATGTTTACTTAGAGCAAGGAATATTGCCAGATAATCCTCGTCGCGCAAAAGCAATTCCGTATGAAGCAAGTCAGTATGAACTTTTTAATGGTGTTTTACATCATTTCTTTCAGCCACGTGCGAAACATAGAACTTCATCAGATCAGTTCATAAAACAAGTTGCATTACCAACGCATTTGAGACAGGATGTTCTTCTGTCTTATCACGATTCAAAAGCAGGAGGTTGTCATTTAGGTGTCCAAAGAACATATCAAGCTATCAAACAAAAGTACTTTTGGCCTAAAATGTATCAAAATGTGTATGACTACATAACGTCATGTTCTCAGTGTCAACTCATTAAACGAGATACCAATGCTCGTAAGGCTCCATTACACCCATTGCCTCAGAAGATGTATTTTCTCGCTGGCACATGGACATTTTGTGCATGCCAAAAAGTAAGGAAGGCTATCAGTATATCTTATTGGTGACAGATAGTTTGTCACATTGGTCTGAAGCCTTTCCCTTACATTCTCAAACGGCAATGGAAATTGCCAATGTTTTGTACAACGAAATATTCACACGTTATGGTGCACCTAGAACACTTGTCAGTGACCGAGGACGAAACTTTATGTCCCAGATTGTTCTTGCACTCTGTGAACTATTTCAAGTAACACGTCACCATACTAGTTCATACCACCCTCAAACTAATGCAGCCTGCGAACGTTTAAACAGTACAATTAGTCAATCGCTTCCTGCTTACTGCAACCAGCATCAAGATGATTGGCCCTCACTCTTGTCCAGTGTAATGATGGCATTCCGAATGAGCCCAGCAACTAACTCAACTGGTTATTCACCTTATTACATAGTTTTTGGGAAAGAAATGACATTACCTTTAGATGTATCTCTTACACCTCGAGAGACCACACAGCAACAAACAAAACAATATGTAGATCAGTTAGTTCAGAGATTGAAAGTAGTTCAGGAATTAGCTAAAGCGAATACACGCGAAGCGCAACTCGCAACCAAACATAGGTTCGATCAGAAAACGAAAGAACCATCCTTTCGCGTTGGAGATTATGTCCATATACAAATCGCCCACATACCCGTAGGGTTGTCAAAAAAACTTTACCCTCGATGGGAAGGTACATATTACATCACTGCATTAGGTCCAAATAACACCTACAGATTACGCCGCTGTTCTGACAATAAAGAAATGAAATCTCTTGTACACGCAAACAGACTCAAACATTATAAAGATCCTAGGGATTATCGACCCCCTCCACCTGCTGTCACTCAAACCCCCCAACCATCACGTGATGAAACGAGCAATGAGCACTCACCAACTGACAATGGTACCGAATGGTACTCAGTTGACAAACTCTTGAAATCCAAATGGATTTCTGGAAAAAAACATTACTTGGTACAATGGTCCGATGGATCTAAGCCATCATGGCAACCAACGGAAAATGTCTCTTCGGCATTAAAGGAAGCATTTCACAGAGCACACACACAACCGAACACACGCCGTAAACGATTAGGTCGAATATTTCGTCGTTGAATTCAACACGAATTTTGGGAAGACTATCCTTCATACATGAGAGAGATACTTCTTGTCCTTTATACCATTCTATCATTTCCTCATACCTTCTACTTCTTTTCTTCTCATAATCATCCCATCTCTCATCCTTTTTCTTTTTCTTTAAGGTATGAGTGGAATGTGGATTTCGGTCATAGGACTGCTTCTCCTAACTCTGAATCCAGGGTCTGCAATGGATGAGCAAAGATTGAACTATGGAGTTATCTTCCAGTCTCTCTCACCAGTATATTGTACAGCCGATAAGTGGATCCACACCTTTCAAATACCGCTTCCAGTCAACATTTCCGTCGACCAGATACCATATTGTCTTGACACTAACCAGTGTGGATTTATAAATCCACTACTCTTGCAAGTAAATGCCATACGTCGCTTAATAAACACGCAGTTTCGCACGACACTCTCCCTAATTAATGAGTTTATTCCAGAAGGTGTTTTTCAACCGTCTAATATGTCAAAAAGGGCGATTTTGCCTTTTATTGGCGAAATAGGTAAAAGCCTATTCGGCCTAGCTACAAGTGGAGACGTTGCCACATTAGCGAATCACATAAATATGTTGACAAAACAGAATAATAAAATGTTAGGTGCTCTAGCTCGACATGGAGGTGATTTTTCCTCCTATATTTCACACGTCAATCAACGTTTTGATAACATGTTAACAGCTGTCGATCAAAACTCCAAAACTCTTATGCTTTTAGAAAAAACAATGGTTAATACTGAAAACAATATACGTCATCAATCGCAGAAATCAACTGAAGTTCTTGCCGTTCAATTGCTGGAATCTCAGCAAATTACACAAGAACTAGAGAAATTACAAATAGCAACCGCGGAATTAGCAGCAGGCAAATTACCAGCTATATTAATCCCACCTCGCGTTCTCATGGACTCACTTAATCATATTCAAACGATTATTTCCACTGATTATCCTAGTTATTCCATAACTTCGAATGATCCTAGTTATTATTATCAGTTTGGATCTTATATAGCAACACGTAAGGACCACAACCTCTATATTGCGCTACAAGTTCCAATTTCATCCCGACGTCGCCCATTTGCGTCGTATCGTATTCAGTCGTTTCCTGTTCCAATTAACACCACATCAACACACGTTACACAACTCGTTGACTTACCTGATATAATACTCGTATCAGATGATCATCAATCTTACACAACACTATCGTCATCGACATTAAATCACTGCACAGGTAAAGATATTTTACACTGCAACATTCGTCCAGCGTTAAAATCCCTTTCTCAGCCCGATTGCGTCAATAGTTTATTTTTAGATGATAAGGATAATATACATCAAACCTGTAATTTTCGCTTTATAACCAATCACATCGTACCACACATCCTTGATATTTCCTATAATCAAATATTAGTCTATCTTATGGACGAAATTGTACTTGAATGTCATAATCAACGACGTGCTATTAAAGGTTGTCGTTTTTGTATCATGAATATACCCTGTCATTGTACAGTATTCACTCCGTCCTTAACTTATGACGGACACATTACCACTTGTTCTGACAACTCAACAGACGTTACCCGACTTCATCCATTTAATCTTGCACTTCTACAGCAATTTTTTAACTCTACACATTTAAGCACTATTATGGGCAATACAACTTTTGACAGTCCCTCCCCCATTTCCTTACCTGAATTTAAATTATACGAACACCACATGTCCCATATTTTTGCAACGGATAAGAAAATTGATTTAAACCTAAAAAATGTAGCTGCACGCGCTAAGAATGATCAACGAATCTTTTCGTCTTTAGCAGAAACGATGTTAAGTGGTGAACTTCAAATCACTAATGACTCTTGGTTTGACTTACTACATATTATGGTTTTGATTAGTTTCGTCTTGTCTATTCTCCACGCTTTAGCAATTATTTGGCTTATGTGGCGTTTCCGAATTCTATCTTCCGCAATGTTACTCACACATGCAACCGATGCCCAAGCTACAGTTCGCTTCCAGTACACTTTTGCATCCACAACTCCTCTTCCTGATTGGTTTACTACTGTTTCTGAGGTTCTTACTTGGGATCATCTCGTCTTTTCAGTCTCATTCCTGACGTTCATAATTGCTCTTGCCCACGTTTATAAATGGCTTTCACAGTCTAATGCATGTACCAAACTCCGCCTTGAAATTACTACTGGACTTCAATGCGTCATGGTTGATATTTTTCAGTTTAAGTTCTGCCCTTCATATTGGCACACCACTGGCCCATCAATGATCGATAACCTGCATGTTACTGGTTATCTCCGACCACGATTACATGTCCGCTGGTCTGATTTTATAATAACCCAAGTCAATAGTCACTCTGACCTATCTATACCAACCTCATTCTCCATTTCCCTTGTATCTGCATACAAGCTTCGTTCAATTCTCAGTCGCTCGTTTTCTGCTCATATCGTTTGGACACACCATAATATTACCTTCTTTCAATGCTCGGGCAATGATTCTTCAGACTTCACTCTTCATAAACATCATTCCTTGCCACCATACACCAGTTTATCTTAAATACCAGCATACATTTATATACACATTCCTGGTTGTTACCTTCAGAATAATTTTTTTATTTTTTTCTTTTTTTTTACTTGGAGGTAATATTCCACTTATAGAGAACATGTGTGCTCAATATCATATAGTGCCAAGTGTAGTATGGTAATGGCGTTTAATGAATCCACTACCTTGCAAAGAACCTTAACAGGCCATACGTTACATTGTTGTGTCTTTATCAATATTAGCGCTGTAGCATTGGACATATACCCGGGGGGATCGTGTGGCGGGAGATATTTACTGGTTACGAAACAAGATTTTTATAAATCAAAATCAGCTAAGGATCCGGGTTGAGAATGGAAGGGTCAATCACATTACTTTTCGGTACGAACAAATCTATTGTTCTACGGTCCCCCGTACTCGAAAAGGTGGTTGCCCTTTCACCAGTGTTGCAGCGACTACTAAAATATCGCGAGAAGACATTACATATGTTTACAGCTGATGGCTTGTCACATAGAATATATTATGACTTTGACATTTCAATTGCTAAGCATTTATTCTTTTCAATTGATAAAGGCACGACATTGTACGACAACCCTAACTCTTTATTTCACATCGTTCGGATTGCGGATTACCTTCGTTTCCCTGAAGAAACACTTGCTCGACTATTATCAGGTCGTATACCCTCTTGTGATTTGATTCCTCAAATGCTCGGTTTCTTTCATCAACTACACCGTAAAGGTTACCCTGTTCTAGCCGAATTGTATCTTTGTAACGCCAAGTTACCGCTTACAATGATAGAAGACCCAAACATTCCTTTTCATAGGTTTAAAAAGATATACCGAGATGCTCATAATCTCGAGGAATATTTGGCGAAGCGAGCAAGACCCGGTTGTAATTGCCCTAAGTGCACTCAGCACCGCCAAGAGCGCGACCAGCCCACTGCTTATCGCCCTCAACTACGCTTCCCAGGTCGAATCCAAATGTTTCCTCCACGGACGGCATTGCCGGACTACTTGGCACTATTAGAGTCTAAAACTACCTCCAAACAATAAAAGGTTGATGTTCCTGGTGGGTAATACATTCTTTACATGCATATGTTTCTAGTTATGACATGTCTATGACGAAAACCGTCTGGACTTTTCTCCAGTCATGACGACAATCGTCTGGCAGGACTAGTCATAGGGTAGATAATGTAGACTTTTTTTTTCCTTCTTCTCTTTGACAGACTTAATATTAATAGAATTTTTTTTGGGATTGCATCTCAGTTCTCTTTTTCCAATGTCGTGCCGACAATTTTTCTTCATGATAAATTTTCCTCTTGTAATTTTAACATTTATCGCATATTATCCAATGTAATTTCGTTGTAATTTTTTCCTCTTGAAATTTTGATATTATTGAATATTGTCACATGGAATTTCGTTGTAATTTACACTATTATACCCTTAAAATTCATTCACTATTGTCATGATTGTTTTCGTTGTACTTCTCACTATTGTACTTGAATTTCATTGAATGTGTCAATTGTGTTTTCGTATGGTTCCTTTGAATAAACTCTTTCTTTACCATACAGTTGTCACATTACGTATTATCCTGTCACATTGCATATTTTATTGTTTTCTTAATATATTGTTGTTTTTTTTTCATTCCTCATCGAGGTACTACACGGTAAATTGTTTTTCCTATTTCTTAACTTTTGTCAGTGCATTGTATTTTGGTCTTTTTCATATTTTTACTTCCTTGTGTAATTGTCATCACTTTTTCAATTTATATTGACTCCTTCTTACACATTTTATGGTACATTTTTCTATGTATCTTTTATCATATGTATTTTGACGCATTGTCAACGTACCTTACAGTTTATTGATTATTATACATTTTACTGTATTCTTTTTGAATTTCACAATATGTACTGCAATGAACATTGTTCTCATTGCCTTTTTGCAATCTATCAACTTACCAATGCATTGTAATTTTTTCATCTACCTAAGCATTGTAATTTTTGATTTTTAATATTTTTTTTTCTTCCTCGCATACTTATCAAATTTTTTACTAGCCTCGAGGTCTCGGCTAATTTAACTAAGAGGTATTTATCAAGATCTCAATTCTAAAAGAAAGAAACGAAAATATTAATTTGTGTACAACATATTGAAATCTCTAGTTATTGGAAGATAAAAACATCCAAATTTAAGCTAGTGCTTTGATATTGATTGGAGTGTAAGAGAAGCGTGCTCCAATCAATAATTCATATCCTGAATATAATAAGGACATTGAAATGAATTTAGATTAAGCATTTATTATTGTCCAGCTTTCACTTGGTAATGGAAAAAGCCTAATTAATAAGCCAGTTCAATCGGATAGAAGTCAAATAATGTTTTTTATCGCACCATTCAATCAATAAAAACTTATTAGATTTCGTTGTGAAGTTGGGAACAAAGTAATTGATAATCACCATAGGGTATAATTAAATTAATTAGGTTTACAATGTGAATGACCACTGGAAGGTTATGGACATGATCCAAAAGGTCGTTACTTGGAAAAATACCGTCCACACTCACACTCTACCCCCCCACTAAAACTTGATATAAAGTTAAACCTGTCCTTGGAAAGCACGCGAGAATCACGCGTCATTTTAGACAAATATCTTTTGAGACTGGATTTGGCACTTGTGATTAAACAGCTTCCAGAATATAAAAAGGCTTTGAGCTGTTTTGTTCTCAGTGAGATTCCATGCTCTCAAAAGAGTATTATGTCTATTTCTTACAGGTAAGAAACTTATGCTTTATACTCGCTTTTGGAAGTTAAAGATTTTATAGTGAGTTGTGGTACTCTTCTGAATTATTTTTATTTCATTAATATAATGTAATAGTGAGTTCTCTTTTCTACTATGAAATATTTTACTGATTTCATATTTTACTGAATTGATGTACATTGTATTTATAATATAATATTATTGAGTTCCCTTCTTCCACAATCATAATGTAATTTAAATATTTTACAGCTTCGCTGTTCATTAGTATTTGTTTGAAATAATTACTAGCTTCATGTTATAATTTAATTGAGAATAAATATATATTCTTTAAATAATAAGTACAACATTCACAGATCTTTTTCAGGTCTTTACCTTACAATAAATAAAATAAAATACATTTATTACAGTTATTGAATTTTAGGCTCTTTAAATATTTAAATCACTTGTATTCAAAAATACAGAAAAATGAATGGACAAATGAAATACTAGATTGTGGAAGAACTATTTAATAAGTATTGTAATATGTATTGTATGTATTTTCAACATAAATAAATTTACATGTTGTATCTTTAGAATATGTATCTATATATACATGTCAATAAAGTGAGATTCCATGCTCTCAAAAGAGTATTATGTCTATTTCTTACAGCGATCCCACCTCTTCGCAGCCAAGCATTCCCCACAAAAAGATGTAACCGTATCTACACCATCATATGTGACACCTTATTCTTATGAATGCTGAACTTTCTGCCTTCTCGTAATTAGACACGAGAAGAAGGTTATGATGGAAAACGTCTAAACAATATCAACAGTCAATTCGCATCATAACATTACTATAAACTGTCATATAAACTACAAATCATTTTCTTACAAAAACAAATATATGAACAAATAATGCACCAAAAAAACTAAGCAAGCAATCACGCAAACACTTCTAGAAAATAATGAAAGCTAGATAGTTTAATTAAAATTGAAAAAAAAAAAAACGCGGACTGAAGCAGTCGGAAAGAGTTTTATTCCTTTTCGATTGCTTTCGGCAAACCTATCAACACTTTAAAACGTCCTTATATTCTTACATGATCTATTACTTTGGTCATACTATATACCAAATATATAAAATAAAATTTGTAAAGCATACACGCACACACACACACACACACACACAAACACTGTAATCAAGCAACACGACAAATCTGCATTCTATACAAGAACTCATTGATATTCTCCTATCGAAAGCACACATAAAAGTGTAATCAGCGTATAACGGAAAAAGGTAAGACAAGTTTTGCTTAGATAGGTTAGTAAAGAGAGAGGGAGGAACTACACAGAGGAAGATATAGCGTAGCTTAAACATTTACTATTTGTTTGTTTTAATCTTTTTTTCTTTTCCTAAGCACTAAACGGAATAGAGCCGTCAGCGTTTTGTGAGCCGAACTCAGGACAAGAAATGTGAAAGTCTGGATCCTTTCAAGCCAGCACAAGCCAGATTCCGTTGTGTGTCTCTGGGTAGACACGTTAGCTTTGACACAATATAATCTTTAATATGCTGATGTACCGCAAAACACGCACGAAACATTGAAGAATGTATTTTCTCATAATAAGTTTGCACGTCTAAAAGCCACAGACTGCAGTCAGGTTTGCGATAAAATTAATAAATGTATGGAGAATTTCAAATCTGTAAGTGAGACATATTCGCCTTGGAAACATTAGACACGGAACATTCGTTTTTATGTTAAGATGGTATCTGTTTAGATATGTAAGATTCTAGGACCAGATGTGCCCTATCACCAGACTTTACCATGCCTCGCCCGGAAGATAACCAACCCTTCTCTCTCAGTTGTACAATTTGCTGATAATCAGTCGTCATCTAAGGGCAGCGTTGTCTGCACTCTAGTCAACCTCATCTAAACATAATGATATCTCAACTTTCAATGTTCATCACCTAGCCGTATATTGGTGCTAATGGGACATAATGTCTTTGTCAGTGAGTGTAGTTTATCTTTGATACGCATCAAGTAGCTGTATTTGTTTTAAGGGACAAAGGATTATAGTCTATTATTGAAGGTCGTTTTAATAACTGGCTTTCCAAGCTTACAATCACTTTTACTATATTTGTGTAGATACACCCCATTTCCCAAATAAAACATTCATGAGAACTGCATGGGTAAAATTTCGTTAAAAACTGAAACATACTGAAACATAATCAATATTAATATTTGTTTTAAATATTTATTTAAATATCTTTTCATCCATCAATCGATCCATCGATCCACCCATCCATCCATATATACATATATGCATCTATACATACCTCTATACATACTTGCAAACATGCATATATACCTATCTACCTACCTACCTACCTGCCTGCCAGCCTACTTACCTACCTGCCTACCTACTTCCTACCTACCTACCTACCTACCTTTCTACCTACCTACCTATCTACCTACCTACCTACCTACCTACCTACCTAGATACATACATACATACATACATACATACATACATACATACATACATACATACATACATACATACATACATACATACATACATACATACATACATACATACATACATACATACATACATAATGGAATAAATCATTAAAAAGAATGGAATGTGAGTAGTTGGTATGCAAATTTTATGTAGAGACTGAGACTTGTGGTTATGATTTCGGTTAAAACTGGTCAATAAGGATGCCTTTTATCTTTCTGATTGATTGACACCGCCCCATTGAGATAGAAATGATAGGATTGGTTCGTTCGGTACGGAGCCATTAACAACGATTCATTAGGCTGAATTTTATCATAGATTAAACCTGGTATAATCTCGTTGATAAGAAAGCAATCGTTCCGAACAGTCAGATTGTCAGAGAACTCTCTTATACTAATAAGCCTTAGGTATCGAACATTTATTACCTACATAGCATATCTATTTCGCATAAATACTTCAAAGTAGATATGTTGACATTAAACGTTAGAACTGGCAATACGTGAGTTTTTTTTTACTCTTTTCTGTTGGCGGTGTTGCAAAACACATTTTGAACTAGAGGAAGAATTGTTCGCAAAAATGTAGTCGAGGAACAGAAAATTATATTCATGCGATATTTGCATAATGTGGCATAGGAAACTAAAACCTTTATGTTACTTAGAACTAGATGACACCCTCGTCTCGAAGCGCTAAAGATATTATTATTATTATTATTATTATTATTATTATTATTATTATTATTATTATTATTATTATTATTATTATTATTATTATTATTATTATTATTATTCAAAGGCGTATGTTGAAGAAACATTTAGCTATCGACGTATACAGTTCTCTTACATTTTAGGTAAATACATTGATAACCAAATAACAAAAGAACACACCCTCAATGGCAGCACTGGAAATTTCATGATAATCGATCGTAGTATTATTAATGAAAATTAGATGATAATCGATAGAAGTGATATGAATAATAGAGGCTGGATGTACATTAACTGCCTATAATATTGTATTTACTTAGGATCAAGGCGACAAAATAATGTAATTTTTTAAAAAAAAATAAATACCTTAGTACTTGTAAATATTTCATTCCTCGCTAAAGTTTCAACAATGACTCTTTTGTTTGTTTATTGTTTGTTTGTTTGTCTGCTTCCTTGTTGATTTCTCTTCCCATAGCAACGGAAATGTTACAGATAAGGCAACTAAAAACGGGCAGGTTAGTAACTTCTACGTTACAGTGTCATAATCTCTCGTGCGACATAAAAAATCCAGTGGAGTGTGTGTGTGTGTGTGTGTGTGTGTGTGTGTGAGAGAGAGAGAGAGAGAGAGAGAGAGAGAGAGAGAGAGAGAGAGAGAGAGAGAGAGAGAGAGAGAGAGAGAGAGAGAGAGTGTGTGTATGTGTATGTGAGAGAGATATCCAAGCTAAAAACAAATTGTTTAGCTAACAGCATGACCATATTTATTTTGCATAATGATGCACGAAGTATACAGTCTTAAAGGCTCACATGATACGGGATGTGAGACAACGTTATGCAACACTATAACAATGAATTAAAGCATCCATGGAGAATATGCATCAGTTTCTCTCATCAATGTGCCAGAGATCGGACCAAATTAGTTTGCTTTAAATATTGTATACAAATTTGCAATGAAAAATGGACCGAACCCTTCATTTAATGGTTGTGGGCTGCTGTATGTTTAACAAGCTGACTTCCCTCAATACGAGATTCATTATTTAATTATTTTACACGTTACCTCCTTATTCAATTCTGTCGTACCTATATTAGTCTAAAGGAAGCTGGTAGGGCCAAGAGGCCACTATACGTCTGTAAAAAGCAGTCGTATACCGTATATACTTATGTGTATCTTGTATATATCTATGAATCCCTAATTGTTTGGTTGTAATCATATATCAGTACAACTTAACGTCATTTTCATTTCCTAAGCAAATGACATCGTATGAAATAACGCGTCTAATAGTGACTAATCTTTTTATATTCTATGATGATATCTAAAAGGAAAATCTTAAAATATACTGCTATTATTCTCTCTCAAAAGAAAGAGGTCCAAACAAAGTTTAGATGAAAGACATTGACCTCACACCATAGAGTAATAGTTACATAGAATTAAAAATCTCTATGCCAAAGCGATCCCAGTTGAAAAGTATCAATTATGTTTTTATTTTACTGTTATTATGTGTTTTCTTTTTAGTAGCGATAGTGTCATTTAGTGGCAAATTAACTTCATATGTTTAAAAGGTCATCACGATTAAACACTATCTAGTAAATGTTCAAAATATTGGTCATAGCGCCTGCTTGAAGTTTAAATTGTTAGCTACTTTTCTATTAATTGCGGCCATACTTGATCTGGATCAAGGACATACAGGTGTTCAGGCTTAGTCTAGAAACGTTAAGTTCTTAGAAAACAAAATAATGACCAGGCTCTTCAACTTTAGTAACCACGACGAATTTGATAGCAAATGGATAATTTTTATCATTTTAAAGCGTTCGGGTCATGATACTTTGTGCAAATCTGGTCAAATTAATTCTAGCAAAGATTGTTTCATTTATACAAATGCTGCCCATTTGCCATAAAAACGTGTCAGCCCTTTCTTAAAGTATAAAATCCAGTTATCAATATCGTCTTCATAACCCAGTAAGTCACCACGTTCTGTCAAGTTTGATAAAATCGATTCAACGACATTAGAAAAGATGTAGTTAACTTGGCAATATTAATTATCGTTCAGCAACTCCTCCAGACAAAGCTCTATGGTTGAAGTGCTTCGTTTTAAATTTGTTCAAAATTGTTAAAACGGTGCTTTTTAGAATAAGTTGAAAGCAGAATAACTTCATTGTAAGACTAACATGGCTGTATAATAAACTACGTTACCTTGAGGACAGATGAACTAATTAGTGTCCTCAGATGCAGAGTTGATCAACTTGAAAATTTTGGAACTCGCAATGAATGTATTGTAGAGCAGACAGAGAAATAAAATGAATATCGTTCAAAGTATCTACTGAGAATATCTTTTCTGCATCAAAACAACAATTCTGCTGATGGACTGATGGATTTTATGAAATGTGTGGTAATGCTTGCTCTTACACTAAGTCTCTCATTTACATAGTCCATTTACCGAGCCATAGTATATACATACGTTGTCCTACAGGAAAAGTTCTTTGTTCTATACTATTACAACAAATACGACAGAACACTTCTTACGAGCGCCAGGAAACTTGGTTGCTAAAAGTTCATTCTTTAGTAACAGACCATGAAATTAGCCGTAACAGAAAAGTATGAATGAAAGAATTAATTTCTAAAGAAAGCAATAAATACATGCAACATAACAGGCTTAGATATTTTACCCCATAATAAAAATGATTGCCCTCAATCTCCACTACCACACCATTCTAGATGGCTGCATCCGCCAACAATGACTAAGTGATCTTGTTGTCTTATTTCAAATTCAACCCCTACCCCAACGAACTGGTTAGTTTGAAAATGTAGTTATGCTTAAGGTGACTTGGCTTTTGGATACAATTCACTACCACAATTAATAACTTAAATATAGATAAAATAGTATTACACTTTAAACCGAGTGTATTCGTAAAAACAGATACGCATGACTAAAACCAGGAAGCAGAGAGGTGTGTTGGCACATACAGCCGTGCTCATGCTACAAAGGTTAGCAAAGGATATATGTTTCTGTCATGATGGAAATGCAGGTCTGGCATTAGAGCAGAACATTGGATTTGCGTTGTTTCTAGGGATTGCAATATGGCAGAAAAAGCAAGTTAACAGTTTTCATGTTGCTTTATGCGCTAATGAAATATAAAATAATTTCTATTTAAAGATTATGTGTGGTAAAGTATACATGTTGAGCTACGTCCAACATCGATAGCTCAGAGGGCAGTTAACACAGAGTTAATTTGACGAGTTGTTTGAGCTATATTTTAAAGGGTCGCTAGAACCAGTTCATGAAGAAGGACTCTGATCCCTAGTTCGAACACAGGCGAGAATCTGGAGTTTGAAGAGTCAGCGATCGAGGTAACTGACGAAACACACAACAATACACTAACGGAACATTTACTGAACCGCACCGG
This sequence comes from Potamilus streckersoni, assembly GCA_016746295.1. Classification (NCBI taxonomy): domain Eukaryota; kingdom Metazoa; phylum Mollusca; class Bivalvia; order Unionida; family Unionidae; genus Potamilus; species Potamilus streckersoni. Next base: position 345,478 of record JAEAOA010001360.1, read on the forward strand.
AAAGGTTGCAGAAGCCTTTCTCAGCTCCGCATCCGATTAGAAGGCGACGGCAACTGTCCAACTTCACAGAGCGGCAGAGTCGAGTTTACGCTGCTGTGAAAGGCTATCGCGACACGTTGCCTGAAAAGCCAAAGCTCGAAACAGACCCATTGTACATGTTATCCTCTTGAGGAGTCTTGATTTACTACCCAATATTAAGCTTCATTATAACAACACAGCTGGAGAAAGACGTGACTGACATAGAAACGTTTACGATAATGAAAGCTGAGGCGGAAACTGCGAAATCGATGGTCTACTTTGATGGTAAACAAAGCATCATACTGCATCGCGATGATATTGGTCAACTGGTTATCAATATAATGATGTCATACTAAAATACACCAGGGGACTCTATGAATATTTGTAAAGCGCTTGACATTGGTGCCTCGAGGACGAAAATACATTTCACAGCAAACTCTAAACACGGAATTTTATAAAAGTGAACAGCACCGATAAGCGTTGTTTTGAGTGGGCTCTTTTGTCATCTTTATACCCAGCAGACAATAATGTCGACCAGCCTAAGAAGTATAGTCAGTACTTCGCTCAGCTGGACTTCACAGGCATTGATTTTTTGTCAGCTTGTGATATTGACATGGTTAAAGATTTTTGTTTGAGAAAGGGCTTTAACCCTCTACTGAATAGCGTTAGATTCAGACCAGTCTCAGCAGCAGGAAGGGTGAACCCTACAACTTCTTGCTCGAGCCCTATACCTAAAAGAAGGTTCTTACAACTGGCTGCAAAAATAAGGTCAATAACGCTAAACCAAAGTCTCTAACCGAGTATATTTCAATACGGTTAAAAACAGGTCAATATAAATCATTTAGCTAAGCTCAGTTTTGTTATCTTATTGTTGACGTATTTTTTCACGATTTTGTTTACTTGCGATGGAGCACTCAATTTTTGTCATTCACCCTCCACGCTGCTATAAATTAACCAAGAGATTTTATCCTATATGATATCTGGAATTGAGTCGATTAGATATATTGTTATAAATCCGAAAGGAACAGCTTGTGCTTTTGAAAAAAAAGTTTTTAAACTTGATCATGTCCATATCCCCTGAACACTAGGTATAATAAATATTCTGTAAAGTATAATTATCTAACCCATTAAATACAACCCAAATATTACAGTTATCTCTGATCACCTTAGATATCTGTGTATATCATTGTGTAACATAAATCACGTTAGTATTTTTATGTCTAGCTCTGGAAAATATTTTAGCTGGCTTTGATTGTTTGTCCAGCATCACATCATCATATAGTACGAGATTATTAATGAATCCATGGCTACATGGTAGGCCGTGCCTCAGAGACTAGTTTAGTGTCACATGGTGTCCGGGAAAGGTTATAAATAGTTTACATGGTATGCGGTGCCTCAACAACTGGTTGAGTGTTTACGTTGTGACAGGGAAAGGCTATAAATAAGGTTACATGGTATGCGGTGCCTCAGCGACTGGCTGAGTGTCACGTTGTGACCGGGAAAGGTGATAAAAAAGTTACATGGTATGCGGTGCCTCAGTGACTAACTGGGTGTCACGTTGTGTCCAGGAAAGGTTATACTTAAGGTTACATTGTATGCGGTTACTCAGTGACTAGCTGAGTGCCACGTGATGTCTGGGAAAGGTTATAAAAAGGTTACATGGTATGCCGTGCCTCACCGACAGGCTGATGAGTTTTATGTGGTTTTCAAGGAAAAGGTCATAAATAAGGTTACATGGTATGCCGTGAATGAACATCTGGTTGAGTGTAACGTTGCGTCCGCTAAAGGTTATAAATAAGGTTACATGGTATGCCTTGCCTCAAAAACTGGTTGAGTGTCACGTTGTGTCCGGGAAATGTTATAAATAAGGTTACAGGGTATGCCTTTCCTCAGGGACTGACAAAGTGTCACGTTGCGTCAGGAATAGGTTATAAATAAGTCTACAGGGTATGCCATGCCACAGCGACTGGCTGAGAGTTACATGGAGTCCGGGAAATGTTATAAATAAGGTTACATGGTATGCGGTGAATCAGCGGCTGGTTTAGTGTCACGTTGTGTCCGGGAAAGGTTATAAATGAGGTTACGCTGTCATTGTTTGTCATTCATCGGATGATACGGTCGGCGCCAGAATTACAAAATACCGAAATTAAATCGACAAGCACATTTAGAAGGTAGAAAATTAACGCTGGAGAAGAAATCTAGATTGATTCCAAATTAGATTGAAACAGTTGTCTCACACCATACCTGTCAACTTCACCTCCTTATTCAGTCCAGTAAAGCATATCAGAACGAAGGTAATAATTATTGCTTTTAGGGTTTTTTTTTTCAATTCACAAGATGTGATGAAAATTGTTCTTGGATCAAAATTAATTGAAACAACTGCTCTCCACAACCAAGACACACATACATTCACATGTTTTATTATTTGAAACAATACTTCCTTACTTCCTAGGTACAAATACAATCAGGACCCTTAATGATTAATTGGCTCTTACAACATGTACAAAGTTCACAGCGATAAACTTCAAATACAATAGTATTTGCATTCCACACAGTTATGTCATATATCGTATCCAGCTATAAAATATAAAATGGGCAATACACGTTAAAACAATTCACAACAGCACAACGATTTGTGTATTACTAAATGTTTACCATATTATCTACTTCTCTCATTCAGCATTTAACTGTAAGGACAATAAGCATCGCGAGTGATCTCTAGTTAAAGCAAAGACATCTTCAGATAATGGCCTTAAAATGCACACAATCCAACGAAAACATTGAGACCAGTTGTCTTTACAATATTCTGCAACACTTTACCTCCAACTAGAAGTAAAAAAGATCAGCAACTCTAACAAAAATGGAAGTAGTAATTTGTCCATATTGGATGATAATAATATGAATAAAGGTCGAGAGTGATCCAATCAAAATCTACTTGACTAATTGTGTCGTAGATTGCATTCTGTTGCAAGAAAAAAGGGCAACTAACTCTAACGAAAATTGTGTGAGGACAATGCGTGCTGATTATATCCATAATGTTCTAACTGTATGCTGAAACAAATGTACAGTAATATATGCTGTATTACACAGATCTGCATCATCAATCTGGGACAAATCAGCATTTTATATTGAGATTGTTATACTCGCTTATGGTGGCGCTCTACAGTTTCTAATTTTGCATAGGGTTCTAATTCCCCCAGGTTTCCTCACTAGTTACTCTGGCTATTTAAAACAAGACCTTGTCTATCTTAGATATTGTTCAAAGAACCTTTAATTCCCTTTTTTTTTGTGTATGATTGATGGTTGTACTATGGGTTATGGTGTATACAGATTGGCCTTAATACAGATGTACACCTTTCAAAAGAGTGCTAAAATTATTTCCCCATATATAAAAAAAACTGCAGACGTATCTTATTTAATCACAGAACTTAAATTTTAATAATGTTAAAAAATGCATTTTTGCGATACTAGATGAACATTAGATTTTGAATTGTCTTTGACCCATTACCTCTTATTCTCTATCTTTTAACATCTTGATCATATCCATTGTAAATTTTATTGCATGATTATTACGAACATTGGAAGTTCATTTTTGATATCCTAAAGATATACTGCTCACATTTGGTCGCTTGTGAATACGTTAAACAAAACCTAGAAATTTCGACCACAGCAAATCTTGACCCGTATTACAGGCTCAATACATTTATCTCCCTTACCTCGAATTTGCTCATATCATTAAGGGATCGACCTACTTACTGTACGACAGACGTCAAGTCATAACTATGTGCCCTACATTTGGTTTTAATACTAAGCTTTCCATTTTTTAAAATCCTAATACGTTATATATGTTAATCTAATGTATGGTTATCACGTTTAAGTTCTTGTCATAGGTTTGGAGACATGATTTTGTTGTTTCCCTTTTTTTTTTAAAGAGGTTGAACTGTAATTATAACAACGCACAAAAAGAGCACATATTTCACTTCCGGTCCTCATGGGTGCTTGATTCCTCGCTGCTCATTGCCTCCAAAATACACACAGACAATTACAACACACTGCCCACTTAAATCTTGTCAAGCAATCACCATCATGAAGAGAAGATAACTACTCTAAAATACACAGGGAAAATATTCATAATTACTAACTATGAAGTAAAAGCTGAGAGATTGACCCTTGGATAGAGGGGGATTAGCATAAAAGAAAACGTCTTAGTGAACTCAGAAATAAATATGTCTGAAATACTGCTGTCAAGTCTCAATGAATCTTAAATACTTCTGTCAAGTCTCAATGAATCTGAAATACTGCTGTCAAGTTACAATGAATCTGAGCTTATTATAGTCAAAAGTTTGCGTCTGATACCACTATTTAAGATCAAAATGGTCGATTACCAAATATGTATGAAAACAACAATCCCCCCCTCCAAGCATCAAAAGGTTTACCTGTGGATTTATTATTGGAGATAAATTTTTTTCAAATAAAATGTAATTATGTTTTAAAAGTAAAAAGACCCCTAAAATTACTAGAAATTAGTCTCATCTGTTAATCCCTCTTAGGACAGTCAGTTTTGAAATATTCATGTTTTTATCTAACATTTTATTTTAATTTAAACTTTTTTGGAAATAAAACCTGAAGTTGAAAAATATTGTACTTCTATAAAGTGTCTTTTCTCCTTTATTATAATTCTATTTTGTTTTCTTATCAGGTGTGCAGTAATTTACCAGAGGCAGCACCTGACCTCTCGTAACATCAAAATACTCTAGTCAGGGGTACTATGCAAGGTATTGAGTCGTTTTCAACTTTGAAGGGCAGAGGACTCCAATGTTAGATATCCAGTAGTACTGGAGAGTTCATGTAGTTCTTTGATTCCGAGGTAGAACAGCTTTCACTAGTGATGTGCAATGTCCAGAAGACCATGTTTACTCCACACCAAATAATATTTCCCCAGTTTCAATACAGTCAGTAGCAGGCGAGGTGGACACACCATTTTGCTAGAGACCTTATTTATGAAAAATAAAGCTTTCTATGAAAATGAAATTTAAGGTCAATAATGGCAAACCGAAGCCTTTAATCCCTGACTCCTGAATTTGTCAGTCAGTCAGGTAGGCCAATAAGGTTAGATAATTGTGTTACTTTATTTTTTATGCTTGTGTTTTTCTTATCGTGTCTTGTTTGTTCTTCGGTCACTCAATTTTGGTCATTCACATTCTCTGCTGCTATAATAAACCAAAAATGTTATCAAGACCTATGCGATGCCTAGATCTTGGAACAGGTAAATTAATCGTTATAAATCTGTGTGGGATAGCTTGTGCTTTTGAAAAGAAGCTTTTAAATTTAATTATATCCATACTACCTGAACACCAAGTATATTAAATAGTTTGCAAAATATAATTATTTACTCCATTAAACACAATTAAAATATTACCTTTGTCTCTAATCACTTTTACAATTTGTGTGTATTTCTGAGTTAAATAAATTGCTTATGTATTGTAGTGCCTGCCTCTGGAAAATATCCCAGCTGGATTCGATTTTTCCTGTTCTGCATTACATCATTATCTACTACAAGATTATTGATATATTCATCAAGATCGTCTATTGAAGGAACTTCAACAATATCGGTAATAAAATCAATAACATCATTGTCTTTATCCCCTTGACAAATCAAGGACAAATCTTTAAGTACTTCGTAACATCAATCATCTACAGATGGTGATACTAAATATACTTTATCCCACTTGAGCCATCGCATTATCAGATTAAGTAATAATTATGTTTTACCAGACCCATATGGGCCAAGTATAATCGCTGATATAATTTGGTAGCGCTGGATAATGTTTGACTGGCTCTTGCTTTCGTATCGCTGAGAAGTCAATTATATCCATATAAAGAATTATATGGATTTATATAGAGTTTTGTTCTGATCACCCATCCCAACAAAAATAACAAAAAATAAAAAGCGTGCACTAACAGACAAGTGTGTGAAATAAGGTACAAAAATACAAAATTGTTTCTCCCTTGACAAGTCTACTAAAAAAGGTGGTGTTATTGCTGTGGTATTGTCAAAATTTACATGGACTCTATGGACTAAATACCCAAGGGAAAAACAGTTACCTTAATATGAATATTGTAGTCCAGGAACCCGACTTTATATTCGACTTGACGAACGAGATCAACCAAGACCTGGATAGTATCCAATAAATGCGATTGATCAAGCATGTCATGCTCATGATGTCGCGTATAAAAGCAAAGATTTACAACAACGACATATTGCAGCTGTGGAATTGATTTATTCATTAAATTCCATAAAAAATAAATATCTCAGAGATAACAATTGCCAGCTTCCTACTAAAATCTGCTACGAAAGGTAAACTAGCGCTAGGGGCAGTACTTAATTATATAACTATTATAATGAAATCTGTTTATTATAACCCAAAAAGATATTAGAGGGGTAGACCAGCAGTTGGCCAACTTGCTGATGCAGCAAATGTCTCACGATTTGTTGATGCAAATTGGTTAGCACGACAGGCATTATGGCAAATTTATCTACCACCGCCTAAAAAAATCAGTACGTGCCTTTTGATGTTAGTATTTCCAATGAAGTTCATCAGTCAGATGTTTTAACCACGCCATACCAATAAAACCGGTAGACGTCAATCACGCACATATAAATACGTGCTAACTGTCGATGACGTTGCAAGTAGATATAAAGAAGCGGAACCACTTTCAACAAAAACAGCATAGGAAGTTTCATCTGCATTTGAGTGAATTTATCACAAGGGCCCTTGCGATGGCCACAGCTATTACAGCTTGATCCTGGCAAGAAGTTTCTTGGTGCAGTATTATCATTGATGAAGCAACATAATGTTAAAATCAGACGCGGACACATTGAAATTCATCGTGATCAGGAAATTGTTGAACGATTTAATCAAATACTGACTTAAAGTCTGGGGAGAGATCTCGTGAATGGATTGCAAGATTACCAAGTGAGATAGCTGCTTTAATAAATGAAATAGATAAATTACTAGTGCATATTCTACGAAGCATGCTAATGTGACCACAAAAACATATACCACCTACAATGTCAGGCAACAACATGAATCTTCCTCTTATCCAGTATTTGGTAATGTGCCCGTAAGATATTTAGATGAACCAGCTGAACTTGAAGGGGTAGAAAAATACAACTGATCTTATCTGAAGTGTGACCACATCTAGACCTGAAATCCACATCTAGACCTGGAATCTACAGACTAGATTCAACGGCTCCTCACCGTGGATTTGTACATGAACAATTACAAGTAATTTCTGAAGACACACAATTACCACCGCGTTGACTTTTGTAAACTGGCACCCTTACTTCAATTACATTCAATACAGGTCAGCATCATAGGACTACTATTAACTCTATCCAAGGATTATTATTCGAATATTGCACAACATTGCTGTGTTACAGCTCGTACAATGATTATTCTGTTGTTGTTTCAGTCTTGTAATAAATTCATCACGAAGATCAATTTTACGTTATATTTGTGTCACATTGCATATAGCTAGCTAGCTTTTTCATGAGGACGACAAAGTGGTTAGTAATTTCTTCGGTTATTACGTTGTCTATGATGACCCTCTGCAGCCGAGATACTTTTTCTGACTCTAGTATGACCATTTGATCAGATCATCGATAATCCAGGTATTCGTATCAGAAATAGTTAATCCCTGTGACGAGTGAATCGTTATAGCTTATCCTAACGTCTACGGAGATTTGATTTACTCCATTGCGCTCTTAACAGCACTGCAGAAACTAAAACAATATCATTTAACACAAGATTTTATGTCTCTCAACTTTAGCATTCTGTCGTTGAGTACTTGTTGGGTGATAACACAATGGTACAGGTAGATTTGAAAGCTTTTCTTTAGGTAGCAGAAATAATTGTTGCTGAAGTTTATCTCGAGTTATCTTTCTACTCGCAACTATCAAATAAGCAGGTCTGTATAAATTCCAAAAATCATTCATAGGAGTTTCTGGAATTACTTTACCCATTATATCACATTGTATTTAATCTGGCTGCAGTCTGATTGACCTTTAAAACTCTTTTAGGAATTCATCAATAGCACTATGATCATCAGTTAATTTTAGGAAGGTATTTCCCAACCATTCACTTAGGGGTCCATTTATCTCTGCACGATCTGAAAAACCATGATAAGTTTAAGATTTGGTACCTCGTTCTTTCAATTCTATGCCGGGTGTATGTGTCGTGTCAAAACAATCATATCTGAAAGATTGTTGAGGAATAATTTAACTGCACGAGTTGTTTTACCTGAGTCATCATATCCACTGAGATACACGGTTTTATATCTAGCCACAGGATCATATACAGATGGTGCAGATGACAATTCTGATAATTATGTTTGTAATATATTTTCTTAATTTCAACGTCAGCAGATTCAGAATAACTAAGTATGCTTTCTCGTTTTATTCTCCATTCGCCCCATGATATATTATTGTCAATATGATAATGTTTTAGTTTGTATTTATATAAAATTAATCTGTCGAGACTCCTCTGACTGCAATCAGAGGAAATCTATTTATCATTGATAACAGATTTATCGAAACTTAGGTTATCATTGAAGATCTTAAAGGAGTAAACTGCGGTAAGTCGGAATCAATAAAGCTCAAAATTGTACCTAACTTAGTTTCGTCTGATAAATAAGCATTACGTCGAGTTATAAATGCGTTTTTCTCCGTTGAATCAGTAGTTACAAAATCGAGTTCACAATTTTCCATAATTAATTTTGTTCAGTGTCGTTTATGATGGTATAAACTACCTTGAGTAAATTTACCGATTATTTTTCTGCTTAGATCTTTTGCGAGTTTCTCATTGCTTTCTTTCCTGCATTTTCGTACAGTGTTCGTAATTTTAATAATATAATCTTCGTTATGATCAGGAAATTCTCTCCTAGCATCATTAATTTTAAATGTATTTGATTTTAGCAACAAAACTTGTTTCTGCGGATCATACGATATAATTGCTTCACTCACTTTCAACGATATTAAAATTCTAGCATTAAACATGCACTGTAAAAGTACTATTGAAGCCATTTTTTTTCTTCTGTTTAATGTCATCCAAGGCATATACTATCGGATGGAGATTGTACGCAAACTTGAATGACTCTATACGAGTGAATCCGATTAAGTCAAGTTTTGGTAAGGGTCCGTTTATAGCTGCTTTGGTCATCTCGTCTGATGGATGTCCAAGTCTTTTAAAGTAGTCAGAACACTCTCCGTATCCAAGAAAAGTTCCAAGGTAACATGCTGCCATATCAACTGAGATAACGTCGCTATAGTCGCATTTACTATTCCATAATCCACTGTGACCGTATTCGATACAACTACACTGGATATATTCAAGAAATTCCAATCGTGTCGGTTTTCATGAATTTTTCGCCTAAGCAAAGTGAGCAGCAACTGATGGAACGGTAAAACAATTATTTAATAATTGTCCAGCCTTGACATCTTCAGGGGCATAATTTAACGCAAGATTTGTCATTTCTTCGTGTAGAGATCCTGTATAATAAATATCACCATCGTAATTTACATCGTCCGAACTTTGAAACAGCCTAACGGATCCAGAGTCACTTTAACTGATATTTCTGATAAAATCAAATATATGATCATTATAAAATTTAATCGTTCTGTCTCGTGGAAATATTGTTATTGCCAAAGCCAATGCATGTGAGTTATAGAAGTTCCTCCTGATTACTATTTAGATTTATACAAAATCTCTCCGATTAGTGTTTTCACTGTTATTGAAAATTTCAGTTTCTTTCCCAGCAGCTTAGCAACGTAGCTGATAAATGTTTCGGTATCGTTAATTACTTTTGCTTACCTATTTACTTTTTACTTTAAATCCGGTAAACCAATGCCATTTTTCGCGTTCAGCTACAGAATCGATTCTTGACTCTGTGATCGGTTTGAAATCATTGACGTTATGTTTATTATTTACCGGATATATCGCATAAGCGACTGCAGTCACAGGTACGCTCGTTCATAATACGGTTTGTCAATACTAGTCGGTTTTCCTGGTTTATAATTTTTATTTGAATGGATAATATTATTTCCTGACTGAATATGGACAGGATCATATTTGTCACGGATAATCCAAGAGTTGTCGTCTGTCTTTACAATAAATTTTATTAAAATATAATATCTTTGAAAATCAAGGCAGTCAATAATCTCTCTTCCTTGTATGTCATTCATTATTGTATGGACAACATTACCAATTCTCAATGTTGACCACACATGAGCCGCACCATAGTTGCGAAATTCCTTCTTGGCTTCACGGTTACATTTAGTTATATCCTATTTGTTAAAGTCAGATCTTGCATCGAAAAAACATTTATATTCGGCAGTTTGTCAAGATCAAACCTAGTTCTGTAAGGTTCAATTGTGAATAATTAGGACAAGTATATATTTAAACTGAAGTTTAATTATGTTTATATAATTATTCAAAGAATCAGTGTAATTGACTCATCATCGGATATAATTCTCCTTGCAACAAAAATTTTGTAAACAAATTCTGCGGTTATCACATGCAAGGCGTTAGGCATGGAAGTCGTGGACCAAAAGCCGTGTGTACAGTGTGGTGCTGGAGTCAGAGGAAAAACTGAGTTTTGTAGTAAATGCGGTGATAAAAGTACAGAGAACTAAAACGATATTACGATAAATAAATGTCGAATCTCCTATAAAAAACAGAGAAGATTATCTCGCTAGATTCGCAAAATAATGATTTAAACAAATAATATTGTTATATAAATGGAGCAAAAAGAAATTTTAACGCATCCTATCATTTAAAATTATGAAATATTGCGTGATGTGTATAAAAGCAAATGTCGATTAAAATGACCAGTCGCTAATATTGATATATTTGTTTTTTTTAGATTGAATGCTGGGGGAAAATTATTTATCTCATAGATTCATCTTTTAATGATTTTAAGGAGTCACCGAAGACGGACTTGTAATCGATCATATTGATCAAAATCTAAAAAAACTCCTTAATTAATTTGCAAGCTATTACACAGTCAGAAATCTGCACGTGGAAATACTCGAAATGTGTAAAGTTTGCAATGATAGTTATTATGTAGATATAGTTATACTAGAAAAATAATAGTTTCATCAATAAATGCTGCTTCCTGACAACTTGTCTCAAATAAAATATACAAACCTATATTTTCAAATAAATCTGATCAGCAGATAATTTTTGAAAACATTCCAGTTGTGTAAGATTATGAAACGAGATAACTCTGTCTTCCCTAGAAGTATAAATTAGCAGTTTCCTCCCTTGCTGCTTCGCGATAAATAGCCTGAATTTAATCTTAATTCTGATCCGAAATCTATTATAACAGAATTTATATTTTACTGATTTCTCAATAATCTGGTAGTGTAAAAGGTACTCAAAATGGTAATTATCAGCCAAATTATATGATTTGGTCGGGTCACAATGGTACTTAAAAAATAAAAATCCTACATACAAATAATCTGATGGGGTATCAATGGTACTTTAAAATGTGAAAATCTCACCAAAAACAAAAAATTATTATAATAATAAATAAATTTGTTATTATTATTATTATTATTATTATTATTATTATTATTATTATTATTATTATTATTATTATTATTATTATTATTATTATTATTATTATTATTATTATTATTATTATTAATTATTATTTTTTATTATTATTATTATTAATTATTATTATTAATTATTTTTTTTGTGTAAAGTTTGTTAATTTTGCCAAGGGGCTTTGTTTAGACATTACCACTGTCTCTGGTCCTCCTGTACTGTCGCTGCTTTCTGTGTCAAGTTTATGATCGCTTGTTTCGCATTTGGCATTATCAAGGGGAATACTATTTCTTAACTGCATAACACGATTATTCACAATCTTGTTTTGTTTTTCAATCGTGAGACAATTCGAATCTAATCTTTTCGATTCAAAGTGCAAGAGGGCAAACAGCC
>JAEAOA010001360.1:360000-413365 GCA_016746295.1 Potamilus streckersoni
TATGATATTATTGTCTTAGTTGACACATGTATTGCTCGGATTTTTAATGAGACCACATTTACACCTTGTACTGGCCAATCAACAGAAATTGATCACAGTGATTATCAATTTAATACTCGTTGTCACTATTCTAATCAGGGTGATAAAAAGAGAATCAATTATTTTCGAACCAGAACAGATTCCTAATATCATATGTTTGTTTCAGATGGTTATTTGCAAGCTTGAAGCCAAATAAGTACCAGTTTCTGAAATATTTTTAAAAGATTTGTATCCTGGGTGTGCCCCAAGTTTCTCTTAGAACTCTATGGTCTTCAGCTTGGTAACATAGGGATCAAAACCAATTCAACAAATAATTTATTTCCCTGGAATGCAAAATTAAATCTTCAAAGGATCGTACAGTAAATGTAAAATAAATCCCAAGTATTCCATAAATAGTGAATATAGTGTTCGGAATGAATTTCAGGTCTTGAATGTACTGGTACCAACTATCTTGAATATGCTGATATGCCAATAGTCTTGATGTATCACAATTATATAATTATCCAATTTTTATAATGAATTCACAATGATCCGAAATTAGTGTTTTAATTTAAAAAAAATTGAATGAATACTGTGTAATTTCAACGAATAATATAAATAAATAGTGCGTCTCAAATTACATCAGAGCGCAACCTAAAGTGATTCCACAAAGAATGATGTCAAAATAAGAATTAGTAATTGTTGACATGGACTTCTTTATATGCAACTGACACCTGACTAATGATACAACAAAATACCCTGTCATTAACTATGGACATTTCAATCAAATTCATAAACAAGGCCATGTCTGTTTATCTAAAGTTTTGCAAACAATTTGACAAGCACCTGATGGACCATATTATTAAAATCCAAGTAGACAGATTTATGGATGAAATCGTTAAAAGTTTAGACAGTAATACTTTAGTATTGGACGAAATAGCTATAATGGTGTTACACATTAGCTTGCGGAAATTACAAAGCGAAAAGTTAATAGTTTTATAAAGCAGCTAAGATAATGAATTATACTAACAATGAAAACATAAGTTTATAGCCAAGCGAGAAAGATGATTAAATTAAGATACGAGGTTTTGTTCTCAAATGCTAAAATATCGCTGTTGGAAAAGGGTATCACCAATTTGTTGGACAGAATAGAAAATAATGATGATGTTTTGAGAGAACTTGATGAGGAAATAACAGTAGTGAACGTATAAACAAAATGATAGAGTTGTTCAGGGCAGAAACAAAACCCTCCAAGGATTTCTTCATAATCAATCAACAAACAAGTGTCATAGTAGTAATTGAAAATGGGATTTCCACCCAACCTTGAAGACAGATTTGTAATCAGATTACTTTTCAATTCAGATGGTAGATTTTGTTGAGAATTTAATTCTAGTTCCGTTAACAATAAGTATAAAAATCAAATTCTCCTTTTCTATTTGATAAGTATAAAGAATATTTGAGCTTTAATCATACTTATCCAATCGCAGAATATACTTGAATCATAGAATGAACCTAAAATGATTGAAAATTTCTAAGAATGTACATGGTCTGAAGGGGTGGGGAAAACCCATTTTATATTACTGCTCTAGATATTCACTTAATCCATGGGGATTCTGAGTCTAGACACTGACTTAATCCCTCTGGATTTTGTTTAGATATTCACTTAATCTTTCCGGATTTCGTTTAGACTTTCACTTAATCCCTCTGGACGGTGTAGGCCTATTGAGCCTACTGGATAGAGATGGAACGCACACGTACTGAACTGTAGTGGATTCTGTAACTGAGAATTTCTGTTGATATTTGGTCTAAATGAAAAAAACAAAGAAAACCATATGTAACCCATGCGGTCTTTCAAATGTTATTTGAATTAGGCATAATTTTCAAACACATTGTCTTGGCGACACTTGTTATCTGTGCATATGTTCATGGTCTCTACATTATTGATGTGATGTGTGATGTGACACCAGGTTGACCAGTCCTAACACTAACCACTTAATGCTGAGCGTCAAGCGAGGCAGCTGTTAGTACCATTTTTGTAAGTCTTTGGTATGACTCAACCGGAGATCGAACCCACAACCTTCCGCATCCGAGGCGGACACTCTTACCACTAGTCCACCGGAACGGCTCACTGTCTACATTATTATTATTATTATTATTATTATTATTATTATTATTATTATTATTATTATTATTATTATTATTATTGTTGTTGTTGTTGTTGTTGTTGTTGTTGCTGCTGCTGTTATTATTATCATCATCATTATTGATGTTGCTGCTGCTGCTTGTTCTGCTGTTTTTTTTTCTTGGTTATTATTTTACAGTATCTCGCTAAAATTTTCTCAAAAGTATTATTTTACTTCCGATTCTACATGTATAGCTATGCAGACAAAAAGTGTTTACTACATACTGTTGTTACTTGTTAAAAGACGTGCTTTCAGAAAAAATCGTCTGTACAGATGTACAAGTTTCGTGAAGGAGTAGGAGAAAATGCTAAAAGTACAACAGATACAGTGGAGCTGCACTCTTTCAATCAATGGGTAATGACTTGAAATAAGTTAATACAGGGAAAAGAAGGGCGTCTGACAATATTAATTACAAATGCTCGATTATTAATGAATTGTAATACCTAGTAATCTGAAGAACTTGACTATCACATGTACAATACATAAGCTAAATACCATAAAATAGCTAAATACCATAAAATAACTAAATATCTTAAAATAGCCAAGTAGCATACAATAGCTAAATACCATAAAATAGCTAAATACAATAAAATAGCCAAGTACAATACAATAGCTAAATACCATAACATAGCCAAGTACCATACAATAGCTAAATACCATAAAACAGCAAATTACTATAAAATAGCCAAGTACCATAAAATAGCCAAGTACCATAGAATAGCTAAATACCATAAAATAGCCAAGTACCATAAAATAGCCAAGTACCATAAATAGCTAAATACCATAAAATAGCCAAGTACCATAAAATAGCTAAATACCATAAAAAAGCTAAATACCATAAAATAGCCAAGTACCATAAAATAGCCAAGTACCATAGAATAGCTAAATACCATAAAATAGCTAAATACTATAAAATAGCTAAATACCATAAAATAGCTAAATACCATAAAATATCCAAGTACCATAAAATAGCCAACTGAGAGCTTTACACAAAATCTACAAAATATTTCCTTTTATCGTTTCATGTCAATAAGCTGGCAGTATATGGGACTTACTTTGTTCATCTATGTGTGTGTGTGTGTGTGTGTGTGTGTGTGTGTGTGTGTACCTGAGTGTGTGTGTTAATCTGTCCTCACTGTCCATCTACGTGTATGCGTGTTAATCTGATCTCACTGTCCATGCGTAACTCTTAAACAGCTTCACTTATTATCATTCAACTTTCGCTAAGGGTGAAATTGAGATTAGTATGTGTTTACCATGTAGATAAACATAAAGAAAACTCATCATTTTATTATTTTACGAGAGAGAGAGAGAGAGAGAGAGAGAGAGAGAGAGAGAGAGAGAGAGAGAGAGAGAGAGAGAGAGAGAGAGAGAGAGAGAGAGAGAGAGAGAGAGAGAGAGAGATGTTATAACGTAAATTTTCTGTTGGTGACTGAGATTATCACCATGACCCAATTACTCAAGAACTTTTACACTTACATTACTAGTTTGATTTGTCATGTGACCATAGTACTTGTCAACAAGCTCTATTTTTAGACGAGGAAAGCCCTACGTATGTCGAAGTTTGACTGTCTTTAAAGTAGCACTACTGCAAAGTATGAAAATCTATAAAACCCACAAGTTTCCTCTCTTTTAATATCATTTCAAGCACTTGGACCTGTTTTAATGATTTAAGTCAAACTTCCAGATTTCAAAAACGGTGACGTCAGTTTTGAGTTCCGTAAATAGCGCAAAGGAATATTGTTTACAAATTCAAACAATCATGGCTATTACAGGCGAAACTCTTGATTCCATGCAAATATTAAGATTATCGGAGACGTACATCCCAGGAGAAGAAATTTGTTTTGCGGAGAATCTGCCCGTACATACGGAATTAATTCGATCAAGTAGATGGAGAAAGAAGAAACACAATACAGGACGACATATAATCATACAATGCATCTAGACGTTTCAAACCTATATGGAAAATAGCTTAAAGTAAGTTGATATGAAAGAACTAAGGGCGTTTCAAAACCATCATGCGAACGTTGGGTTATGAATGCTCCAGAATCTTGATTGCATTTCAAGTCAATGCTTGCAGTAAATTTAAATCCCAATGATATTTTACAATACCATCATTACTGGAGATTAACGTGGAGAGTGAAGGGTGTAGATAAGTGCCTTAATCCTTGTGACCTTTACCTTAGTGCAGGACTGCAGTGCATGCTATCTACATAACCAGATGTCAGTACTATAGTTTAATTCCAAGAACTGTTCAAACTCAAATCATTTGCTTTACTCAATATTTTTTTACTGTGCAATGTATGGACCTCAGATGAATTCAGAGTATCATACTTTATGAACTCGTTTTAATGTATGTGCCTTATTCATTATCTTCTTTGTCATGTATCATATCATATTAAGGACTTTTAAATCATTTTTTAACATCATTATTCAAGCCAGCTTAGCAGAGGCTTCATACATGTTTCAGAAACGTGGAGATTATGTGACTGTCTGTCTCTCCCTCCTTTCGTAATGTAGTGAATCTCCTACAAAATTAAAAACAGACTTGAAACTTTGAAATATGACTGGGAGTAGTCTTTAGAGGTCTACAATGGTTGGTATTTCTACAAAAAGCTACATATTTGATGTATTTCAGGTGTAAATCTAAAAGCTAGTTTGTGTCATCTTCAATGCCATGGCTATGATGTATACATTGAGGTTTTGGGTTACACTCTCTGGTCTTCCCAGGGATTTCCCCTGTGTGTGTGTGTGTGTGTGTGTGTGTGTGTGTGTGTGTGTGTGTGCTTCCTCTGGGCCACAAACTATTGAGATCCTCTGTCAATAGGGCTTTAGGCCAGAACTGGACATCCCGCAATTTCCAATACATACCGTGGGTAATGGCTGTAGGCCAGAACTGGACATCCCGCTTTTCCAATACATACCGTGGGTCATGGCTGTAGGACAGAACTGGACATCACACATTTCCAATACATACCGTGGGTAATGGCTGTACGACAGAACTGGATATACCGCATTTCCAATACATACCGTGGGTAATGGCTGTACGACAGAACTGGACATAACGCATTTCCAATACATACCGTGGGTCATGGCCCATAGGTCATGGATTTGACCCCGAATCCTAACTTGAAAACAGTTAAGACTCACACCTTCTAACGATAGACTGCTTGAAAGACTTGGGAAGAAATCAAATTTCAACTACAGACCCAATAAGGAGACTTGCTCTTAGGTCATCACATGAAAACTATCGAGATCCCTTGACTATAACTATATATTTGAAGGGAAATAAAATGAGACATATGTCCAGCACAGACCATAGTTTGTGTCCCTGTGAATGGAACCAGTCGCATAATAAGCTAAGATAATAGAATTTGGTTTTGCCTTAGAATAATCTGGGTAGAACCCATACAGCATTATCTTGGATACTTCTTACGTTTTCTGACTGGGCAATACCTGTATTTAGTAGCTCGCGTCAGATACCCATATACAACGATGTGCATGGGTACATTGCACCTTGTTGTGTACATTGTTTTCTCGGTATTTATAGGAGACGTATTGTCTCTTGAGACACAGTGATGTCAAGGATGTTAATACACTTAGACTTTCTACAGCCATCCGTGTAAGTGTTACATAATATACAAGCCAATTTTGTAACAGTAAACACACACACACACACACACACACACACACAAATGGATGGATGGATTGATGGATGCTTGCATGCATGCATGCATGAGACCTACATAATTACTACATTACACAAATGATTTTTGTTATTCAGCAAGTGCATTTTTCATATAGTAAGAGAAATAATTACTTATAAAATACAATAGTTTCTGGAACTATCATCTGATTACGGTACATACTATGTGTACATATACGTCTGACCTACTGCCGATTACATTAGCTGCATTAGCTAATTTGGCACGATAAAGAAAAGTTTTATAGACTTGGGGTGTTTGAGGAGATTATATTCGATTACCAAAGATGATATTTAATAGCTGTCATCGATCCTTATATGAAATACTGGGCTTCTTTTGATCCATCACGTAGCTTTCTTAGGTCACTGCTTTTGCGGTCTATAATTCAAAAAGCATTACGCAAAGTAGGTCAAGTATGGTACACCCATACGGAGAGCGATATGAGTTACCAAATTACGGTTCAACGATGGCTTTTAGATACATTTTTCAATAAAGTACTTTTTACGATAATTTCAACAAATACATCTTTTTGGTTGGAAATAATCATTATTCTCACATAGATTTTCCAACAATTTTCCAACTTCTCGAACATTCACCACATTTCCAGAAGTATTCCAACTTTCAACGGGTTTCCAGCAATTTTTTTAACTATACGGTATTTAAGAGCCGGGAAATCTGAATTGGGACCCAGAACGACATCCAAAGCCCAAATTCGTTTGGTGTATACATCAGTATGTAACAGCCAGGTTTAAGAGTCAAAATAGCAAGACACGGGTGTCTACTTAAAGTTATTTTAGTTACCTATATAATTTTTTTAACATTCATTTTGCAATTATTTTCAATCCTTTTTCAATTTCAATAGTTAATGAATTTTATGATACATATAGCTGATGCTATACTTTCAGTAATTAAAGATGAACTTAAAATTTCATTTTTTTAAAAAAAATTACAGATATTTTACATCGAATATTTCATCCAGGATCCATTTTTAAGAGCTTGAGATATATAGAATTTATGTTGAGGTTTGGACTGAGACAAGAAAATCCCAGACAAGGTGTGACATTGCTTGTCTTCCGACTCGGGAAAGCTTCGTGGGGAGACATATAATGTAACCTCGCGAATGGGATTTCCTTGTATCGGTCCAAATCCCAAAATAGATTCTATTCTCACCCAATATTATCATTTAAAGTAACAAATAATACCGTTACGTGTGCAGTATAGTTCAATGTTTACATGCTGTACGTTAATATACATATGTTAATGAGAACTGTTGCGTGACGTATCATCCGAAGTACACATTTTTATCCGTGAGCCCACCCCCAATAACAACATAAAACATAGCTTATATGTATTTTAACATTTAATATATGTATGTTGTATGAAAATAACCATAAATGAGGAATATTTATTACAAGAAACTGTTTCGTTTTCATCAATTCCAATTTTGAAAAGTTCTATTGTAAATAATATAACGGTGTTTGGTACTCATCTCTACAGCAGTTATACTTAGTACAAACTGTGACGAAAATAACGTGTTGCATTAGAGTATTTATGGGTCATTGGAGCTCTGTGTCATTATTGTATACAACTCTCCTTTTCTTTGGAGGAGGTGAAACTGTTTGTTGTATACTTGTGGCATATTTGTGTTGTCCTTAATATTGACTGTAAAATTACCACCCTGAATAAAAAGACCCTGCAAATACGAACCCTAGCGGATAACCATGTGCTAAACTTTCAAGTTCACAGATTCTTTGAGAATTTATTTTTGTCTTGGAAATATGGCAAGTGCTACAGTGAAATTTGCTTATGGAATAATTAGTTGACGGATAAATGATTCCTTCTGGCCGATAAGTGCTTTATTTGTCATTAAATATTGTAAGCATATTTTTGATTCAATTATTTCTCTATCACTTTTGTGCTTGTGAGTCTGTGTCTCTCGCGTGGACACCTGGACCGAGACTGGTCTTAGATGACTAGACTGAGACAAGAAAAGTACCGCTAGCAAAATAGCTAGATTTATCTGTTGCATGGGTGAGATATTTATAGATGTGACAATTGGCTGCTGTTCATTGAGAGGATTTATTTGCAATTCCCAATCGTATAAAAGTAAAAGAGTTCGCTTTGACGTCATGTTACATTGCAGTTAGAAAACATCGTTTCGGTGATCATTGGTGACGTTTTCTCACAACACATCCCCCTCCCCGTTCTAATTAAGCGTATGGTTATTGAATAAGTCCAACTTCTCTTCACATACCAAACTTTTATTTATATTAATTATGAGTGGTCATTGAATAAACTTATTTTCGTTTCCTATGCTACTCTTTTGCAAGTATACATTGTGTGATTATTGGATAAAAATAATTATCTCCTAATATCACACCTATTGAATTCTATAAATGTATGTGTCATCATTGAATGTATGCATTTATCTTCAAATATCACACTTTCTTAGACTGAAACTCTCGATGAGATGAACTTACATGCGTTCGTCGGGCAAACATATCCCCCTCCCTCCATGGCGCTCAGCATTAAGAGGTTAGTGTTAGGACTGGTCGGCCTGATGTCAGGATAATGTGACTGGGTGGGATATCATGCTACATGTCTGCGGCATGATGCCCTAGTTCTAGACATTACTATAAACTGCCATATTGCAGACATTGTAGCGATATGACTGAAAAATTGTTAAAGCTACGTTAAAAATCATAATCACATTCACATAACCCACCTTCCCTCCAAGTTCTAGTATTCGGTTAGGACGCGTGTAAGGGAAACAACTTTTTTCTGTCGAGACTGTCAACGGATAAGTTGTCTCCCTTGATCAACTGCATTTCTGTTAACTCAAGTCAACATTATCTACCAGAATGCTACGTGATAAAAGTCTTTTTCTTCCCAAAATTGTGTATTATATATGAATAAAGACAATCTTATCAATAGCTACCCCTCCATTTTCACAGCCAGTAAGCAATAATAAGCTGAGTAGGAGTGAAGTCACACAGATACAGAAAGTTAGAGATATTTTCCCCTATATAAACTTGACTGCAAACAGGGATATTTTTCAACAGCGAGAGAAGGTTACCAGAATGCCAGTCCAGATGCCAAAGTTGCACCTTCATCTTTGTGACGCGTTTCAATGAATCAAGGTCACTGCTGAATATTCAGTTTATTGCTGTCTAATGTACCTAAATCTTGCATTTTGAATAATAATTTTAAGTATGCATACAAAAGTCTGACTGTCATGCTTTTAATCAGTTTATTGCATAAGGTATATTTATGAAATAAAGTGTCAGTGGTGTCTAGGGTTGTCGTATCGAAAAGTGATAGAGAAATAAAGTACCTAACGCCCATGAACCGTTACATCTTTTATGGTGTCAAATGTGGGTCCAGCTTTAGTGTCCCAAGGCAACGATAGAGGTTGCAACTGAGATCTATTGATTGAACTTACGTCCACTATATCCCAAAGAGTCTGCAGAGCTCCAAGTAGAAATAACGAGTCCCAAAATTACTAGAAACCATGGGAAGGAAAGGGAACAATATATCTAGACTTGTAACTGTTGACATTGTTGATGGTGAAGAGAGCTCAATGTTTTCAGAGAATGAATGTGATAATACAAGCATTGTTGAGGTAGGTACATGTAGGCCATATTCAAATGGAAGTGCATTAATTAGGGAACAAGTAATGAGTGAAGTCGGTACAGAGAAACATATGACTGGTGTTATCCCTGATAGAGAAACAAGGTCAAGAGAACAAGAAAGGGTGTTACAACATGTCAGAAACTTCCATGTAGAAATGGATTCCACAGACAGCAACAGTCTAAACACAGAGATGGATTTCAAGAAAAACGCAGAGGGTACAGCTGCAGTTTTAGGGACGACTAACAGTAGAGACAGTCGACGTACATACAAGAGACATTAAAATGCAAAGTTACCTCCCTTTCATGGTAAGGCATAGCAGTAAGCCTGGTTTAATAGGTTCAATGAGGTTGCAGATCGGAGAGATAGACAAATGATGTTAGACTAGATGAACTACTGCCACAGTTACACGGAGCAGTTGGTTAATTTATATGTCTTTGTGAAGTTTGGCACGGTCAAATTATGTAATACTTATTTCAAAACTCGACAGCAGATTTCAAACGTGATGCACAATTCAGTCGTAGAAATCTGAGAGCAAATGAAACGGTAGAAGAATATGCGGCCGAGTAAAAATGTTTATATGACAACGCTAATGCAAATCGAGATGTTGAAATGAGACAGGAAAATCTTTTGCGCAAATTTTTAGATGATCTTCATGATGATGGAACAAGATTTCATGTCGAATTTGTGAAAGGACCAAAGGACGTAGCTGAGGCTTTATTCCAAGTAGTCGATTTCCTTGAAACAAGAAATCACTCACCTGATCAAGATGGGTACCATAACCATAAGCCAAGGAGACCAACCAGAGTTAAGTGTATGGAGTTCAGTGAAAGCAGCGACAGGACAGACATAACAGATGAAGAAAATGTTCGCCAGATTAAAGAAAAGCTATGGCAAAAAGTAAAAGGATGAAACCCATATTCAGCAATCAAAAGACCTAAGCGGGTGGATTGTCAGAACTTAAGAAAATTACTGAACCGATGGAAGAATGACAGGGAGAGAGACACAGGAGAACGGACGAATTTCAGAAATAAAAGACTCAAATATGAAAGCGTAAGCAGGCAAACAAGAAATGTGGCAGGAGTACAATGTTTTATCGTAAGCGACTTGGTCATTTTCCAATGGAGTGCTCATCGAATCCTAATAATATATGTCAAATAGAACAGTTATGGGTCAGAATAGAATAGAAGGGAACTATTACAGGAGTCAATCGAATTTTCACTGCAGATATAGGCACAATACATAATATCTCAGAAAAGCTTCTAAAGTTGTCAAAAATGAGTAAGTTTAGCAAGTGCTGGGGGGATCCCTTGAGAGAATATGAAAAATATGATCGGAATTGAAATAGGCTCTTTCAACTAGGAAAAGAAATCATAGTTGCAGAAATTGAAGATGGCGGATTAATAGGAACTGACATCCTACAATTCGATGAGAGTGGACCTGCAGATATATTCCTCAGCAACAGACTATTAAGATTAAAATGGAGTAGAAATACCATGCATACAAGTAGGCCTTGAAGACAAAGTGTGAAACGTTGGAGCTGTAGACCATTATTTGATACCAGTAAATTGTGAAGACATTATTGACGTCCATGTACAACGCCATGAATCGGACGACTCCAGTCGACCATATGAAATGATTATTGAGCCTAACATGAATTTCAAACAAGGTATGCATGTATGTATGTATGTATGTATGTATGTATGTATGTATGTATGTATGTATGTATGTATGTATGTATGTATGTATGCATGCATGCATGCATGCATGCATGCATGCATGCATGCATGCATGCATGCATGCATGCATGCATGCATGCATGCATGCATGCATGTATGTATGTATGTATGTATGTATGTATGTATGTATGTATGTATGTATGTATGCATGCATGATGTCTGCTATAATTCATAGCTAAGGGCTTCATTTTGACGTAAAATAACGTGGAGGCATGTATTAACGGATTTTCTCTCTGCATTTAGTTTAATCTTCTTATGAGCAGATTGGTTTATTTAAAGCTGGATGGATGGATGGATGGACTCGAAGAACCAGAGGACTATATAAGTAACGAATCAACATTTTTGTGATTCAATATATTACATTGCACTTCTATACTTTATCTTAAAATCTTCAGAAAATGGAAGAATCAAAGAATATCAATCAATCAATCAATCAATCAATCAATCAATCAATCAATCAATCAATCTCTCTCTCTCTCTCTCTCTCTCTCTCTCTCTCTCTCTCTCTCTCTCTCTCTCTCTCTCTCTCTCTCTCTCTCTCTCTCTCTTCCTGTAATCTTCTCTTGGATGCGGACTGTGCTCGTTCTCATTGTGCAATCAGATGTAAAACTATTTGTGTATTTTTTTTTCTCTTAAATAAAATTATTACCCAACCTAAATATATTTCAGGATATTCTTCCTCCTGGGATCAACAACTATTAGCCCTCTTCTCGTCAGATATCGTCAATCGAATTCAACTGAACTTATACTCATTTTCCTGTTATCATAAATCAGTGTCTTTTTAGATGCTCTCGCATGTCAACATAGACCATAACATAGCTGTTGCTATAACTATACCAACTAAACCAGCCTCAAATTACCCGATCCTCTGTTGAAGAGAATTCACAACTTAATTACACACTAATTAATGAACATCATTCTGTGTCTTAGCTACTGTACTTTGCTATTTAGCGATTCATTAACATACATGTCGAGACATGGCAAAAGTCAGTTGTCAGCATATCTTGTACAAAGCATGAAATTTTCATTATACAGATTAAGATTACTTCTCACAATTGGTCAGAAGAAATGCATGAAATCTTACACTACATGGTGTTAGTGTTTCCTAGAACTTGAATCCGATCTCACTGCATGACATGAAATATTGTATGACATCCTTACAGAACATGAGCCATAAAACATGCACATATATTTCTGAACTCGAGAAAAAATTGAGATATGAAATTAAAATGAACAAATCGAAAACAAACTTGCATCAGTGAACACACCATATGTTATTAAGACCTTCCCCCTGTTTTATCAGAGATTAACACGTTTATTATCAGAGAATTCAATCGGTCTCCTCTGGATATGGGCCTCTAAAAGTTCAAGACCTTCCTTTTGTCCTGAGGAGAATTAAGTTTCCTCAGAGAACCCCCGACTTTCCCACTCGGCAGAAAAATTTGGACCTATCAATATCGGGTTTGGATATTATGTTAAAACCATGAATTTTGTATGGGAACGCACACTCCCTCGTTTAGCATAGCCAGTAAGGATTACTACTTTACCCGCAAAATTATTAAAGTCTCCATAGAAGTCCGAAATCAGCCTTTATTAAGAACTATTATGGAACCAATCACGTTACGACAACAGTTTCAAATGAACCACGACTTCTTACAATATTCCCGAGTTTGTCTCAAATCTTATAACTTTACTGTACGGTAACATTGCGCTCTTGTCTGGCTCTGACCGTTAGCCAAGCGGCCCGTAATTAAAACGCAATTCATGCCCAATCCGATGTTTATTGCCGCTAGCTGCCAAGTTTATCGGCAGGCTAGTCCATACATTAATCTTAGTGTTCGTGTCACGCTGACCACAACAAAATATACCATGAAATTATATTTAGAAACTTTTATACTAAATATTTCACGAATACATGCATACATACATACATACATA
The DNA here is from genome assembly GCA_016746295.1 of Potamilus streckersoni. Classification (NCBI taxonomy): domain Eukaryota; kingdom Metazoa; phylum Mollusca; class Bivalvia; order Unionida; family Unionidae; genus Potamilus; species Potamilus streckersoni. The sequence goes on from JAEAOA010001360.1 coordinate 373,213, forward strand.
CATACATACATACATACATACATACATACATACATACATACATACATACATACATACATACATACATACATACATACATACATACATACATACATACATACATACATACATACATACATACATACCAGGTCTCTGATGCGAAGCGAAAAACATCTACTTTTTATCTCCACACAAAATTGCTTTACATTTTGCAACATACATACATACATACATACATACATACATACATACATACATACATACATACATACATACATACATACATACATACATACATACATACATACATACATACATACATACATACATACATACATACCAGGTCTCTGATGCGAAGCGAAAAACACATCTACTTTTTATCTCCACACAAAATTGCTTTACATTTTGCAACATACATACATACATACATACATACATACATACATACATACATACATACATACATACATACATACATACATACATACATACATACATACATACATACATACATACATACATACATACATACATACATACATACATACATACATACATACATACATACCAGGTCTCTGATGCAAAGCGCAAAAACACATCTATTTTTTTTTCTCCACACAAAATTGCTTTACATTTTGCAACCAACTAGAGGCGAAGGAAGACATCAGAGACATCTAAGAAATGGCAATTTGCAATAAACTGTTGCTACCCTAAAAAACGGAATAAAACATAAAGCTATCATTTGATGCAAAATTCAAGAATAGGTAGACTATGAAATCACCCATTATTCGAGAGGCTTTGCATTGCTGTGAAGCCAGTATATATCTCCAACTCTCCAGCGGTCACTCACACCGACATCTGACTGTATACCATAACGAAGTTCGAAGGCGGTGTATCCCAACTTGGCCAGTGTAAAGCTAAGATTTCGGATTCTCGCAGCTGTACAGGGGACACCATATTTATTCTGCTGTCCAGACATTATTTGCCACTCCATGAAAATATATGGTACTTTTACATGCTTGAAAAATTCGTTTGATGACTCCAGAATCTTACATTCGTATCCCTCTGAAACAAAAAACGTCTTGATCTCTTTTGAAATATGGGAAGAACAGCAAATATAAGTAACTTATAAAATAGCTATTGAGTACCACAATGAATAAACTTAAATTGCATTATGACACATTTCCAGAGATAAAAAAGAAACAGAGAAACAATACAGAACCTAAAACAGACAATAATGCTCCGTAAGTAAAGTTGATTTGTGTTTCAAATGTTTCAGCTAAAGCAGGGGTCACAAACACACCGTTACTCAGAGTTGTTTCAGTTTGAAATCCCTGAGCTAAAGTGTAGAGACTAAAATCAGTATGAAAAATGTTCACATTCGACAGTTTTTAAATGGTATATTGGGAACCAGCTAGAACTTTAGTTGATATTATGACCTCTGTGTGTGTGTGTGTTTGTGTGTGTGTGTGTTTGTGTGTCTGTGTGGTTGTATGTGATTTAGATTTTTAACGTAGTTTTAAAAAGTTTTCAGTCATATCGCTACGATGTTTGCAGTTTGACAGTTTATAGTGATGTCTAGCACTGGGGCATCACATCGCAGACATGTGACATGATATCATAAAGTGTAGAGACTAAAATCAGTCTGAAAAATGTTCACATTAAACAGTTTTTAAATGGTATATTGGGATCCAGTTAGAACTTCAGTTGATATTATGACCTGTGTGTGTGTGTGTGTGTGTATGTGTGTGATTTAGATTTTTAACGTAGCTTTAAAACGTTTTCACTCATATCGCTACGATGTTTGCAGTGTGACAGTTTATAGTGATGTCTAGCACTGGGGCATCACATCGCAGACATGTGACATGATGTCCCACCCAGTCACATTATCCTGACAACAGGCCGACCAGTCCTAAAACTAACCTCTTAATGCTGAGCGCCAAGCGAGGCAGCTGTTAGTACCATCAGTTCTAAAGGCATTCAACAGCTTTTAAATGGAATATTGTGACCCAGCTAGAACCTTAGTTGATATTATGACCTGTGTATTGATTGTACCCGAATGTAAAGCAGGAATAGAATGTGCATTACATTTCAGACGAGGAAATTAGTTTGGGGATTTTTTTTATTACCGAAGAACTTTTACTGGATGCATTTCACGTTTCTATTAAGTTATTTCCCATTGCTTATATGACAAAAATGAAAAACCCATTTTGATGTTTTGATGTAACGTACTTGCTCTGTGGCCAGATGTGGTAAAATAGTTTAAAACATGTAAAAGGACTAAGAAGTCGCTGATATTTATATGGTCAGCATATGAAAGGAAGTTAAACTGAAGAAAAAGGGTGGGTGTTGAGGTTAGAAAGAGTTACTCATCAATTCTGGAGCAGTTATGGTATATAATAAATAAAGCATTTTGTTTTCCTGCATAAATACTGATATTGTGCCACTAAAAACTAAATAGTTTAATTCCACTTGTTAAAAAATTACTTTTTTTTGTACCGGTATAAACGTAGAAAAAATATCCTCCGTATATTTATATTTGGCTTTTGTTCCATCCTTGTGTACATCCTATGTATAACTTTGCACATGTCTTTAATTGTGTGTTGCTGGTAAATGCTCGGTTAAAAGACGGTAAAAGTAACAGTTCCAGTATTTGCTCTTTCGTAATTAGTATGTTTTATGAGGGACCCAACATGTTAAAATGTTCAAACCGAAAAGGTCGTCGACATTACAAAAAGCTCCTCATACAAAAATAATGATAACCTTTTATATTTTCAAAAGTTTACATTTATTTCATTATTGTTGTTTGTTCATACCGTGTATGTGTGTGTGTGTGTGTTTGTTTGTTTGTGTGTTTGTGTCTGTGTGTGTGATGTTGTATGGTAGATATGCTTTAGGTTGATGTGATTTGCTTTATTGGCAATATATCTGATTTTGTCGTGTCTCTAACTAGCGTTTGCTTTGTCCATTAGGACTGTGAATATATCTTCCAACAAACCTATTCCATCAATTCCTCCCTCCCTCCCTCCCTCCCTCCCTCCCTCCCTCCATCCATCTATCCATCGTACTTTAATATTCCTAAAGTAATTCACCCTCTTTACGTGATGTATCCTTGGGTAAGGCACGTTACTTTTATAGCATTGGACACTAAATAACTTACTCTGATAAATCAGTACCAAACTTGTACTGATGCTATTTATGGTTAAGGGGCTAATCTAGCCTATACTTTTAAAAGTGCATATGAGATTTGTGTCCGCACACAGTGGTGTATATTGTAGACACCGGAATTTCTCACGGCTGTTTGAGTTACGGACAGCTGATGGGTTCTTTCGACAATGTGTACAATATTTCCGAATCAAATTCTACGTTTGACATGTTGTACATGGAGCGCCATAACCTTACCTGTTGTGACCATTTATAATTCCGTGTTCATGTTGGACGATAACGGAGAATAGGCATTGCCTTAAAATGTCGATCTGTTGCGCCCTTGAAAAATTGCAAATCGATAAGTGGAGAACGCTAAGAAGGGCAATGGTTTCTTATACACATTTTTCAGTGACAAATACACCTACAATTAAACTACAATAAAACATACTAAATGAAAATATTATGTGCACAATGTATCTAATATGCTTGATGGAAAACAAAGGGGTTTAATTTTATGTTCCTGTAATAATGATCAAAACCTTTATTATTTTAAATTCATTTTCGCTCTGACAAAGGAACACTACGCATGTTTGTGCGTGCTATTTGGATGCTAGTAGAAACATACAAGTAGTTAGGGGGGTGGGGTGAGATGAAATAGATTCCGCGCTATGGTGATATAAAGAATTACCATAACGAATGATTGGGGGAATCTTTGAAATTTAACATTATGCATGACTCTATCAAGAGGAATTTCAACGAAGTATAACCGAATGAGAATTTAACATTAAATACGATTCCGTGTACTACCGGATTTTTGAAAAATGTAACAATATATAATATCAATAAATAAATATGACCTTATCCAAGCATAATAATGAAAAAGATTATATTCTAAAAAATTCCGCATAAATTTCAGAATCAGAAATTTACTGGTTCGCCAAGAACCGTGACGTTGCCAAAGTTAGCATTGTCCAGAACACCTTTGAATAATTCACACTAATTCCAGAATCGTATTGTATTACAATGATCACTTTCTATTTCCAATGAATAATCCTAAGAATGTTCTTTTTTTCTCTCTCAGATAATAGACTTAATATGAAAACGAAAAAAAAAAGAATATGAAAATTGCAGTTTGAGCTACTTAAATACAGGCGAAAAGCTAAAACGCGCATACTGTCGGGACAAATCGCAAATTTCCAACTTCGTAGAAAAACTTGCATGATTTAACCCGTCCAATGAGAATTAACTTATTTCTTCTAAGATACCACCCAACAGACCCGCCCATTTGGAAAAGGTCGAATCTGGTCAACATATTTGCTAATAATTTTATTATTAGTAACTGTCAACACGTAAGCTTCTAGCTATACATACTATTCAATTTTACGTTCTTTAATATCTTAATATAGGACCTATGCACGCACAAAGATTCAAGTAAACACAATCACTGCATTTTAGAGCCATCAATACAAAATAAAAAATTTAGACAAAAGTATGTACCAGGAGTTAAAAATATGTAGACCCATTTAAATCCTGTTTTAAGCCAAGAAAGAGCCTCTTCCCGCCCTAGATAAACCAGGAAAAGTTAATGACAATCACAAAATAAAGATTATTGCTAATCCGTGTTTTCCAAAACCACGTATTAACCAAACTAAGGTTGTAAATCCACCAAGAACTTTTTGGTCATTTTCAGAAATGAACACCTTCCATTTTACAAATCTACTTGTGCGACCTTAGCGACACGTTAATATCTAGGTTCTGGCAAAAACAGGATTTGCGAAGTACTTGCCAGCGAGCAAGTATAATTATCTTAATTAGAGTGGGCGAGAAATACAGATGTCGTGTTCAGTTCGTCGTGCTATATGTTCTGCAAGTTTCATACTCTGCAATGTCGCCAAGTACATATATTAGCAAAACGTACCGCATTCTTCTATTAAGTAACTGCCCAATTTTCTTTTGATTCTATATTTCACACCATACGCTATCAGTCTCTCAAAGTTTTTGTTAGTTTGAAGTCAATATCAAGGCAAGTCGCATTATCTAGCGCAGACAATAATGTTAATTGTTTTAAACATACCTTGTTGTCGTATTTTCAAACAATATGGGATTGGACACAGGTTGTCTAACTCCTTTCTCAAAACATACAAAATAATATAAAGATGATATTCATTTTACAAAACTTCAAAAACATCCAATAATCAAGGTAAATAATCTTATATTAAACGATACGAGATATTTCAAAGATAATAAACTTATAGGTATGTAGTGAATTAAAAAAGCACTTAATAAGAGAGAGAAGACGAGTTAAAATTACTTTTATCTATTTAGCTTATTTATGCATTTACTGTCTAGAAGATAGTATAATCTTGTTCTTATACCTCTCTCAACCTTTAGGAGTATGACGTAATATTTTTATTTTCCTACTTCTACTTCACATTTTAATACTAAATCGAGACTTACACATGTGTTTTAAAAGACGAAGCGAAATATCTTTGGATATTAAAAACGGAGCAAAAATCAATAATTCTCATAATCTACATTGTCTTATCAAGATGCACACATAGGAGTTAATAATATTCACTATGTAAAGATCTTATTTGCGGGAACTATATGATTGTCTAAGTTCAGCATTTAGGATATTAAAGTATTGTTTGCCACTGTGGCCCATTTGTTGAATTAGATACATGTTTTTCATAGATAGAAAGCTTTCGGATGGAGAGAGAGAGAGAGAGAGAGAGAGAGAGAGAGAGAGAGAGAGAGAGAGAGAGAGAGAGAGAGAGAGAGAGAGAGAGAGAGAGAGAGAGAGAGAGAGAGAGAGAGAGAGAGAGAGAGAGAGAGAGAGAGAGAGAGAGAGAGAATTTTTGGAAACAAAATGAAATCTAGTAAAGGTAAGTGTCATGCTTTGCTATACGCTCTATGGAATATGGCCGCTTCAGCTAGGTACTTGAGTATTTATAATCAAACACAATATGCATAATCCATTCCTAGCTCAAGAGTTTGCCAAACCAGTTTCAGCATTAACGACTCTCTAGAGCATCAAATAAATGCAGATATTAATTGAATTCGTCCCTTTTTGTCTGAATCATCAATAGACTTAAGAAACATTATAAAATTGGACGTAGGAAAAGCATATACAATCTGGTCAAATTTGAGAAAAAAAAATTCAGCCACGCGCAACACAGATATTTATATACGTTCTGAATAATCAAACTAAAATCATCAGTCCATTTAGCATCAGAGTGTAACGTTAGTCAAAATTGTCTATCTCTTTTAACTGAAGGCAAACTGGATGGGAAAAGTGGGTGTTTGTTTATAAAATGTCCGTTTTCGAAGTGTTAAAAGTAACAAGGATATCGTTTGTCCATGCATTAATTTTTTAAGATTGTTGTTTATAATCCTCTGTACTTGTGAGGGATCTCTAGAAGTAAGGGAGAAATAGCATCGCAAGCAAGATAAAGTCGTCTGTTGTCTCGCTGACACAAGCAGTAAGGCTCTAGCACGGAACCTTGGGGAACAATAGCAGTCACGTGTCATTTTGATGATACTGAAGTTCGATAGATATTTATTGAACTATATTGTAACAGTTTATGACTACTTTAATTGGGTCTAGTTGAGGTCAATACTACTTATCATGTTGTAAGAAATAATAACATATTTTGTAACTTTAAGTGGGTAACTGTCATGCGTTCTTTATTATTTCTTGGACATTTTTTTGTTGTTGAAATAATGCTTCATTGTTTGATTGCAACAGTCCCTTGAGACCTTCAATGCCTTCCACACACACACACACACACACACACACACACAAAACACACACACACACACACACATACACACACACAGATAAATGGCTCCACGTAGCCAAAGGAAGTCCCAATACTCCCTTCCTCCCTGCACAATATTATCTGGAAGCATAAATTATTAAAAGGAACTAATCCAGCTTCACAAATGCAAAATAGAAAAAAGAAACAAAGAAATAGACACACTTTTCTTGAAAAGATTCTCTTGAGATCTACGATCCCAAACATAGTATGTATACATCATGCAACAATTTAAAATACGCATAGGGTATTAAACGTCTTCTGGAGGCCGAATTTTGATTTCGAAGAAGACAAGCGAACTCCTTAGATTCACCACCGAAAGCAATAATATACATATATAGCGTCCACATTTATTCTTGTGCGAGGTATACATTATTCCTGTACAACGAAAAAAAATCTCAAAAGACGTTCTAATCAAGTTTGAGTTAAAAACACGCCGAAAACCTCACCATTCAATATTTAGAAAAAGACCGCAATACTTTGGAATTTCATGTTGTTGATCGTACTCTCTCAAGAAAGAATTGTCGTTTTATATCGACACGAAATTCTACATGGTCACGGTAGGTAGGGTTGCGTTATTCTTCATGCATTTACAACTTTTTAAATGAAGGATTTGATTCGGAAATATCATGTACATGTTGCTGAAAGAACCTGTTTGCTGACCATAACATAAGACCATGGAGAAATACCGGTAAGTATCTAATTATCAAAATATACACCGATGAATGTGAACACGTGTCTGCAATGATTTGCACATTTAAACAATACGTAGGCGGGATTGTCCCCATAAAAACCAGTCAGTATCAATACAGATTTGGTGTTGATTTGTCGAACTATAAATAACCCTACTTGTGGTGCTGTGCCGTAAAACACAAAAGGTCATTTAAATTTACAATCATAAAGGTTTGATACTCACCTGTATCTATTTTTAAAACTGCTTCATCGACTTTTACTATCGATAAGACATCGTCCAAAGTTATGGCGTTGCACGTCTGCACCATTTTAACTCTCTGTGGTGGCTTTGGAACCACTCGGATACCACCCTGATTGTCTCTATTCTCACTCAAATACAACTTTGCCTGTTTATTAGAAATTGCATATCTCAGAAGCCATATCTTTCTCTTGAATTTGTTGAGCTTCAGACTTTCCTGTAGAAGCAAAATATTGCTATATACGGGTTCGATTGCAACAACTTTATGCCCCATGGCTCCACTAAGGAGTGTGTAATATCCAATGTTTGCACCGATGTCAAGGACAGTAGCATTGGGAACGTTTCGAAGAGCAGACTGGAATACTTTTGTAAAATACGGCTCCCAGACTCCATCGTATAAGAGTGACCTCGAAATAAATTTATCTCTGTCCAGCGGATAGAGACAAATATTAAAGTTTGGGACTGTCGTTGTTTTAACACATGAATTATTAGAGACTGGATGGAAATGTTTTGAAACACTCGCTGGAGTTATTAAGTCTGACTTCTGAGAGGGGCTAGATAAAATGTCCTGGGGAGTTCTAAAGTACATCACCAAGCAGACACAGGAAATTCCTATTAATGAAAAAAGGTTTTATTGGCAAATAAATGAAATGATAAATGGAAGAAAGTAACTAAAGTATTTGTTTATAACAGCTGGTCTTACTGCGTGCTTATGTATGTATGTATGTATGTATGTATGTATGTATGTATGTATGTATGTATGTATGTATGTATGTATGTATGTATGTATGTATGTATGTATGTATGTGTGTGTGTGTGTGTGTGTGTGTGTATGTATGTATGTATGTATGTATGTATGTATGTATGTATGTATGTATGTATGTATGTATGTATGTATGTATGTATGTATGTATGTATGTATGTATGTATGTATGTATGTATGTATGTTTTCTTAACTGCAGCTTACTCTTTCATTTGTGGCCCCGAGTGGCCGTGTGGTCTAAAGCGCTGTCCGTTACGGACCACTACCATCTCACCTCTGTCTGCGTGGGTTCGAGTCTAGGATTCGGCGAATGTGGATATGTGAGAAAGCTTGCCAGTAGCTTCTCGTGGGTCGGTGATTCTTTCCGCGGATTTCCCGGTTTCTTCCTCCACCATTAATACTGGCCGCCATGAATAGACTATCGTGTGCTGAAAAATGGCGTTAAGCCCAACAACAACAACAACAACAACAACAACAACAACAACAACCCTCTTTCATTACAGACATTGAGCAGTTACCATTGTACTACGGACGGCTTACCTCCTTCGTCTTATCCACTGGATATTTATTGATATGCAACAGTTTCGTGAATTGAATATTGGTATCAAGTATGTTGACATTCTTTCCAAGAAGCAGGTCACGCGACTTCATTTTTCAAGACCATGTAAGAATGCTTGAATCTCAAGAAGGTAACGCAAGTATCAGCGACATATAACATACGTGGAAGCCGATGCCAACAGTATGTGCAAGAAGATGCTGATCCCCCAAATGGATAATACGTCGCTCATATACAACGCTATGTATCACTCATGTGACCTACATATTCGTTGACTGCCTGATATTTCCAGGAGTTTAAACAAGGTACGTTTGCTTTGTGTGAGTACTTTTGTCCAGCTAGTCAAATGAGTTTGAATCGACTGAATGTATTTTTGAATTTTTCTAAGGATTTAACAGGAGGATTAAATCGGAGGAAAATGTTTAGTGTTACAAGCATTATAAACCATTCTGAGAAATGCCACACAAGCAGGCTGTTTAGATAAGGTATGCAGCAGTTTGACGGTACATAAGGACCAATGCATCTTATACCCTTATCTAGGCTTTAATTATTCGGCAACTTATTGGAATAAATCATGTGCTTATAGTGTTAAAAGCTGGAATTTCACCAACCACTCAGGGTAATTTATGGGTATGCACTCAACACAAACTTGATCAACGTATTTGCGCTTTTTCTTGGTTCATTCATTTCACATAAAATTTATTTCTTATAAAGATGTCACAGTTTATTATGCTGAACGGCATAAATAATTTCGAAATAACTGTCCAAACAAAGGCTGGTATAGAGTGTTGTTAGCTCAAGTTTAGTTTCACTAATTCATGGCACAGAAGCAGCCTAGCAACGGGAATAGGACGTTTGTTAATACCGCCTAGCAACGGAATAGAAATAGTTGCTAATGCAAAGGACGACTCGTACATTACCGGGATAAAACAATTATTGTTGATCATTTAGCATTTCGTGGTGACTTTACCAAGTATTCATTATTACACAACTTTTAGACATGGATGCTTTTTGTTATCACATTTATCGTTATTTGATCATAATGATTGGGAATCATATATATTTCCAGTCGGCCATTAATAAGACTGAACGGAGTTGTATTAGTATAGCAGCAGGGAGGGTGAATCCTACAACGGTTTTTAAGAGGGTTATTTAAAAAAATTAATCTTTCTTCAAAAATGAAAATACAAAGGCAATAACGTCAAACCGAAGCCTCTAACCGACCGAGACTTCTCTAACTGGGTTAGCTCATTTTTTTACTGACGCTTTTGACGCTCTTTTTTTTCTTCGTTTTTTTGGTGGCGCTCACCTGTTATTATGTACTTTTGAGAGAGTGATGTATGTTAAGATGAAGATGTTTGCATTTAAAACATGCACAGTGGAAAGAATGTTGGCATACCTCTATGCTACTTTCATGTAATATGGCTGACATTTCTTGGAAATTGTACTTTTGGAAATTGTAAATGATCTTAGTACACTGCTAACTCCTTTGTGCTTGAAAATTCAACCTGAATTTATCTAAAGTACACTATCCCTGGCAGCTATTAAAATAGGGAAAATAAATTTTGCCAGACTAGACAAAGCCAGTTTCTTAAAATGCAATGAATGAATTACCAAATATATAAAATGTAATTTTTAATAGTTTTTTTTTTTTTTACAATTTATCGCTGAAGCTCAGGAAGTGAAAATGAACAGCAGAGCTAGCACTTTTTTGAGAGATGCACATTTGGAGTAAGGCGAAGCTGTATGCTCTATATACATCAATAATACACCACAATAAAGGGAATTAAAGGTTCTTTGAACGATACTTAAGATATACAAAGTCTTTTTTAAATAGCTATTATACTTAGTGAGGAAACAGAGGGAAATTCTTTTCCCTTAAAATTCTAACCATATGCTATATACGAAACTGTATAGCAATACCTTAAACAAATATAAAAATTTATGCAATTACTGTTCTTATTTTCATATTAGTATGTATGATGTTTTGAATAAAATGATACAGTAACAATGATTTTATTCATGAAAAAAGATAATTTTGCTTTTTCTTATATAGCTTACATAATTTGCCATGAGGTATGTTTGTGTGATTAGTGACCTTAATTATGGGAAAACAAAAGTCTTAAAATATAGGAATAAAATCAACTTAAATTGAAAATTTTTGCATTAAGTAAAAAAAATATGTGGTGAACATTTTTCTTTTCATTTATTTGCGATAAAATTTTAAAAAATGATGACAAAGCAAATTTGCTTTCTTCCATATTAAATAATAAGTTAATATATTACTATTCAATCTTTGGATTCTATGAACCTCACCTGTTCAATCCCTTTTCAAACTGTAAAATTTATTACTGACATCTCTGGAATAAATACGGCTAGTTTTATGTTCCTGTCTTTAAGCATAACACTAGTTGTTATGTTGAGAAAATGCAATGAGCATTTTTAAAATTGCTCACTTTTTGTCATAAAGGGGGAGGCTGTACCTATTTGAGGCTATGACTCTAATAAATGCTGTTGTGAGGGGAGAAATGCAGGAAAGTTAGTAAAAAGGACTATTTTGATGCTTGCGACTTAAATATTGTGAGCCATACCATCAAAATTAAACCATACAATAATAATGCCTATATACTCTTTAAGGCAGCTATTAAAATAGGGAAAATGAATTTTGCCATACTAGACAATACCAGCTTCTGAAAGTGCAATGAATGAATTACAAAATATATAAAATTTAAAAGTTATCGGCTTGTTTTGTTTACAATTTACCTCTGAAGTCCAGAAAGTGAAAATTATCAAGTGGAGCAATCACTTTTTCGAAAGGTGCACATCTACAGTAAAGCCAAGATGTATACTCTTTAACCCATATTGCACCCATCCTTCGTACACCAAAATAAAGGCAATTGAATATTCATTGAACAATACCTAAGATATACAAAGTCTTTTTTAAATAGCCATTATAATTTTTGAGGAAACAAGAGGAAATTCTTTATCTTTAAAATTCTAAAATTTTATGGCGTGTTTGTTTACCCGTCGGACACTCAGATTTTGTCCTCACCCTCCCTGTTGCAGTGTGGCGTAATTAAATTATATCATTAATAACGCTAGCTATGGAATCTCACACAGCTAATCTAATTCGACAGCGACTAGAGGCAATTAAGCAATATCTCCACGTCCACTATTCTGTCAAGTAACAACTTATACAGGGTAACGAAGCTCGAGTGGAATTTATAGAAGGTGCATCACAGTTATTTAAACCGTTACAAACTCCACTGATAAACTCATGGTTCCATTAATAGACGCAGCTAGATCCACAATAAAACCTGCAAGACTAACTAAGAAATAGCAGATTTTAGGAGAACTTCCTGCTGAAATATGGCACGATGACGGATTTGACGCAGCTGCAACCGTGGCAATTCATGGAAAGTATTACTAACAAAACTTTCTTTGTGGATGTCAACAATTACTCCATCACTAACCGAAGAATAATGGTTTCTTTCTTTTATGGACATGGGGGGGGCAAATCAAAATTATCATGGTTGGCGATGACCACAGATAGGGTTCCAAGTACCATTAATGGTCTAATCACACAATAGATAGCGTCAGAACAAAGTGTCCCTGCATCGCGACATAATTTTATTGCATTCAAAGACACTGCACGAGTAAATTCGAAATTATGTAGCATTATTACATCTGACAAACTTGGTGTTACTGAAATATCATTGAGAATAGATGGGCATCAGGAACCAGCTCAGGATATATTATTAAATGTTGAAAATAATCATGTTGCATGTACATATAATCATTTGATGACATTCATAGAAGGGGATCAAAAGGTTGGTTCCGGTTTGAAAATATATCAGCGGGATTTTACAGCACTGTGTCCAATTTATTATTTTTCTTTGGAACATTTGAATTTAGTTAGGCAGTCTGTCGTCGATATACACTTTCGAGCTCGTGCGGCAAGAGTAGCAACTATATATAATTACAGAGCAATCGCTGTTATACTTTCATATAAAATAATGTTGCATTAAGATTTTGGTGGACGAATTAGTCATTTTTACCCGAGTGGAAAGCATGTAATTACGAAGCTCATAAAATTAAAATGTCATATCATCATGTTGGTGTTAGTCTGACTCCGGGTCAGATTAAAAAGCTACAATCAGTATCAAAAAGGAAATCGGGAATGAAAATATTCCTGGAATCAGAACAGATCGCAGGTGGTCAAAATAAAATATCACGACTGAATGTGAACTTAAGCATTTCAATGACGCCAAACGATCTAAGATTGGCTTACGAGTTAATCTTTCTGCTGGTGCCGTTAAATACATCGCTAAGATTGGTGGTATATTTCCACTTTTTGATAATCGATGCAGCTCCAGCTGTTGAAAAAGCAGCTGCACTTGTTCTGCTGGAATCATAACGGGATGGCATTAAAGAAACTAACCGGACTAAAACTTTCAAAAGGAGGGAAAGGTCTAAGACTGACAGGACCTCCCCATTTATAGTACGTTCAGTTAAAAAGGAAATGTCATAGACTGTTAGGGACATGTCGTAGATACTTCTCATGTCCAATTTTGATTTATTTGATGCTGCTAAGCGATGATTAAAAACCCCAAACTTTAGAGGTGATATTATGCGTGATCAACTACCAAAATCGCCAAATGGTGTTGAGACCGGTAGAATTAGTTTCGATGGAAGTTCTGGGCCAGGTACTAACTTGGTTACATGTGCGATTGATCCACGTGTAAGTATTTATTTAGATTCGTACGGGTTAGCACCACAAAAGGAATTTTGAAAATATGTTAACAGAAAACATTCAAGATTACCAATACAGAAAATAACTGATCAGCCAATATGTGGCCGTGAAGAAATTACGGTACTCGACGCTTGTCATCGTCAACAAAACTGCCTCATGAAGTCGTGCCCTATTATACCACCAGACCATATAGTCATTCACCGTCTTTTTAAACGTGTCTTTGTGAAATACAAAGGTAGATAATTTCGGAAGATTTTATCGGAGTCTCAAACCTCACAGTGAATTATCCCCGCAACACTTAATCATATCAAACTCTAGATAGCTAATCTGTTGCGTCTTAAAGATGTGGACCAAAATGAAGTTGCTGCTTTTTACTATCAGTAAGGACGATGAAAAAAAAACAATATCCCGTTGACAGATATTATTCTGTGAGTTCCATTGCAATTGAAGTTAACCGTATTTTCTAGAAACGGAAAAAAAATAAAAACTGAGGAATCTTAACACTCATTGGAGAAATTGCTGAACTTTTCAGAAGAATTGGAGATATTATGTATGGCAATCTCAACATGAATAAAATACAATCATTGATGTTTGAGAACCAAAAATTAGACAATGATGTGGGAACAAAATGATGCGTAAACAGCAACAACAACACTTTCAGAACTGAGATCGATGATCGTTTACTAACCGCCGGTGATACATTGACTAGTTCACTGAACATGTCTAATAATAAAATTACTTACTAGTCTTAGAGAACCAGAATCAACGATGACGTTGCAGTAAAAATATGTCGATCTGATGATGACATATTTGTTGACAATTAATGATGGATTAGCCACATTTAGATCTGATTATACTAATCACGTAACCGTGTTTACAAATTTTCGTAGAAACACAAATTGAACCATTAATGAATTTTTTGAAGTCCAGTAGTTTTCGACATTAAACTCTCCGACATAAATAAAAATATTAATGAATCGTTTGGAAATCCAGCAGTCGTCGACACTAAACTCTCAGAAATCAACAAAATATCAATGAAATTTTTGGAAATGCAGCCATCGCCGACATTAAACTCTCTTTCATAAAAAGATCACATACAGTGTAGTGTATACAGTAGCGTCTGGCTCAGTATTATGGTCACCAGCTAGTCATTTCATCAAAGAATGCGATGAGGTTACCGGCATATACAGGTTCTCAGTATTCAGCACTACATTTACAATATTCACAGACAATTCACCACGGTGTTTTCCAATTAATAGATCTTTTGGATCTATCTTAGCAATACTGGATCAAAAAGACATTGTGACTTTATAGTGAAACCCGAAAAAAGATGACATCGGCTTGATTTACTATTGGTGTCTTGAATTAGTCATTAAACTAACACTTACCTAAATTATATAATGAACTAATCAATTGATTTTTATTTCCAGCGCAATATTACAGATACGAATAAGTGTGTTTGTTACAGACCCTACTGATAGATATTCATAAGTATACTGTAAAAGTAAAACAAATACCGCAGACATATCGTTAATACTGATATAATTATATATTCTGTATACTCAGTTGTCATTATTCCGAGATGCCGAATGGTGTAAAGCGCTGTCCGTTACGGATCATTGCCATCTCACCTCTGTCTGCGTGAGTTCGAGTCTAAGATTAGGCGAATGTGGATATGTGAGAAAGCTTGCCAGTAGCTTCTCATGGGTCGGTGGTTCTTTCCGCGGATTTCCCGGTTTCTTCATCCACCACTATTACTTGCCGCCATGTATAGCCTATCGTATGCTGAAAAATGACGTTAAGCCCCAGAACAACAGCAACATTGCAATAACAACTATAATCGGATCATTATCAGCGTCAGACGTTATAAAACCAGTAATAGAAATTGGTGTTGCAGCTATAACAGGTGTTGCTAATATTCTTAATATCATCATAAAAAGGTATCTACGTGTGCGGCTGATATGTTACAGCAATATACAACGTTGATATTATTGACAACACACGATCATGTAAAATTATCATCGCTGACATCACCAGGGCTCAAAGACAGAACAATATCAGATCAGGAATTCTCAGAAATGATTAAGGTCTACTACGATATATTCGGTTTGGCAACTAGAAATCAAAACTCAACACCGATGGTGTCGTTGAAAGAGTAATCGTAATTTAAGTATGAAAGTAAATAATAATGAGTACATCACAAGAATTGCTAGAATAAATAGTTGCTAATACACCACCATAAACAACAACACTGGTATTAGTGAGCTAAACTAATCCTGAATTCGAAGTTACCTTTCCAACGGCAATTCCTACAAAGAAATAACATTAGCACAATTGCAGGTATATTACATCTGGTCTAATATTAGAACAAAGTCATTAGGTGGTTTGCCCGCAATTAACTCAAAGTTTTGTTATAAAAATAAATCTGATGGAACTCAACTCCAGACTGTCGAATTGTTGGTATTCTAAATAGAACAGATCAACAATGATTTACAATGCATGACTAAATTTATCACAGGAAAAATATCCAAAATCGGCATTCCAGTTCATTAACCAACATTACCAGCTTTGATATAAATATCAACATCCGACTACGCCGTATACATATATCAATCATCGATCATAACTATATTATGAAGGCCAGAGATAGTACCTGCGGCGTCAGCGACGCTCACATCAGGACGTGAACGTGGTGATTTTATTACAGACAATATAGTGTTCTGGGAAAAAAGTCCAGATAATAAAATATGGACTTCAATACCATCATTCATATTAGGATATGAAATCTCCAAACCTCCGGAGAAAGAATAATTTCTGGTGCCCTGTTATGGAAATATGCAAGATATTCGTTTTTAAAATAAGAGTTTTGAAAACATTTCAAAATCATTAATATTGAGCACAAACTACGCAAGTCATTAACTGGTTATATTAACGAGTATCGCCCACAGTGAGGGGCAAAATCACCAAAAATTATACAAGTAGTGACTGAAGGCTACGCTAATAAAATCAGTTGGGTACCAGCTAAAGAAATATTCTTAGCAAGCCATTTGTTGTCAGAGGCAGATCTGCCAACAATTAAATTTCCTGGATCTAACGTCAATAAACTGAATAACTGTCAAGAATATCAACGATAAGCATTTGACACGAATAGTTGCCGCATGTTTGACCTGATAAACAACAATTAGTTGAAACACTAAATATAGTTTCTGACTTTGATTCAGAAATCAGATAGAATTCTAGTAAACAATTGTTTTTATTATTTTAATATTTGTTAGAATAAGATTCATTCAGTAGAATCAAGGCCATAACTGGAGTAAGGGATAATTAGCATGTAAAATTGTTTCTACGTTGATATAGGAAATGACCACGTGACCCTCATACAGGAATATTTTGCGTCTTTTTAATAACAGTTTTTTTAAATACGAGTCAGTTCTGTTGGGATTTAAATCTTTGACATTTAAAGGTGTTTTGTTGTGGCCAGTCTGAGTTGAATTTTTATTTTATTAAACTTGTGAAATTAGTGATTCTTTCCATTGAAAATGCTCGTGCTTCTTACAAAATTCTTATACAAAACATTTATTGAAAATTATTCTGAATTCCAAACTGGAAGGTTATTTTATATGATTCAATAAAGAACTGTTGATATATCAGTACAAAGCTTACTATCGAAGACGTGATCGCCTTCTAGCTTGAATTTCGTTGGATATGAACTGTGATTCATTTTGGACTTTTCATTGATAGGACTTGCATTGTTTTAATTCTCAAATTAGGTTTGATTTGATTCGTAAAACAGTAAGTTTTGTCTCATTTAACCATGTTTTTGTAGGGAAATAAATCATTTAAATTTTTATATAGCTTGTTATCTTCACACTGTTCTTGTTACTTTTACAGGAGCCAAGACACGTAATATTATTCTAATTCAGAAATTATTCTGATTTTGAAATATTTTGGATTTTATTCTAATTCATATTTGTTTTTATTTTATTCTGATTCAGATTTATGTTTTATAAATTCGGTAGGATTTCTAAATTTTGAGTACCAAATACCCCATCGATTGTATAAATTCGGTACGATCTCTCAATTTTGAGAACCACTTATCCTATCGATTTCATAAATTCAGTAGGAATTCAGAGGTATTTTTGTATCATGTAATTTTATTTTTTGAGAACTCTGGTAGGATTTTCTGGAATTAAGTATCAAATACTCCATCGATATAATAAATTCGGTAGGATTTCTAGGTTTTGAATAAAACTTGCGATTTCGAAGTATTTTTATTTTTACATTTTTATTCTAATTCAGAAATTCTGACTCAGAAATAGTTTTATTTTCATATTTTTTTTTCTAATTCAGAAATATTTTTATTTTTATTGTGATTTTAATTTATTTTTATATTTTTATTGTTTCAGATTTTTTATCTTCAAATCTTATTCTTTTTCAGATTTTTTAATTTTTTTTTCTAATTCAAATGTATTTTATTTTTAATTTTTGTTCAGGTTTATATTTAATTTTATTCTGATTCAGATTATTTTTATATTTTTATTCTGATTCAGATTTATTTTTAATTTAGTTTTATTTTAAATAAACTGTAAACTGCAGTGTAGATTTATTTCAATTTCCAAACACACATTAAAATAATATCTGAGTTTAATATTCGCACATACATTTTTGCCGAATGTCATTCGAGAGTTAAACTGCAGCTCCGATTCACTATATATAACAAAATCGCTAGCTAGCTAGAGTGGGAAGGTTGTGACACTGGGTACCAGTTATTAGAGTGATTGAAATATTGCGTGGCCTACTGAGTGGCGGCTAAACAAACCATTTGAGTGTACATACAGGTCTTTTGTATACAACTATCCTTAATGGAAGATCTGAAAATGACTAACCTGGATTACAAGCAGAGAAAGCATCTACACAATACACATCAAGCTTATGAACGATATTCTTCTTGTTTTTCTGAATTTATGAGGGACGAAGTTAAGGGATGTATAACATACAAGAAAGAGAGATACACCCTGACTTTGTCAGGGATAGAACCATGACGTATATTCACAACGATAGATTCAAGCGGGGCAGGATATACAGCGTGTGAAAAACAGGAAAAAATAATTGCACTAGTTTTATAATATTACGCAGGTACAAGCAGCTAGCTGCTTAATCAATATATCGGAGAAAAGTTGCTTGACGACGTTATTTCCGTTTATCCGGACTATTTCAGTATTGTCAGTATCTGCTTCTATATCAATCGGGAGATAATAAAATGTCATTTTTTTGTTTATAGTTCTTTGAAAATTCCCCTTAGGTTATATTATTTGCGACATATTATACTGAATTCGGGTAAATATAAAAATATTTACCAGTTTCATTAAATGATTGAAATATTATTTCTTTGCCAGTCTCTACGTTTACATATTAAACAACTCTTACAATTATTTTGTGCCCAGCAGGACCACTAAATTTGCATTTCTTTCTTTCGTGTATTAGCTCGTAAATTACACAGAGTTATCAAGTTTCCTGCTGTTGATGTGATCAATCACAAAACCATCACCGATCAATCAAATTCAATCTCGACAGAATAAACCCTCAATTACGAGCTTTGTTTGATTTAACGAACAAGAATATAATCAATTGTATCAGTGAATCCAAGAGAGAATTTTGTGACGATGGTGCGTCTCATGTGTGATCAACATTCAGAATTATACGCGACACAGCCGGTGTTGTGGATGCTACAATGAATGATACACGTGTTGTGACAATTTTTAATTATCTCGACATTGCACGAAAATATATTCTTAAAATAAAATGTTTCGTAGCGATAGATTTGGATTATCCGTGACAACGTGACTCTTTTCAATAAAACCACCTTGGAAAAAATGTCACGTTAAATAAAAACCAGGATTACTGACATGAAATGAAAGACCTTATTTTTAACAAGCATATCATGTGAATGCAGTTGTTTATGCGATATATCCGCTGAATGATAAACGTGAATGTGATAAATCTTTACAGATAAAAGTTTCTCGCCTGAATTGCGTTGCTGAGCGAGTCACATAACATTCACAAACGCGAAACGAGGAAACTGTTTAACAGATATAATACGTAAAAGATAATGAGTGGGCAGAAATAATTAAGATACAGGAGCATCTATCAAAGATGCTGCTACACAGGAAAAAAAAATTAGATTCCCAATTAGACTGAAGACATTATCTAGAGAATTTTTTACGAATCGAAATATAAAGAAATGGAGCTTCGATAGAGATGATTGATCATATAGCACATGCATGGACTTCCGACACAACAATATTTCCACGAAATCGAACTGTTAAATTCGATAACGGTGATATGATTGATTTTATCAGAAATATCAGTAAGAGTGATCCTGTATCTGTGTGGTTGTTTCAAAGTTCAGAATCTGTGAACTATGTTCATTTTGTACGGAAATATTTATTGCAAAACATCTCTCCACGACAAAATGAAAAATCTTGCGTTGAAGACTCAAACGATACTGATGTTATCGAAGGATTACTCAGTAATTGTTTTACCGTTTCTTTCATCGCTACCCATGCTGTTTAGAAGGAAAATTCATGCAAACCAACAAGATTGTAATTTCTTGAAGATGTCCAACGCAGTTGTATTGAATAAAGACAAGACGTATGAAATACTAAATACGGTATAACGATGTTATCTCGATGATATAGTTGCCTGTTATCCTGGAAGTTTTCTTTGGCTGGGAGAATGTTCTAAGTATTTCGAGCAATTTGTACATCCAACACATGAAATGATCATAGTTAGGATAGATGGACCATTGCCAGATTTTGACCAAACTGGATTTCTTTACATCGATTCATTCGAAATTGCACCGAAAAACTTTCATCTGGTTGTCGATGTTTGTTTTGGAAAACATTTTAGCGAACGAGATTGGGTTCCAATTGTTTTATTACGATGCATGCTTGATATAAAAATATTGATGTCGTTATCTGTAAGTGAAGCGGTGATATCACATCGTCCACATAAATATGTGTGGTTACCACAACAGAAAAAATAGTCCATGATAAAAATCAGGAAATTATCGATCTTGACAATAAACTAGCAAAATATCTTGGCACAAAAATAATTGGAAAATTTACGCTATAATCATAAGCGAAATTTACAAGATTAATTATAGACGAAGCTGAACTCGATTTTATAATTGGCTATACAACGGAGAGAAGCACATTTATAAGTTGAGAAAATATTAATTTGTCGGACAGAACTAGATTAACTACAATTGTGGGCTTCACTGGATTTGACTCGCCACAGTTTACTCATTTAACATCTTCGATGCTCGTGCACGTTTTGATAAATTTATAATCGATGATAAACAGATTTCCTGACAGCCCGGTTAAAGATGTTACATATTCATTTTATATTATTAAAAATGCATCGAATCTCAGTTAAATATTGGCAATGATGCATCATGGGGCGAATGGAGAATTAAGCGAGAAAAAAAATGCTTAGTTATTCTGAATTAGCCGACGTTGAATCCAAGGAAATATACTAAAAAAAACAGATGTCAAATCATTCATCGGCTTTATCTGTATAAGATCATGTGGTCAGACATAAAACAGTTTATCTCAATGGATCGAGAGGTTATGGTAAAACAAGAGGTGCAATTGAATTATTCCTAAACAGTTGTTCAGGGAATTTTGGTATGGTTGTTTTGATACCCACACATAGACTCACCAGAGAAATGAACAAACGAGGAGTTAAGTTTCATACTTTTCACAGCTTCTTCCGATGGAAGGGAGATATGTGGGCATCTGAGCGAATGATTTAGAAATATATCCATAAGATTATTATGTGGGGGTGAAATATGTACAGTGTCTTTGGCTGTACATGTATTAAAATATTTGTTTGATTGGTTATTGAAGAAAACTACTGTTGCTATCGTGTGTGGAGATCATGGTCAGCCATCACCTTTTGTTCGATCATCTCTGCATGAATGGCTGAAAACGTTCGTAGAATATTATGAGGAGATAATTAATGATCATAGAGCTATTGATGAACCGCTAAATAATTTAAAAGACTGATCAGACTGCAGACAGAGAAGATTGAATGTGAGATAATGCGTAAGGTAATTCCAGAAAATTCTTTGGATGATTTTTGGAATTCGTGGATTCCGATTGATTTGATAGTTGCATTGTAGAAAGATAATTCGTGATACACTCCACGAGAAATTATTTCTGTTACACAAGGAAAGATTTTCTTATCTACTTGTGGCATTATGTTGTGTCTCAGCAGACACACGCAAAGAAGATATTGAAGTTGAGACTGCTATAATCTTTACATAGTCAAGGGAGAAAAATATCGTTCTTAATGATATTGTTGTTGCTCCTATGAGTGTTGTTAAGAGTGTGTTAACGATGGATAAGTTTCTGTGAACTCCAAGATATGCTATAACGATTAGTTCTTAACACTGATTAACTATTTCTGATACAAATATCTGGATTGTCGATGATCGGGTCGAATGGTCAAATTTAGTTTATATACCGGTGTCAAGAGTCAGAAGAATGTCTCAGCTACGTAGGATTATCAAGGATCGTATAATTACCAAGGAAATTACTGATAGAAACTGCGATGATATAGTAAAGAAAAAATTAGCTGGTTATCAGCAATCTCATACAAAATGTAAATGTGACCTTGATCTTGATATTGAATTTATCATGACGCTGACACAACAGCAAAGTAATCATTGTGTGAGATGTAACACAGTAATGTTGCTGCAGAATTCGAATTATAATCCAAGACAATTCACCGTGGATAGATTAATAATTAATAGTAGTCTCGGTCACACACGCGAAAATGTGATGGTGACATGTCTTGCGTGTAATTGACGTAGGAATGCTGATGCACTGCTTTTAAATTTTACAGAAGTGAAGGCGGAGGTAATTGTTTATTTTTAGGAATTGTAATTTTTCGCGTAAAATCCACGTTGAGGAGCAGTTGAATCTAGTTTGTAGATTGAATGTCTATCCGTGGATCTTACCATGTTGGAAATTTGGTGTGTGATTACACTCCAGATTGGATCATTTGCTGTTTCTTTTATTAACTCCCTTTAAGTTCACCATGTTCATATAAATAACTTCCAGTCATATTACCTAGTACTGGTCGTTTTGAGAAAAGGTCACGTCATTGTACTGATATATGTTTTATTATGTGATCGCGGTCATAGGTTTTATAGAAGTTTCATTATTTAACGCAGCTATCACACTTGGTAGGCTTGCAACCCATTCACGTGATCTCTTATCCACACACTTAAGGTCAGTGGATATTTACTTCGCATATTTATATTTAAACATACGCTCAGCCTTTGTTCGATTAAATCGCTCAACGATTGCCTGATCGCGATGAATTGGGCGTGCCCTAATCTGATTTTGACGTTATGTATTTTTTTTTTATAACTATTGACCTGTAGTAGCTGCGGTAATCGTAGACTACCACTTTGATAAATTGGTTCAAAAGTAGTTGCAATTTACGTTGATGTTCTTGTTGATAGTGGTTCTACTGCTTTATATCTACTTGCAAAGTCAACGACAGTTAACGCGTATTTGTTTGTGCATTATTGACATCTACGTGTTTTAATGGTATCGTGTGGTATAAGCATAATATCCGCTTGATAACTTCATTGGGAGTGCTGACATCAAAGTGTGAATATTGAATTTGTTTAGGTGGTAGCAGATACTTTTGCCATATTACCCATCGTGCTAACCAATTTTCAGCAACAGAACGTGTAATATTTGCTGCATCAGCAAGTTTACTAAATATCTGTTCTACCCCACCAATGTCTTGAGCTATAATAAATCGATTCTATTATAATAGTTATCTATAATTAATTACTAGCCCCAAACCTTAGTTTAACTTTTTTGGCAGATCTTACCAGCAAATTAGATAATGATTCTCTGAGAGATTTATTTTTTCTACAGAAGCAGCAGAGAGGGTGAACCCTACAACAATATATTTGCGACAAAATCGATTAAAGCCTCAGAATGCCAATGGAGCCTTCCTACGAAATCTCATATTTCAACCAAAAAAAAAATAAAGACCCCATCTTAGCGATTTTGTCGTGAATACATTGTCATAACCACACTCAAATTGCTGCCATCTACGTCTACAAATTTTTGCGACAAAATCGATTAAAGCCTCAGAATGCCAATGGAACCTTCCTACGAAATCTCATATTTCAACCAAAAAAAAAATAAAGACCCCATCTTAGCGATTTTGTCGCAAATACATTGTCATAACCACACTCAAATTGCTGCCATCTACGTCTACAAATTTTTGCGACAAAATCGATTAAAGCCTCAGAATGCCAATGGAGCCTTCCTACGAAATCTCATATTTTAACCAAAAAAAAATTAAAGGTCCCATCTTAGCGATTTTGTCGTGAATACATTGTCATAACCACACTCAAATTGCTGCCATCTACGTCTACAAATTTTTGCGACAGAATCGATTAAAGCCTCAGAATGCCAATGGAACCTTCCTACGAAATCTCATATTTCAACCAAAAAAAAAATAAAGACCCCATCTTAGCGATTTTGTCGCAAATACATTGTCATAACCACACTCAAATTGCTGCCATCTACGGTCGCAAATATGTTGTCATTTCACCCTCTCTGCTGCTGATTAATACAAATTATTTAACCAAATATTTGATCAAGTCCAATACGATATCGTGACCGAGGGTCGTGTAAATTTATTGTTATAAATCCATATGGGGCAGACTGAGCATGACTAAAGTAATTTTTAAATCCATTGAAGTCCATATCGGAACACCATGTCTGCCAAATATTTCGTAGCGTATGTGTATCAACGCCATTGAATACAGCAAGAATATTGCAGTTATCGCGAATCACTTTTGGAATTTGAGTATATCGTTGAGTGACATATATCACGTCAGTGTTTTTATGCCTACCTCGGGAAAATATTCTAGCAGGGTTCTTTTGATTATCTAACATTACATCATCGTACACTACAAGATTGTTTATGTCTCCATCGAGATCTTCTACTGATGGTGCATCATTAATATCAGTAATAAAGTCGATTACACTTTCACCTTTAATTTCTGATGCTTTTTCATTATAATCTTTTAGCACTTCATAGCACCGTTGATCATCTACGGATGGGGCAACTAAATATAATTTATCCCACTTCATAAATCGCATTATCAAATTAAGCAGTAATTGTGTTTTGCCTGATCCAGATGGTCCGATTATAATGGCACGGACAGAATTCGGAAGCGCTGCGTGGTGTTTTACCGGTTCTCTTCTTTTAGTCGCTGAAAAATCAATTATATTCATAACGCTATATATAAATTATGGATCTATATTGTGTTAAGTGTAAACAGCGTACTGATACAACCGATCAGACAACCATTACAACTAAAAACAATAGACTAGCGCTTACTGGTAAGTGTGTAACATGTGGTACAAAAAAATTTAGATTTTTAAAAAAAAGCAACTCGGAGGTGATATTGCCGCAAAACTTGGAAAACTCCCCGGAACCCCATGGGCAAAATACCCCGGAGAAAAACACCTTCCAGGATATAGCTACTGTGGTCCCGGAACGAGATTAGATATCAGACTTGATGATCAAAATCAGCCCCGGCCTGGTGAGTATCCGATAAATGCTATTGATAAGGCATGTCATGCTCATGATGTTGCATATAAAAGCAATAATTTGCAACAAAGACATATCGCGGATGTAAAATTAATTCATGCCTTAAATGCTATTCCCGATAAATCCTTCAAAGAAAAATTGGCTTCATGGTTGGTCAAATCAGCTATGAAAGGCAAATTAGTGTTAGGTGCTGGTAATTGAAAACACCAGTGTTTTTATAGTATGGAATCTATTTATTATTCTCCGAAAGGATACTGGAGGGGTAAAGCAGCAATCAGTAAACTCGCTAACGCTGCAAAAGTGAAAAAATCCACTGCAAAAGATTGGTTATCCAAACAGGCTATATGGCAAATTTATCTACCACCGCCTAAACAAATTAATTATTCTCATTTTGATGTTACCGTACCCAATGAAGTTCATCAGGCTGATTTATTGTTTTTACCACATGACCATGGTTACAAATACGCGCTAACTGTAGTTGATATTGCGAGTCGATTTAAACAAGCAGAACCATTGAAAACAAAGTCAGCTTCTGAAGTCGCTTCTGCATTTGAAAGGATTTATCGACGAGGTCCTCTAAGATGGCCAAA
Organism: Potamilus streckersoni; assembly: GCA_016746295.1. Classification (NCBI taxonomy): domain Eukaryota; kingdom Metazoa; phylum Mollusca; class Bivalvia; order Unionida; family Unionidae; genus Potamilus; species Potamilus streckersoni. The sequence goes on from JAEAOA010001360.1 coordinate 399,408, forward strand.
TCTATTACAAGTTGATCCTGGCAAAGAGTTTCAAGGTGCTGTTCTATCAACAATGAAAACTCATAGTGTTACAATACGACGGGGGCATACTGCGTTACATCGTGATCAGGCAATTGTAGAACGATTTAATCGAACTCTTGCAGAACGGTTATTTGGATATCAATATGCAAAAGAATTCATCCAAGAAAAACGATCTCGTGAATGGGTCCAAAGGTTACCGAGTGTAGTTGCAGCGTTAAATAACGAGATTACTCGAACTATTAATATGAAACCAAATATTGCAATAAAAAAAGAATATATTCCCGAACAACCGCAGCGGGTTAGCACTCAGCCACTTCTCGGTGATGTTACTGTGAGATATTTATACGAACCAGGAGAGCTTGAAGGCGGTAAAAGAAGAGCTACTGATCCTATATGGAGTGTTACTACGCATAAAATTTCAACTATAACGCGATCAACTGGTAGACCTCCAATCTACAGATTGGATTCAACTGCACCTCAGCGTGGTTTTACACGCGAACAACTACAAGTCATTCCGGACGATACTCAATTACCGCCACATGGTCTTAACTAGCTCCGTTACGTCTATTACACTCAAGACAGGTCAACATCACATTGTTTCTGACATGACCAAGACTGTTATTTTTTCTGTCTACGGTGAATTGTCGAGGGTCTTTATCCGAATACTGCCAGTGCATTATACAATTGCAACTGGCGCAGTGATTATTCTGTTGTTCTTTTAATGCGATTATTACTTCAGCATCAATATCAAATTCTCGTTGTTTTTTTTTGTCCTGCTGTTTGTAGCCAGAGAGTTTTTTATTAATGATGCTAATATCAGTGTTATCATCGTTTGCATTAAAATCATCATCGAAAACAATCCTTCGTAGTTGATTTATTCGTCGTACTCTGGACACTGCGAGATAGACTAAATTTGACCATTCAATGCGATTATCAACTATCCAAACAATTGTATCCGTGATGGTCAATCCTTGTGACGAGTGTATTGTTGTTACATAACCAAGCGTCCATGGTGATTTATCAGCGCATAATGCATCTTCTACAGTATTGATATCAACTAGCACAATATCATTTAACACTAGAATCTGTTTCTCCGTCTGGCCTGGAATTTCAACTTCAATATTCTGCTTTCGTGTATCCAATGGTCTATAACACAACGGCACTGGAAACGTTGGGAATTTTTTCTTGTGTAGCTCAAACAACTTTTTCTGAAGTGCGTCTCTGACTATCTTTCTACTTGCTACTACAAAATCATTTGGTTTCCATGTTTCCCAAAAATCATTCAAAGGTGTTTCAGAAATTATTTCACGCGCTACTTCACATTGAATTCTATCGGGTTGTAATCTAATTAGTTTTTTAAACTCACGTAACTGCTCATCGAGTGCTCTATAGTCAGTATCAATTTCTTCGTAATAATCAACAAATCCTTTTAACCAATTATGTGGACTTCTACCAACAAATGGTGGTGGTTGACCATGATCGCCGCACAATATAATTTTTGTATTTTTTTGCAATAACCAATCAAGAAACATTTTTAATACATCTTCTGAAACAGTACATGCTTCATCCCAAATAATAACCGCTGGAATAAATTTCTCACCCATTCGCTCAGGAGTCCAAGCATCGCCCTTGTATCGAAAAAAACTATGATACGTGCAAGCTTCAACATTTCGTTGTTTGATCTCTCTCGCTAGTCTATGGGTTGGTGTGAGTACAATCATGGACGTTCTCTCTCGATATAATTCTATCGCACGTGTTGTCTTTCCAGATCCACCACAACCGTTTAAATAAACTGTTTTATATCTACAAATTGGATCTGATATCGGTGGTGCTTTAGACATAGATTTTTCACTGATAGAATTATCGTTCTTCAGGTAACTGCTTTTAATCTCAACGTCTGCTGATTCAGAATAATCGCGTTGTATTTCTTGTTTAATTCGCCATGTTCCCCAAGTCTCTTCGCTATTAGTAAATTTAGTTATCTCTTTGATATATTTTTTATCGACATACATTGAATCAATTGCAACTCTGACTGCTATACTAGGAAATCTATTTATCATTGCAAATAAATTGATAGATGCATAACCCAGCATAGAAGCTCTCAAATGTAGATATGCAGAGCTTTCTCCATCACTGTAAGTAACAATTCTACCTAACTTTGTTTTATTGGACAAGAAGGCTGTTTTACAATTTGCGTATCTATTTTTCTCTACTGCATCTTTAATAACGAAGTCGTATTCGGCATCATCTATAATCAATCGTGAGGATTGTTTTTTAAAGTTAAATTTTTTTCCACCCTGTGTAAATTTACCGATTATTCTTCGGCCGAGATCCTTTGCTTCATTATTTCGTTGATTAAATATCTTTTTTGACCATTCAATGATGTACTCCTCGTCAGCATCAATATGTTTTCTAGACTTATCGATTATACTATCAAGACATTCTGGTTCTGGTAACCAGACATTGGTTTGTTTTCGATATGAGATAATCGCTTCGCTGACAATCAACGAAACTAACACTTTACAATCAATCATATATCGCAATAACACTATTGGTAACCACATCCTTTCAGCCATGTGTCTACCAATCCAAACATAACAACACGGATGAAGTCCTTCAGCGAATTCAAATGATACTACGCAAGCAAAACCGGTCAAATCAAAATCAGGCAGTGGTCCATTAATAGCAACGCGAGTCATTTCATGTGTGGGGTGTCCAAACCGTTTAAAATACTCACCAGCGAATCCATATCCTAGAAAACTTCCTGGATAACAGGCAACGATATCAACTGATATCATATTCTCACGATTGTACTTAACGTTCCATAGACCGCCATGATAATATTCCAAACAGCTGGATTGAACATCCTGTAAAAACTCTTTTCGTGTTGGTTTCCAATTATTTTTCTTTCTTGCAAAATGAGCTGCAACTGATGGAATTGTAAAACAATTTGTAAGTAACTGTTCGTAATCTTCGGATTTTCATTAAAAACGCTAGCGTTTTCACTGAGACTTATTGCTAGATTTTTCATCCTATTATGTAGACTTTCACTACGATATAATTCACCGTTAGGTTTCACAAATTGATTGAATTGACATTCTTCATCTTCAAAACTATGAAGTAGCCATACTGATACAGGGTCGTTTTTACACAAACTAGCAATAGCATCGAATAATCTTTCTTCAGTGAGAATACCATCCTTGATGAATTCTTCTGGGATATACTTCACTGTTCTGTCTCGCGGGAATATTGTAACCGCGGATGTCCATGCGTGCTTGTTATGATCAATAATTTTGATTGGAGCTCCGTTTTTATTGTATTTTGATTCGTATAATACTTCGCCAGTTATCGTTAAAACGGTTATCGGAAATCTCAACGACTTTTCCAATCTAGCTATATCGGAAATAGTTGCTCCGTTCTCTTTCACTGTTAGCTCCCATTCATCTATTTTTTTATGTCTTAGATCGGTTAATTTATTCCCACGGAGTGCATTTGTAAAATGTTCTAAGACTCTTTGTGCCACACAGTTGAGTGGCTTTTCCGCTGACGTTGACTGTTTCATTGGTGCTAGTTTTCCAATGTCAGGGTTATTTAACGGATACATCCCATAAACGACTGCTGTTTCTGGATACGCTTTTTCATAGTATGGTTTATCAATTCCAGTTAACAGCCCTGGTCTGGAATAACGGCTAACAATGACTGATGTCCCATCTTTGAGAATTGGAACAAATTTGTCTCTTATAATATATTCGCCCGATTCTAATTTGATAATGAATTTCACTCTGATAAAATACCGTTTATTGCCAAGTTGTGATAGTATCATAGCTGCTGTTTCATCATTCATTCTAGCATCAACAACACCATCAATTCTAAATGTTGACCAGGTGTGTGATGCATCATCCTGTTTAAACTCATGAACACAATCTCGTATTTTTCTAATCAGAATTCTATTAGTTATTCTCTCTTTTGGTACGTCTTCGAGAGTTCTATCAAGATTGAATTTAATATTTTTCCGAGGCTTGATTGCCGATAATCTCTTGAATTCTTCATTCATATAAATAAGACAAGTATTTAAATAGAAAAGTTTGTTTATATATAATGAATCACTGCAAATGGCTTATGATCGGATCAGTAACCCCATGCAATAAATCGTGTAGAGGTGAATTCTGTGGATATCACTTACAGAGTGTCAGAAATAATTCGACAGGCCCGTCCCCATGCATAAATTGTGGGGTGGGTGTGAGAGGAAAATCACAATTATGTATCAATTGTGGGGGTAAGCGGTTTAGAGAATTGAAACGTTATTATGATAAACGAATAAAAAACGCCATCATTGACCCTAACCATGACTCTGTCAAAGACAAAATCATAAAAACCCCTCAAGACTACATTAATAGATTTATAATTAAAGCAAATAATGAATTAGACAAATAGTATTATTATATATAAATGGAGCAAGAATTCAGACCACATCCAATACTCGTTAATTATGAAATATCTCGTAATGGTGTTGTTAGACACTGTAGACTAAAGAAACCCGTGGGATATGTTAATAGTCAAGGATATTTGTGTTTTACTGCTGGAGGAAAGGGATATCTCTGTCATAGGGCAGTCTTTGAGTGTTATATGGGACCGATTAAAGATGGCTGTGTTATTGATCACATTGACTCCAATCCCTTAAATAACGCGATTTCCAATTTACAATGCATTTCTCAAAGAGAGAATATAAAAAAAGGAAAGACAGGGACTTGTAAGTCAGTTGGAAAAAGACCAGTACAGTCATTTGATACAACGACGAATGAAAAAGAGTTTTTCAATCAATGAATGCTGCGGGAAAATATTTTGGAATATGTATGCCTTCAGTACGAAAAGTTGCTGAAGGGATTTATCAAACAGCTATCTCAAAGAAAAATGGACATAGAATAAAGTTTTCATACGCATGAAATGACTCTCAATAATTACTATTAATAAAATCTTTTTTTTTTTAATTTTGTTCCGTATTTTCCCCTCATTACTACTGATCGTCACGTGACTATCCTACTTTCGATATTGATTCCCGGATATGTAATTCGTCCGAGAATACATGTGAAATTGGATTGAATTAATGATGTGTGTGATCTCATGTACGTATTTAATGGTTAACTCGGTATACGTAATCAGGTATGTACGGATTTTGATTTTGTGTTATTGTTTCTTGTTTCTAAAGACTGTATTGAGAACAGCAGTTAGGGTTTTGTTGGAAAAACCTGTACAGGGTAGACAATTTATTTGACAGAGTTAGCCGTGTGAATCCAAGGCCAGGGGTCTATTAATAGATTTTTTAAAAATCCCAATTACAAAGACACGTTAACAGCGTTTGTATGAAAATGAAATTACTTTATAATTACAAATTAAAATAGATTGTATGTGAGGTCAAAATAGTAAAATGCGCTACATGTAGTTTAGTTTTAGTGTGGCTATGTGTAATAAAATTCAGAAAAATATCATTCTCGATTCAAGAAATAGCAGGTCCTGAATTGACAGGGATCCCCATAACAGAGTTATCTCGTCATGTAAATCCATTATTATTACGATTATTTAATCGTAATATTATAGAAATTAATAAAAAAATTGCTATTATTTAACAGTTGTATTTCTTGTTTTAATGTTTTATTTAAATACTTAGCTTCCATTGAAATTACTACACAGTATTCATTATGAAATGCTAGGAAAATAAATACACACCTACACATTGACACTGCAGTATTAGTTCACCTTATATATAATATGAGCCGTAATAAGTTTGGGGCTTTAAAACGAAGCCCACTTTGCCAATTAAAACTCCCACGCCATTGACATGGTGTGGTTGAATTTTTTCAACTGCAACCAGGGTTAATTTCTTGGGTTGCTTTTGATTGGCAAAGTGGGTGTAGGTCCGCCCCGTCGTTTCATGTTTGTATCGTCCTGTACTGTCCCTATCATACCTCATATAACCATCCTATCATATAACCATCCTATATAATCGCATTGTAAATATTCATTCATTGTAAATATTCATTCATTGAATCGCATTGTATATATAACCTATAATCGCATTGTATATATAACCTATAATCGCATTGTAAATACTCATTCATTGTAAATACTCATTCATTGTAAATACTCATTCATTGTAAATATTCATTCATTGTATATATATCATCCTATATGTAATGTACTGTCCCCCCCACAACATATCTTCCGGAAGACCTAATATAGCATTTGTTACGTTAGAGCTTCCAATTGGGAGATCTATGTTTGTGGCCCTTGGGCTTATATAATGCGAAGGCACTAAATGAGTTCCAAGAATGTGCTGTCCCCCCTCTGGGCCTCTTTGACGTCGTTTGGCGCGAAAGAGGTTCCAAATGAGGGGCTTTATGTTATATGTTCAATGTTTGTAAAGAAATCACTTGGATTTCACGTCTAATACCCATATAACCCGCCCTTGAACTCGATTGGGGGGTTAGGGTATTGTATAAGTCTTTAATGTATGTGCCCTTTCTTGCCTCGAAACTCGAATGAGGAAGAGACGGGCATTGTATATGTTTTGTTTTTTTTGTATATAAAAATATTTTAAAGATACAAATACATTAGTAATAATAATAAATGGAATTTCAAGATATTACATCTATCATCACAGAAATATCAAATTTAAGAAATCAAGGAATCGTACTTTCTGAATTTTTGAATGAAGACAGACTTTTGAATGAATTTGAACAAATTGATATACAATTGAAACGTGGAAGATATGTTCTACCTAAAATGTATTCACTGATAAAAAGAATCCAAAAAGCGGTTAATGCTTCTTTGTATAACAATGATATTAATTTATTCATTCGGCTATTTAGTATAGTTGAAGCCATTAGAAAGAAACTCGGGGAACAGTACCAAGTTCGGTCAGAGATTGCTTTGAAAGTGAAATCTATAAGACGTTTGATTGATGCAAGTGAAACCGACAATTGAAAAATCGTTAGCATTTCCAATAATGACATCAGAAGCATTAACTACCAGACTAGCCCGTGAGAGGTTAGCATTACTGAAAAAGTTTATACCAATTCGAGATAACGTGCGAGATAAACTACAACTTAGACAGCAAGCGCAGACTGACTTTTCTATTGGAAGCGAACAACTTTTTGCCCCTGTAACTAAAGCCACTAAAGATATGAAACTTGCAACAGAACGTGCTATATACGGCGACATCCCTAAAGAGGGAGCAGTACCTATTATTGATGTATTAGGAAAGATTGCTACAGAAACTGAAAAAACTCACGAGGGAATAAAACAGCTTTCAGGTGAGTTACAAACTCAGCGAGAAATACAACAAATGGGTAATATTGATACTGATGATAACCCCGTTGAAGATGCTAGTGTTTCCACTAAAAAAAGTGTTCCTTTTAACGAGAAATTCACTGATGAAGCTATAGAAGAAATCAGACGAATTCAATTGTTGAAAAATGAAGACTATATAAAATTTGGTGACCTTGCTGTCAAAAGTTATTATAACAGGGGGGAATTTTTAAAAGACGAGTATAAAAAAAACACAATAAAACGAGATGACTGGGTGGATTGGTTATTTAAAATTAATAAAAATGAACCCGGAAAATTAAAAAAGGATACATTGGAATACAGAGCTTTTAAAATGGGAGTTGATGCGTATGGTATAGAACAACAACAACTAAAAGAACAACGAAAAGAACAACAACAAGGTCGAGGTCGAGGTCGAGGTCGAGGTCGAGGTCGAGGTCGAGGTCAAGGTCGACAATCTCCAGAAATTCAAAACGTTTCCGAACCAGAAAGTACTTCAGGAGAGGGTTATGGAAGTTCTCATCATGATTCTCATATGTGTCCTAGTAATATCATTAATGATATATCACGACTTGAGGTTCTTATGGGAGGTAAGCGAGCTGGAAATAACTCAGTCGAAATAACTAATGAAGCATTTGATATTTGCAGACGATTATTCCAAGGTGGGATAATTGATATTCATACGTATCGAGAACTCTTGGATGAGTTAATGGACGGAATTCCGGGGGAATTTAGTGATTGAAATTGTATTTAGAAATTACAAAGTCATTTCAAATAAGATGATAGTACACTATAATCACAATAAACCAACAAACGTGTATGTAGTGAACTCAAGATTGCCCGTTTATAAGGCATACTACGGTGACGGCCTTGGAAATATCATGGCTGGTTTATTCACAAGAATAGCCCCAAAAGTAGCACCAATTGCTAAACAATTAGCGATGAAAGCCATTGATGTTATTCGTAATAAGGGAATTAACGCTGTTGGAGATCTTGCAGGAACGGCCTTTTCTACCGCAAAGAATAGAATAACGTCATTGGTGAAATCTAGATTCGGACGAAAACCACCACCACCGCTACCTTCAACAACAATGATGCCTGCAAATGTCAGTAAAGTGATAAATAACGCAGTGGAACAAAAACTAGCATCATTAGCAATGACTTCACCAGATAGTAGTAATATTGCAAGTATGATAGCGGGAAGTGGTCTTGGAGGAAATCGAAAAAGAAAATGATTTAGAAAAACGATACGTTTTAGTATAAATGGCATTTAAAAAAATTGCTGATCCAGCGTTTGATATGGCAGCACCGGTGAATAAAGATGATTCTAAAATTAACTATCAGTATTATGCCTATCCTGCAAGAGAGCCTAATCAAAAGGGGAGAGTTGAACTTCAAGTTCAAGATACAAGTAGATACTTTTTGCCGTGTGAGGCGTTTATTGAAGTAGAAGGAAAACTTGTAACAGATGTTGCAGCTGATACACCATATGGGAATGACCAAAATATCCGAGTTGGTTTCGTAAATAATGGCATTATGGCGCTATTTAACAGTGCAAGATATATCATTGATGGAAAAGAAATTGAATCAATAGAACAAGACGTTGATATTGCAACAACAATAATCGGACTTGCGAGATATTCTGATGATTATACAAGGTCGGCTGGTCCGTCTATGATGTTTGCTAAGGATACTTCTGATCATGCTGACCATATTCAGTTTATTAAAGTACTAACTGCGGTAAATACTGCAGAAGCTAATCAACAACTCGATGCTAATCTAGACCGTGAAGATAGACCAGCCGCTGCTGGATTCGACATTTTAAAAAGGGTTAATGATAATTTCAATCTAGGATTTGCAACACGAAAAGGAGCATTAAAAGGACAACATCGACGATTTTCATGTGCAATTCCGTTACATCATATATTCGGATTCTGTAGAAATGTCAGAAAAGTCATCTATGGAGCAAAGCATACGGTTGTGTTAGTGCGAAAAGAAAATGACAATGATGCAATTTGGCATGATGATGGTGTTGCTGATGATGGTAAAGTCATTTTAAGTAAATTGACTTTATGGATGCCCGTCTTGACACCAGCAGTTACAATAGAGCAACAATTACTATCGTTTATGGACACAGGTGGAAAATCATTGCTAAGTTGGCTAACAACAACGACTGATACGAAGCAGGATAATGTAAATGGCACATTTACATGGCACTTAGCATCAAAACAAGGTGTTTCAGCTCCACGTCATATCTTTATAGCGTTACAGGATGCAAATCGAGTAGGTCGTCAATTATCTAGTCATATGATATTTGATCAATTAGGAGTAAGTGAAGTTTCGTTGAGAATAAACGGACAACAAGAGCCAGCAGAGATTGTACATCTTAATTATGAAAACAACAACATAGCTCGTGTATATCATAGAATATTGTCGTATATGGGTCGTGATCAAAATGTTGATACTGGTTTGCAAATATCGCAAATTGATTTTGAAAAACACTATCCGATTTATTACTTTTCATTGGAACATCTTGACATGATGAGACAATCTGTTGTTGATATATACTTCCAAGCTCGGGTACAACGCCCTGCTGGTATAGCCGATTATAGAGCAGTTGCTGTCATTCTCAGTGATAAATCAATGTTGTTAGAAGGAGTTGGCGGACGAATGAGACTTATTGATGCACCAGTGGAAAACATGTAGTTAGGATTTTCACAATAAGATCAATTGAAAGTGTAAATTACATTTTAGAATAGAATGACATATAGTATTGTTAATGTCCAGTTGACTGATGGTCAGGTCAAGAAATTGAAATCAAAGTCGGCTAAAGAATGTGGAACTACAATAACGTTGAAACCCACTCAAATGTCCGGTGGTGCACATAAATTATCATTGACAGATCGTCAAATAAAACATTTCAATGATGCGCTAAAGAACAAACGAGGAGTTCAAATTGATTTTTCGAAAGCAGCTATCGCCAGTATGATAAAATCGGGTGGAATATTCCCGCTGTTAGCTGCTATTCCAGCATTGATTGCAGCGGCTGCCCCAGCGGTTGCGAAGGCGGCAGCGTTAGGAGCCGTTGGTACTGCTGCAGGAATGGCCCTGAAAAAAGCTACTGGGAAAGGCTATAAAAAAAAAGGAAAGGGTCTAAGACTACCAGGAACTCCACACAATTGGTACAAGGGCACGGGCCTAAGAATACCAGGAACGGCTTATTAGTGGAAAAATCCCTAGGATTTTCACCAATGTCCAATTTTGATTTAATTGATGCTGTAAAATCATTATCAATAAAAAACTTTAGAGGAGTTTTCATGAGAGATCAATTACCGTCAAAACCAATGAAAAATGAAACGGGTATTATCAATCTCGATAACAGCAGCGGAAAAGGAACTCATTGGGTCGCATATGCAATTGATCCACGCGGAATTGTCTATTTTGATTCATATGGATTAGCTCCACCAAAAGAATTCATGCGATATGTATCCACAATAACAAAGTCATCTCCAATTTTTTATTCCACGCTACCAACACAACAGTTAAATGATCCACCGATATGCGGTCGTGAAGTATTAAATGTCCTTGCAGAGATATCTAAATTTCCAAGAAAACCACCACAAGTTGTTGTTAATGAATATACTAGCAGGCAATGGCAAAAACGATAGCGTTATGATTTAGAAAAACGTAGCATTTTCGTATAATGATTGATATTTGGGGACGACCTTTATCAGAATCAAAAAAAACAGAAACCGATAGCAAATTCGCTGTCGAAAGTGTAAAAAAAATAATCGAAGATGAAATCGCCGAGACATTAAATTTGTCAAGTGTAGATCCTGGGGAAATAGTTGTATTTCAAGATCGCCAGGGCAAATTGAAATCTAGTAATGTTTCATTGGATGATGTCTTAATACGAAGACGTGACGTCGTTGAAGATACAATAGTGTTATATTCAAATGATGGAAAACTCAAACCAGGTGTATTTGTTTCTACAATCACAGATGCATTAAAAAATTTAAATGAAGAACTTGAAAAACATATAACAACATATACTTCCCTTCGTAGAAATATTATCAATAAATTCTTTGGAACACCAGCGGTAACCTCTCCATCTCTCGCTGAAATTAAATCCAATTTTGATGAAATTAAAGCTAGTATTAAAAATATTAATGATGCTGGATTTAGTATTATTAGAGATAGCATTAATAGTATTAAAAAATCTATCGAGGATATTACAAAATTTAAAACAGACAATCTTCCGCTACTTGAAAGAATAAAGATTCCTCATGAGAGAAATATCATAAATATGATATACACAGTTCTCTCTGGATCATTAGATTGGGAACCTAAAAAGAATACAGTAACCCTCACTGTGTCAAACAAGGGTATTTATCGATTAACAATAGTGTCACTGAATCAGTTTAATATATCATCATCGACTTCATATGGATACAACAACGTGATTTCAACGACTATTGACGTGGGTGAATACAAACGGTTTACAATAACAAGCACTGATCCTAATTTAAATAAGACATCATTTGTATGGTACATGGAGTTTGTAGCTGATCTAAATTAGAATTTTAAACAATTAGAAACCACTTGAGATTTTAAAATAATATGATTCCGTCATCGCAATATCGCTATGATACCGTCAAAGAGTTCTTAACAAAACTCAAAACACTCATTGATGAATATGAAATAAAAATTAAAAAGTATCGCAGGAGAATTACCGTAATTGATGTTACAGTATACTCAGTATCCGGTATAATGGCCGGTGCTGGTATTATACTATCTTCAGTAACAATGGTAGCTCCGATTGCTGTCCCAATTGCTATTTCCGCGGTGACAACATTTGCTGGACTTGCAAATGCTATTACTAAAAAAATATCATCGTGTTCTCAAGAAAAACTTAACGACTATATAGTAAAACATCAAGCAGTATCTAACGGTTACTCACAATTATCCTCGTTGATGTCATCATCGATTGATGATACGATAATTACCGAAGACGAATTCTCCGCGATGATACGTATTTATGATACTACGATTAAAAACGCTAGCGTTTTTTCATCTATTGCAAAATTAGACATTGTAAATAATAATAATAATGTCGCAAGAGATTCAACTACTTCAGCGGATAGCAGAAAATACCACTCCGCGGAAAACAAGCATGATATCAATATCGTCAACAAACCCTAAATTCAGTGTGAATTTTCCCTCGCCTGTTTCAGTAAAGGAAATCGCGTTGGCAAAATTACGAGTGTATCATAGTTGGCCTAATATCAGATCGGTTCCATTTGGCGGTCAGAGACCTAATAATTCTCTGGTGTTTGCATATAGCATAAAAAAGATGACACTCCAGATTGGAACGTTGTTTCAATACCAACTGGGTCCTATCAAATTGAGCAAATTAATAATGAATTACAACGTAGAATAAAATCCATTACTAAAAAAGAATCAAAAATTGCGATAACAGTTCATGAACCAACACTATCATCTACAATTGAAATAGGCTCTCCTGGGTATGTTGTAGATATTTATAACAGTTCAATAAGAACAGTATTAGGATGGCCCGAAGATCCACCTAGAAGTGCTGATAATTCCACGCCCGAGCCTGTAAAATCTGATTACGTCACTGATGAAATAGGACCTGAAAATCCATCAAAAGGATATAAAACCCTCCTCGATATAAACTTTACAAAAAGATATCGACGTAAGAATGAATATGGTAAAGATGAGTGGACAATTCCATTTTTTAATGATTATATCCCACAGGAAGGTGAAATTCTGGAAATACATGAAATAATTCCACAAGGAATTGACGATCTTGAATTTTATATCTTCAGAGGAATGAATGATGATTTTAAATTGTTATTACCATCGTTAAGATCCGGACTTCTTACACAAGCTGAGTTCATTAGTGTAGTCTCCGCGGGTAATAAAATCATCGATGACATGGAAATATTTAATTCGAGGATTACTAATCTCTTTACTGATGAAAATCACCCAATTTCAAGATCTTACTTCGCCCGAGATTATAAAAAAAATATAAATGAAAATCCAAATTATAAACTCCCAGGATATAACGCACCTGAACTAAAAAATCAACTCAGAACTGCCATCAACGAAGGATTTAATAAAATCTATCAATCATGGAAAGATAGCCAGCCGAAGCCTATTATCCTCACTCATAATAATTCTCCCGACGGCGACGGTAGACATATCGCACCGAACAATGTGGATATTTCATCGGTGATCGCACTTAATTTAACGTGTGATGTAATCGAAGGAAGTTATCAAATTAATATGGAACAATCAAATCAAGCCCGACAAGGTTACATTCTTTATTCATTTTCACCAACAGCACCCCCCGGATTTTTAATTGTTGAGAATCCGACTAATCCAGTCTATATGCAATGTCAAAATGATTCACTAACCAGAATTAATTTTACACTCACCGATCAGTCAAATAATTTAATTGATCTACGTGGTGAAGTATTATCGATTAGTCTGTTTGTGAAAAGCTAACAAATAATTTGTATTAATCAGCAGCAGAGAGGGTGAAATGACAACATATTTGCGACCGTAGATGGCAGCAATTTTGGGGGTGT
>JAEAOA010001361.1:0-92500 GCA_016746295.1 Potamilus streckersoni
AGGGGTTGTTGAGCTCGGATTCTTACTTTCTCCTACTACTACCACAATGGAGAAAGATGAGAAAATCTCATGTATCTTTTGGCCAGCGCAGATGACATGGAACTAGCCTGGGTTGACTTTCATTCTGCTCTATTAAACCATTCAAAAGGGTTTCATCCCACCCCTCGCATCATAACCAATACTAATATCAGCATGCATACAAGACAGTATTATCGGTTGCACATTTGTACAGTATTGACTGTTTGATAAAATACAATATATAATTTATGAATATAGTCAACTCCAAAGAACTGATCCTTGGAGAACTTTAAGTAATCAGTCGCTCTGAAAGGTACCCAGTTTCAGCTGGGTTTATTTTCTGCTTTTGTTTTCTTTGTCTGCGTTAGGGGATTTTTACAATTAGATTACATGTTCTACTTACCTGTTTCATAAACTTCGCTTTTTTTCCCAACTAAAAGCTCACGAGACAAGCAGTGAATTGTCATGGATAGATTTCGTAGGATCGCCACATCGCATTTATTTCCATCTACTGCGCAACGTCAGTCTTCGAAAAGAGGTATTTCTTCAGTGTGACACCCGCAGCTTCTTCATTAAGCATATAAATCCGAATGGAAGATTCTTCAAATTGCTAACTCATTTGAGATGCAATATTTTACATATATTTTGAAATTACAGGTAGAATGCTTACAGGTCTATTCTTTATAGTCAGGTTCATATTTCTTATATATAGGAATGACCCGTGCTTCCTTGTGACGGTTAGGGAAAAAAAACTCTTCAGAGAAAATAGTGCTAACATGTTTGGATAAATGTCCTGACATTACAATTTTGAATATGTGTCAAGACATTGCAAGTTTAGATGCCTGTCAAGACATTACAAGTTTGGATAAGTGTCAAAATATTTCAAGTTTGGACACGTGTCAAGACTGCAAGTTTATGTACGTGTCAAGACAATTCAAGCTTGAATACGTTGCAAGACATTACAAATTTGGATACGTGTCAAGATATTGCACGTTTAGGTACGTGTCAAGATATTGCGAGTTTAGGCACGTGTCAAGACATTACAGGTTTGGATACGTGTCAAGGTATTGCACGTTTAGGTACGTGTCAAGACATTACAAGTTTGGATACGTGTCAAGATAATGCAAGTTTAGGTACGTGTCAAGATATTACAGGTTTGGATACGTGTCAAGATATTGCAAGTT
The DNA here is from genome assembly GCA_016746295.1 of Potamilus streckersoni. NCBI lineage: Eukaryota > Metazoa > Mollusca > Bivalvia > Unionida > Unionidae > Potamilus > Potamilus streckersoni. The sequence continues at coordinate 1,203 of JAEAOA010001361.1, forward strand.
TAGGTACTTGTCAAGACATTACAGGTTTCGATACGTTTGAAGATATTACAAGTTTATGTACGTGTCAAGACATTATAGGTTTGGATACGTGTCAAGATATTGCAAGTTTAGGTACTTGTCAAGACATTACAGGTTTGGATACGTGTCAAGACATTACAGGTTTCGATACTTGTCAAGACATATCAGGTTTGGGTACGCGTCAAGATTTTACAAGTTTAGGTACGTGTCAAGATACTGCAAGTTTAGGCACGTGGCAAGACATTACAGGTTTGGATACGTATCAAGATATTAAAGGTTTGGATACGTGTCAAGATTTACAGGTTTGGATACGTGTCAAGACATTACAGGTTTGGATACGTGTCAAGATATTACAAGTTTAGGTACGTGTCAAGATATTGCATGTTTAGGTACGTGTCAAGATAATGCAAGTTTAGGTACGTGTCAAGACGTTACAGGTTTGGATACGTGTCGAGATATTGCAAGTTTTAGGTACTTGTCAAGACATTACAGGTTTCGATACGTTTGAAGATATTACAAGTTTAGGTACGTGTCAAGACATTACAGATTTGGATACGTGTCAAGATCTTAAAAGTTTAGGTACGTGTCAAGACAATACAGGTTTGGATACGTGTCAAGATATTGCAGGTTCACAAGATTTGACCAATTTTACAGAGATATTGTCGAGTGCAGTCATATTATTTTCTCTTTAAATCTGATTTTGATAGATTTTCTTACTGATTTTACGGCTATCTTTTCAATGTGAATTCCAGTAGATATTGGTTGCTTGCATTATTTGCGTCCATGCGGGGGAGGGGGGCTTTGGGGTTGGTCACCCTTGCCAACCCTGATGTATCATTTTGTACGTGATTATTTTTTTAGTTGGGGTGGGTAAACAAGTGACGGGTATATGGGACAGAACTGTAAGTATGGGCCTAAGCGACAAAGCCTTCCACCTGTATTTTAAGCGTTTCTAGGCATAATGTTGATCATTCCTACGTATGGAAATCAAGGAAATATCAACTCCCCTCGCCTCTTCTGGGGACATTTGAATTCAAATAGCTCTTACCTATATCCTTTGCTACGCGTACAAAGAAAAATAATTGAAAATGGAGCGTACATATTTGGGTCAGATACCGATTTGCGAAGTTCGGTTGGTAAAGTTATATAAGCAAACATTTTGTGGGGTTTATGCCACTGGAGCATTTTTCTTGAAAGTTTGTTTTAATACTCCTCCTGTTTAGTGTTAATTTTATCGCTTTTATTTAAGTAATTATTCTAGTTGATATTATTTCTATAAAAAAGACAAACATTGAAAATCAGTCTATTCATAAAATAGCTTTATACAATGAGCTATTTATATAAGGAGAAAGGTCTTTTTTCGACAGCTTGTGCTTAACCAAAACGTGTTCTTCGATGTTACCAGAGTGCAGCATCTCACAGGTGTCGGCCAGATGAAAAGAAGCCATATTTACGTTAGTATATGTAATGTAAACTGTTCATTACAATACGAGTAGCTGCTAGCTTCTGACTTTAATTTTAATTTTTTATTAGGGTTTACTTCATCCCGAAAAAAAACAGCGGAAACTAAATTATGCCAGTCACTCAAAATGTACTGTTTAAAAAAGTTGGAGACTATTCCTAAGCATACCATTATTAAAAGAAGGGTGGTCCATTGATAGACTTACAACAAACTCCCCACTTATTTTTTGTAAGAGTTAATATTTTTAAAAATTAGTAGATTATATTTAAAATCACCAATGACTATTATTTTGGCACAATTCAAGAAAAGTCTGTCTCATGCTGCTTTTGGATCCTCCTCAAACATGGGGGCTGGCATAGATGGCGGTCTAATCAGACCAAACATTCCCTACTTCCTGTCGTTGACATTCAGTTGCATAGATGGCGGTCTAATCAGACCAAACATTCCCTACTTCCTGTCGTTGACATTCAGTTGCATAGATGGCGGTCTAATCAGACCAAACATTCCCTACTTCCTGTCGTTGACATTCAGTTCCATAGATGGTGGTCTAATCAGACCAAACATTCCCTACTTCCTGTCGTTGACATTCAGTTCCATAGATGGCGGTCTAATCAGACCAAACATTCCCTACTTCCTGTCGTTGACATTCAGTTCCATAGATGGCGGTCTAATCAGACCAAACATTCCCTACTTCCTGTCGTTGACATTCAGTTCCATAGATGGTGGTCTAATCAGACCAAACATTCCCTACTTCTTGTCGTTGACATTCAGTTCCATAGATGGCGGTCTAATCAGACCAAACATTCCCTACTTCTTGTCGTTTACATTCAGTTCCATAGATGGCGGTCTAATCAGACCAAACATACCCTACTTCTTGTCGTTGACATTCAGTTCCATAGGAATAACCTTGACCTGTTTGCATTCCATTTCTGGCCTTAGTCTGACGGAAAGATCCAATCGGATGAACGTTACCAGTCATTTACCATGACAATTTATCTCATTTCAAAATTGCCTAAAGCATGGAGATGTAAACAGCTAATCACTGAAAAATAAGTAGAGTTAGGTCTCAGCAATACTTAAAATGACAATGAAAATGCAGTTTTCCACATTTATATCGAAGTCTGTTTATATTCGGTTACATAATAATAACTTCTTTCCGATTGACTTCTTTTCCGCTCTCTATGCTCGGTAAAACTTTGACATGCATTCTTATCTGTTAAGGAGAGAGAATTTGTGGAAGTATTGAGTTTTCGTTGTTGTGGTTATCTCCCCTGGATGAGAGACACTTGTGGGTGAGGGGTTGGTTTAAAGTGGTATAATATAAAATGGAACAATATTAAAACTTCTACCTAGCTAGCTGCATGAATCAAGGGTTGTATATTGACAAGTTTAACGTGTAGTTATACCATTACACTTGATATTGAAGCATAGTTCATGGCTCTGTGATAATTTGCCAAGGGACGATGTCAAATGGTATTATGTCCTTGGCCGAGAACGAAATGCTCATGTGATGGTAATTGTGTATGCGCCGATTGAGATGTCAGTTTGTATAAAGGTTCGGCCCACACTATAGAGGTATGTAGGTCATAAACGTGGGTAGCAGCCAATCACAGATTCACAGAATGCTGTTAAATCTTCTGATTTAACATCTGTGTGGTAGAATTCCTCAAAAGTGCTTATTTGATGTAGGTTAAAGGCTTCTCCTTCACGCAACGTTTTTCTCATATCACACGCACACGTTCATACAAAAAAAAAAAAAAAATCGATCCTCAAATGTTAACACCAGACGCCCGTGCCAGAGATAGTCAGACTTTAACTTAGATCCGAACCAAATAAAACGCTATTATCATACTAAATTATAATGGTTCCAAATCCCGAATCCATACAAGAGTAGCCTCATAAGTAAAGTTTTCGGTTTTCACTGCATATAAATCAAGATTGGTAATGCTCCAGTTCAGTCTATGCACCCGAAGTTACCGGTTACTTTCCATTTTTGCCAAAACGGTTTCAAACTATCCCATACTAATAATTTTTTTTCGATACCCATCGAACAGAGCTTTGAAACTGTAACGAGACTGCGTTATGCTACACGAGAAGTTCTGAATAAATATGTATTTGCAAGTGCAGCCGTAGCGAGATTATTTATCAGTGCCGCCAGTCAGAATGTTTACAATTGATATGGCTTCAACATTCGGATTCATTTGCTTGTAATGGTTGCTGTGGTTGCTATCCCTGTCACACCAAGATCAATGGTTGCTGTAGTTGCTATCCCCGTCACAGCAAGATCAATATTGCTGTGGTTGCTATTCCCGTTACACCAAGATCAGTGGTTGCTGTGGTTGCTATCCCGTCACAGCAAGATCAACATTGCTGTGGTTGATATCCCCGTCATACAAAAAGCAGATCTAGCCAATTGTTTGCTTTTACAACTGTCATGCAATCATAAGAAACATGTTTTGGGAGAATAATACAATTTCAGAAATTGTGCGTTCTTGGGGTATGACAAGATGTTCATATAAAACCATATTGATTACTCCATTTAATAAAATCTCAGAAAAGGAGCCCCGAGTGGCCGAGTGGTCTAAAGCGCTTTCCGTTACGGATCACTGCCATCTCACCTCTGCGTGTGTTCGAGTCTAGGATTCGGTTAATGTAGAAATGTGAGAAAGCTTGCCAGTAGCTTCTCGTGGGTCGGTGGTTCTTTCCGGTGATTTCCCGGTTTCTTCCTCCATCATTAATACTGGCCGCTTTGAATAGCCTATCGTGTGCTGAAAAATGGCATTAAGCCCAACAACAACAACAACAACAACAACAAAAATCTCAAAATGATCGTTCTTGTGTTCGTCCACAAAATGTTACACGCACATATATGGTTCCTTGTTGAATAACAGTTGAGGCAGTTTTGGTACAATATAATCAACGCTGGATACAACTGGGGTGGATTTGTCAGTGAATTCCATTTCATTGTTGTACAAATGATCTCCGAATGTTTTAATACATGGCTGTGCATTCTGCGACTCATTACAATTTTATTATCTAAAATAAGCAACAAGCAAGGGCAGAAACTAAGACGTTTTGTAAAATATAAATTTTTATTTATTTCCCTAACAAACAAAGTGAAAAAGCAAACTAAACTTCTGGTATGGTGAATGAAATCCCAAGGTTCTAAACGTTTTATCAATAACAAATGTATCGAGTAACCCTAAGGTATTTCTAATTATGGGCTCTACTGTATAGATGTATCAATAGTAGAGACGAATGACCGATAAATTCACAAAATATCTTTAAACAAATTCACAATTCACAGAATTTACACGACAGATAATATATCACATATTCTTTAAGTGATTTCATAGTAATCACATACAGCCATTATTATAATCTATTTGAATATTTCGAGCATTATAGCTCCAAGTGATGATTAAATTTGAAAAAAATTCTCTCAATGAAAAACTTCAAAAACTGAAGTTTACTACTATGAATCCCCAACTCAACGCAATGCTTCTATCATATAGATTTTCAATACGCAGTAGATAGCGCCTCATATTGATTACCTCAAACAGTAAACGAGGTCACGTGGTTTACACCAGTTAATCAGAAAGTATGTCATTTTGGTCTTTCAGGAAAGAAATCATTACCTCCATTCACATCACATGATAATGACATGATTTTAACATTGGAACTATGAATTGAGCTATGCACTATTTAAATGACACCTAAATAACCCCAACACCACTATTTAAATGACACCTAAATAACCCCAACACCTAATAAATACAGATATACATTATGCATCCCCTCATAAAGAAAAAGAAATTTTTATGAAATAAAACTTTCTATTAGCATATCACTCATACATACATATAATTAATATTGCAAAGGAATATATGTCATGAATGATGCAAAATATACAGAAAATAACGTAATACTTTTATGTGAATATGACAAATTTGTATGCATACATCATCATATTCCATCGTATCGATCTTTGGTTATCGTTTTTCATTTTATTAATCAAAGTAAAGGGGATGTGGTCACTATATACAACAATCGAAGAAAGAGCGGCACTAACATACACTCTAAAGTGATGCAAGGCTAACATTAAAATATAGCATTCCTCCTCAGTCGTGGAATAATTTATCATGTGTTTGTTATATATTTTTGTTTTAAATCACAGGAAAATGGACGATATCACAATTTTTGTTTTTCTATATCAATACCCTAGCAACAACTATATCACTTCCATCTACAGACATTTTAAATGACTTATTGAAATCTGGAGATGAATGAAATAGTGGACCATTGATGACCTTTCACTTATCAAACGACTAATTACGTTTGTCAAACGGATGAAACATGGTTTTCTTAACAAATTGGTAAGGAGCTCATAAATTATAAAAAAAATTAAGCAAAATGTCCGATAATATTAAGCGATAGCAAAAGATCTAATCATTTTACTTCTAAGAATCAACAATTATAGGTAATAATTAATGTAATATAGATTACGCATACGCAGTAGTTAACATCTCACATTAATAATCACAATTTATAAACATGGGCACGTAGGTTACACTGCTCTATTAAAAATTAGGTCATTCTGGCCTTTCAGAAAGACCACGACCTCGTTCACATCACCATAATTTTTACCTGGAATTTGGAACTTATAAATGAATCTAAGAGCTTAATACATTACCCATCTTTAAAATGCAAACTTATGATTAAAATTTAATTTATCATTTAAAATATTATTATCTAAATAATCCTTTCAAACTAAATTGGATGAGCTTTTTTTTTTACGTGCGAATACAATGATTCCATCATGGATTCGAGTTGGTATTTGTACGTCAGGGTGGTCCAAGCTGCCGATTTCTACTTATCCCTGAACATGATTATATTTAAGTAGATATGATGGCTTGTAAATAATTTTCACGAAGATATACATCAACAACCGTAACAAAATTACTAGTCGTGACCATCTGGATGTTGAATCCTTTTAATTGAATTTCATCTCCGGCAAAAAATGCACTACCTCCATATGTTTTAATATTGTTGTGGTACTTATTTTATCATATAGTCGGTATTGTTTTCCTACAGTGCGTGCAGGTTCATATTTTTGATATTATACGTGTGAAATATTACTTTATGTGATTCTGATTGGTCCAGATGACATCATGAAATTATTGTGCATTAGTGTCTTTAATGATTGGCTGCGACCGTGGGAAAACGTTTCTAACCCCCGCCTTCTGGAATGTTTTGATCTGAATCAGCCTTTTTTTGGTGGCCACTTTTTAACTCGACTCACAAATGGAAATTGAGGAAATATCATATCGGCTGTCTCATTATGGATATGCTACTCCCACAGGGGTTCATTATGTCATATTTAACAATATCATGATAAGAAAAAAAGGCATAAAACTACAAGACAAGAACCATAATAACGAATAAAACTAAGGGATAGCAAGGTGGGTTGGTGTGGTGCGTATATTAGTAACATAGATATAGAATCCACCGTATATACAAGCGTGGTCTAAATGTTAAATTAACGAAGTAAAGAAACTCACCTCTGTTCGGAGAATAATCTGGACATGAATGGGTCTCCTGACAGATCTTTATCGAACCACAGCATCTTTACGTAGCATATATGGGATGTAACAAATAAATTTGTTGACGTCTTCTGTAAGTCTATTTTTCAAATCAAGCACTAGAAATATCAGGTTACAAATGTATTGCTATAAATGTGCGACTTTTTGTATCCGGTAATCCATTTCATATGAAAATCGCAACAATGTAACGTTTTTAAACACATTTTAGGTCCACGTATATTCTACTGTCGGCCTTTTGTACTGTGACATCTTATTGTAAAACAATGTGGCAGCATCACATCGCATTTATAATTCTGTTTTGAAAAATGATTTTGTGGTTACAAAATGTTCTGTTTATTCGGATAGAAGCTTTTTCTTTGATTTATAGTTTGCAAATACAGTACAATCTAATTTTACTAGTTCAACTTTCTTTGGGACTATATTTTATGCACAACAAATGAAAGGTACACCGTCTGTCAGAATGACAATCTAAATAATTTCCACTGAAATAAAAACTATGTGATAAAATGAATCTCAATTGGGTAACGATTTAATATTAAATTTATGAAACTCGTTTAATAATGTCCAGCTTTTGCTTGCCAAGGCTCGCAAAAGCTGGACATTATCCAACTGGTTTCATAAATTCAATATTAAATCGTTACCCATTTGAGAACCTCTCTCTCTCTCTCTCTCTCTCTCTCTCTCTCTCTCTCTCTCTCTCTCTCTCTATATATATATATATATATATATATATATATATATATATATATATATATATATATATATATATATATATATATATATATATATATATTTATATATATAGATATGTACTACACCTCACCCGAGATAAAATATTTTTATGATAAATAAATCTGGTCCGGATTCGAGCACCATTACGATACAAGATTTAAGTCTATCAAAAACAGGCATAAAATAAAATAAGTTGGCCATGTGTTATAGTTTTGTCTGCTGCATCGGAATCTAATGTTCTTACGGTGGCTAATATTACGTTGATCAGTCCTCAAGCTGTTACAAAGGGTGATGGTGTGGATAACTATGCGATCTTTGCAACCACATGTCGTTTTACCGTATCCTTTGTTACATCAATGTAAGTATTTATAAATGCAAGTTTTCCAGTTTGATCTTCAAAAATCCAGTGCTCGCCCGGGTTGACGTCAACAACAACCCGGCTGGTAAACTCAGTTGAATCCTCTTTGGTGACAAACCTGCTCATCCTCATCAATGCCAATTTGTCAGGTGGTTGCGTGTTGGTAAATATCAGTAGACATTTCGTATACTATTTAAACTTATTTTCTTAGCAACAATGTGAAACCCAATAGTTTTGCGGCAATTGTGAACGCTCAAATGCATGCAGTTCTTTAACAACAAGACATTATCGAGCTCGGTAAAGTCCAATGGAGGTGCAGATTAAGGTAGGTCTTGGGAAAGGTTTTCTATTGGTACGGAGGGTTCAGATTCGTACGATGATCGACCTGCTCAAGGTCGTTTTCTGAGTCTTTCCTTATCTGCCTCTTTGTATAAATGCTGCATGCATTTTACTGCCTTCATCAATATTTTCATCTTGAACTGTTTTGAGTATTCTGATGTAAAATTCACTTAGTGGAATGTAACCCAGTAAATACAGTGTACAACTACTTGGTCCATATTGTTTGTAAATTCGATGATTTTTATTGATTGAGAAAACGAAATAAATGGAAGTTGAAAAGTTTCCGTGAAAATGCCTGACTCCATCATAAAAGGGCTGATCGCCCGGCAACGACGCAATCTCATACAATAGAGCTCACGTTAACCATCTCATTATCAAATAGAACAACATTTGGATTTCCTCAGATCCAGTTGAGTCGATGGCTAAGGTTCGAATAGAGTTTGAAAACATGTCAGAGTACTTATGCAACATGGGGTTTGCCTTCAAAGCGATCTCAATAGCACTCTGAGAAAAAACTGGCAGATGGATCATGATCATGTAACGACTCTGTGGTCCTAACATAAGTAACAGAGAGAAGAAAAATGGAAAAGTTTTGTAAAATTTAACAAATAATTTAGTTCTCTTCTCAAAGTTATCAAATGAATATTTAAGAAAAAAAACTTACAGCTTTGTGAGCAAAATCAAAATGATCATAAAAGTTCTATCGCAATTCCAAACGAATCGAGCGTTCCTAATGCATTATTGATCTTGAATGTGCTGACGTGCCAACTGTCTTACTGTATAACAATGGCATTGTCGAAAACGTCTTTCAATAAATTCACAATAATCCCAAAATATCGTTTTCTCCAAACACCCATATCAGCACTTTGTAATTTCAATAAATAATTTTTAAAAAAACACCCATCTCCATTAAATCTAAATAAATCATTACATGCAGAGTGAACATAAAAATGATCAGTAACATGAATAGGACTGAAAATTGTTCACTTCTTCTTCCTTATATAAATCCCGACGATTCTGTTAAGACCTTTTGTTCCAATACACTCCTAATCGCTATATGCTGCAGTACTTTCTCACCTGACGTACATTACAATAGAACACCACCTAACTCATTTCGCAATACTCAATCATAATATCAATGGAAATAACTCTAAACTCTAAACAGGTTAATTTTCAAGACGGAGATCAGAACTAAAATCCAAGTAAACAGCCTTTGCAAAGTTTGAATATTAAAATATTGTCTATAATCATGGACAAAATGTAGCTATATTATATGTCGTTTATAAATGATCATTACATCTAAAATCATAAACAAAAATTAAACAGACAAAATAGATATACATAACACTCGACAAGGGATGCATATATATTGTAATGTATCGAATTTTGAATAAGTATGGAGCCTTAAAACTGAATTAATTGTGCATTAAATTAAATTACAGTCAAGCCAGAAAAGACTTTGTGAAGGGTCACTTCGAGATTTTCTTCATTTTAGTATTAAACTTGAAAGGCCAGCATATATGGTTCAGTGAAAATTGGCCCTGGTATCTCAACGATCTTTTTAAGAATGTCAAACATTAAAGTTACTGACCATAATCCCATGTAAAATAGTCATTTTGAAAGCGATATTGATTTGCATCGTATTTCTCAAATTCTATGCTGTCGAAATCTGACGAAAGAAATAATTATCTTGGGGAACGTTAGGATTACAATTGGTCAGTTTAACTTAAGGAGCACTCCGTTGAAGTGACATGAATTTAAAGTGACGACCATGCCGAAATTCTTTAGTCCAACAATTTTCCTGTGAGAAGGACAAGCCTCGATTTGACTCCTGGGAAAACTAGAGAATAGTGCTTTTCTCATTAAACAGGTAAAGGGGACCGGATGGCTGTCTTGAGAGAAAAGACAGCCTTTAGTGCTAGGACGCACAATTGCCAAAAAGAACAGTATTAAGGTGTTAATTTGTAACTTTCCGTTTAGTTTGTTTTATTTTTTTCAAATGTGTTTGATATGGCTCCGATTCATACTATGTATTCGATTTTATGGAAATCTGTTGATACGATCGAGTTGTTATGCAATTATTTCTTTAATTTTACAGTTACTAGTCCATTGATAAAATTGACTGTTTGTATACGATCCAAATTTTTCATATGTGTAATATTTCATAGGGTTATACGAATTAATTTCCTTAGTCTCTTAAGATGACACTGATTTTAGTGAGTTAACGATAATTGCATATTTATATCGGATTTCGTAATGCTTAAACAATCTTGTAGGTTAGGGATTGCTATGAGTTAGACGTTAGTTAATCCTATGCAATAGTAATTGATAGCATCTTTTTGAGTGGTACTGACTATGTTGGATGTCTTATGAGTCATGTGGGAGCGTATGCAGAGAGATACGGGAGTGTTAGATGCACCGCTCACGTGTTAAATTATGGTCAATCGCTGGAAATGAGTGACGATCTATCGAATTAGGTCAGACTTGGATGCATATTACAGGGGTCATTTGAAACTAGATATAACTATTGTACCTTACTTGAAATAGGGTCTAAATTTGTAAGGACCGTTAATCGTTAAGGTCACATTAAGTCAGAATTTATGCAGTGTGTTTGGATAGCTGGTTTATGCTTTTGAGTAACGATAGCGAGTGATATATATATATATATATATATATATATATATATATATATATATATATATATATATATATATATATATATATATATATATATATATATATATATATAGTGATACACACAGAGGCTTAGTGGTAATCTTGTCATTTAGGGAACGGTTTCCAGGAACAGACGGGACAGTCCGAAGACGATAGTCCGGAAAAGAGATGAAGACTTCAGATTAGAAAGATCAAGGAAGATCAACGTACACACGTGAAGGTGGAATACACGGAGAAAAGACAGAAAGCGACGCTAGGTGATGCAAATCAGTTGTGGACATTGTGCTCTTTTTACTATTTGTTGCCATGATGAACGAATCCGAAATAGAACACTATTGATATTCTTTTAGCGTAAATTTGTTTGAATTGAACCTGACACTATTAATTTTTTTCTTATTGATTAAATGTTTTATTTTTTCCTCTCGCTTTATATTGTCTCTTTTCAATAGTCTTGCTCAGTTCTTTGTTGATGTTTTATCTTTCCAATAACACGGGGCAATAAAATCGGGGAGGTCATCCTCTAGAAAACGACAGACAAATCTAATGAATCATCCCTCTTTACCAAGAGGGACAACGTTACACACACACACACACACACACACACACACACACACACACACACACACACTCACACACACACACACACACACATATATATATATATATATATATATATATATATATATATATATATATATATATATATATATATATATATATATATATATATATATATATATATATATATATATATATATATACTTGTTTCAAGAGATTCCTTTATATATTTTGAGACATTCCCAGATACAAAGAAAATGGATCTACATCGCTTCGTGTCCCAGAGTATACAATGTAATTATATTCCACGCTTTGACGAGTCAATAAACAAGGAGGGGAGTTAGGGAAAGAATGAATTATTTTGTTTCTTCAAATTCTAGTTTTGCAATGTAAACAATTGAAGAAAAATTGAAATAAACGTGATATTTAATTTCTATTTGTTATAGTGGACTCTGCTGGTTGGTCTTTTGGGAACGACAGCCTAAGGACTCAAGTTCCTCCGTATTTTAGAATGAAGTAAAATTCGATAAAACTAGTGAAGTGACTACATACCCATTTTCATAGACGTAAATAAAGAAGCACAGATTAGCAGTTTCCTCCACAAGTAAATTCAATTATGTATATTCACGAACTAATATACCGAGTACTTATATTAAGATATTTCTTTGGTCGTAATTGTTGTACTTGTCATCTTCGTCGCCATCGTGTTTACTTATACTTCAGGTAAACTTTTACATTTTACCGAGCAATTACCAACGTTCCTGTTGGAGCTGCGGTATCACAGTCGTTAGCGTGCCGGAGTCACGACCGAAAGGGTGAGGGTTCGAATCCTAGCATCATACCAACTTGGGTCAGCTACCCTGATGTGTTCTTGGGCAACACTCTTACTCCAACGATTGTATTATTGTGCCGTAAAACTTCAAACCAAATCCACCTCCTATGCAAAAGTGTAACTTACTCCAATGATTGTGTTGTTGTGCTGTAAAGAACCAAAAAATCCATCTCCCATAGAAAAGTAACTTTTTCAAATGATTTTGTTTTTGTGCCGTAAAGCACCAACCAAAGCCACCTCCCATACAAAATTAACTTTCTCCAGCGATTGTGTTGTTATGTCATAAAGCACCAACCAAACCCACCACCCATACAATAGTTTAACTTAAGAAAAGGGTTTTCTTAGAGATACGAAATTTACTCACGGTTCTAATTCAGCTTCCATTGTAAAACAATGGAAATATCACAATATTCAACAACTTTAAATTTCTAAATGCTCATGACCAAACGTATATTTATCAGTACAGATATATCCTTCATGCAAGTTTGAATGTAGAGATAACCATTTAAGCCATGGCACCATTGGCTCTACGTGTGTTTGAAAACTTGTATTTTCAAGTCCGTACTAAAGAGTCTAATGCTGTTTCAAAGGGTAAGGTGCATCATTTGATTCTGTAGAATAAAGGACTAGTAGTTCGATCCCATTACCAACGGAACATGACATATTTTGCTATTCTGTCAACAATAACTAAAATTTAAAGAGTGAATTCTTTACAGTTTTCCTTGTTGCTACATTTAACATGAAAGTTCAAAACCTCGAGGACTTCAACTTTTCTTTAAATTTTATGTCACAACACTGACAACATAAGCCGAAACGGAAGAATATTTCAGAATACCTTAACAACAATGATCAGCCGTCATAAGAAAAGTGACCACTATAACTTATCATCCATAAACAAGTGCAACAAAAATGAATACATTGTGTACAGATAGAGAAAGCAAGAATATATGCAATATAATGTTTCTAATTTTTATTACATATCAGTGCATTTCGAGATAGCAATAAATAATCCTAGATAAAGAAAACATCTGGTGACAGTTATCACATGCGATACAGTATAGAAACACTCGTATACGGATGAATTAAGAACATGTACAATGTACCAAACTGAGCTGTAAAGGGTGTAGTAAATTTACAATTCAGTACTCTTTAGTTCTATTAAAAATAACGATAGTCAATACTAACCACAGATACTCATAGCTCTTCTGAACATTAGACCTATCGTGCTTCACATTTCCTTCTAAAGTACGAACGGAAACGTCTTTTTTTCGCAGTATAGTCTTGCATTAAAAAGGATTTTAAATAATAATTGCCCACACTGTTATAGAGATATTAGTATTTTTTCGAAAGCAATATCCCATTAATTATTTAATAAAAATTAGTTCTTTTCTTGCATATAAAATTTTATAATCAGAAGGAAATACGTTTTGAAAAATATTGGGGGTGGTGCGGGAGACAACATAGCAATTTTCCCCAGTTTATGGAAGGAAGTTTTGTATAAAGAAATGCATACTTGTAGATATATACGTGCATATTTTGCTGATTTGGAGAAAATTTAAACATGTTTTATATGTACGTTGGAACAGTCAAATAATGAAGCAATTAATTAACGTTAAAAATTGTGTATTTCTCTATATTCAACATAAAGTTTTAATATGCCATGTAAAGATGTTCCTCAGTATCCCCATAAAAGGGGAATAAACCCAGGAGCAAATCAGTCAATCAATCAATTAATAAAAAGGCTGACACATCATCAGTTTTCGTTTGTAACGTACACAAACGACAGTTGCACTTTCTCCCATCGATTAGCATAATGACATCACTGCACCATCTACACAACGAACAGGAAGGTACGTATAATGACATTGTAAAGACCAGCATGTCTATATTTTGCCTCATTAATTGATTGCAGTCAGAGGTCTTGTTTCCTTTATCAAGATATCTTGTTTAAAATATTAAACCACAAGGGTGAAATTCTTTTGGCAATGATGTTCATGGTAGTCAAATTCGAACTCAGACTATTTGGCTCCTTATCAACTTTCGGTAAGCATTGCTCTTCAGAATTCCGACCATCCTACAGTATTTTACAGCTTACTCTGTTAATCCTTCAAATTGATGCGACAGTTATCGTTCACAACGAAGAGCTGCTCCTTTCATATGATACATTTTATTGCACACAAATCTGCTCCATGACTACAAATAAACAACTTGATATTGACCCGGCTGCCTGCGACCTACATCCAGTTTAAGTCGTTCAATCCTTTAAGGTCAAACTTTGCATGGACGAGGTCACCAGATGATGTAGCAGCTACCAAAAGAATACATTTTTATTACTGCTGTTGCACTGCTGTTAAGTAAAATGATGTATATGAAATGGATAGGTTCTTTATCTAGGAAACTTGCTGATATTCGAGAAAATATTAGATTATAAGCCGATAATGAGAGCGCAAAGAAAATACTTCATATAGAGTCATGCTCAGGCACACAAAAAAATTCACATCTGCATACTACATACATATCTATACATACATATGCATATATCTATACACGCATACATATGCATATATCTATACACACATACATATGCATATATCTATACACACATACACACATACATACATATATATATATATATATATATATATATATATATATATATATATATATATATATATATATATATATATATATATATATATATATATATATATATATATATATATATATATATATATATATATATATATATATATATATATATATATATATAGATATATGTATATATATATATATATGTATATATATACACGTACATATGCATGGATCGATACACACATACATACACATATACTTATATATGCATATATCTATATACTCATACATATGCATATATATATACACACATGCATATACATAAACACATACATATGCATATATATACATACATACATACATACATACATACATACATACATACATACATACATACATACATACATACATACATACATACATACAAACATACAAACATACATACATACATACATACATTCATACATACATACATACATACATACATACATACATACATACATACATACATACATACATACATACATACATACATACATACATACATATGCATATATATACACACATGCGCATATATATATATATATATATATATATATATATATATATATATATATATATATATATATATATATATATATATACACACATACATACATACATACATACACACATATATATCCATATATCTATACACACATACATATGCATACATACATACATACATACATACATACATACATACATACATACATACATACATACATACATATATCTATACACATATACATGTGCATATATCTATACACATATACATGTGCATATATCTATACACACATACATATTCATGTCTATACACACATACATTTGCATATTTCTATACACATACATATACATATATCTATACACGCATACAGATGCATATATCTATACACACATACATATGCATATATCTATACACACATACAGATGCATATATCTATACACACATACATATACATATATCTATACACACATACAGATGCATATATCTATACACACATACATATGCATATGTCTATACACACATACATATGCATATGTCTATACACACATACATTTGCATATGTCTATACACACATACATATGCATATGTGTGCATACATGCCTGCATATAAATAAAAGAATGAGAGGAAGAGTGGAAAGGGTTTTTTTTTCTCAGAGTCAAGATATCGTTCAGGGCAATTAAATTTTTAAGGATGAATATTTAATACAAAACACGACTGCACTCGGGACGAAACCAGAACTTTTAGTACAAATTTCTGCATTCGACTCCAGCTTGGCATTGTAAAACTCCGGTAACCCTTCTTGACGTGGCCTCCCGCACGAGAAGGGTGGACCCTACCAATCCCCCTATCTCCCTCTAAACAAGACTGGGCTTGCATCCGTAAAACTTCATATCAAATCACAAAATGTTTGCCCCAATCCCCGAAAAAACTCTGCGGGCGACCCTGTTCCACGAGTAGTTCTTGATGAATTAAAATAATACTTCTGAATATCGATTCGTTCCATTAGTTCAAACTGACATTTTTAGCAGGATATATATATATATATATATATATATATATATATATATATATATATATATATATATATATATATATATATATATATATATATATATATATATATATATATATGGGATTGTATACTTACAGAGTCATATAAAGATACGGCTTCACTTGTTTCAACGACGCCAATTATGCTTTGTTGTTGTGCAATGAGACTACACAGGTTGATGGAGACTTTCGATAAGGCATCAGGTCCGATCAGAAAAGCGCCGCCCTATGAAAAAAGTGTGTACAGTTTAGCTGAAAAGGACCAGTTAGAAAATACTACCGGCCTGTCACTACTTTCCACAAAAGCCATACTGCACTCTCCTCTGTTCAATATGCTTAAATATGAACAGCATACAGGTTTTATCAGGTTTGATCACCTGTGTACGATGCACAGTAAACTAGGAGATAAGAAACAATACAATTCTAATTTCTCGGCGGTAGATACCGTGAAACACCAGTGAACTGTTCGTCGTTTCTTACGGTACTGCACCACAACTTCAGCTGCAATTTCAGTCCAACATGACTGCATTTCTTATAATTACAAACGTGTAATGACATTTTTGAACAGTGTAACAAGAATTTAAATAAATCATTCTGGATAATCTATAAGTGGTCTTTTAGTGAATAATTCAAGTTGTAAAAAGTAATTCCAGGCTCGTAAGATTAAATGGGTATAAGCCATCTAAGATTAAATGGGTATAAGCCATCTAAGATTAATTGGGTATAAGCCATGTAAGATTAAATGGGTGTCAGACATGCAAGATTAAATGGATATCAGCTATGTAAGATTAAATAGGTATCAGATAGGTAAAATTAATTGTGTATAAGCCATGTAAGATTAAATTGGTATAAGCCATGTAAGATCAAATGGGTATCAGCTATGTGAAATTAAATGGGTATAGGCCATCTAACATTAAATGGGTATAAGCCATGTAAGATTAATTGGGTATTAGCCACGTAAGATTAATCGGGTATCAGCTATGTAAGATCAATTGGGTATAAGCCATGTAAGATTAAATGGGTATAAGCTATGTAGGATTAAATGGGTATCAGCCATTTAAGATTAATTGGGTATAAGCCATGCAAGATTAATTGGGTATAAGCCATGAAAGATTAAATGATTGTCAGACATGTAAGATGAATTGGGTATAAGCCATGCAAGATTAAATGGATATCAGCTCTGTAAGATTAATTGTGTGTAAGCTATGTAAGATTAATTTGGTATATGCCATGTAAGATTAAATGGGTATAAGCCATGTAAGATTAAACTGTTATAAGCCATGTAAGATCAAATGGATATCAGCAATGTAAGATTAATTGGGTATCAGCTATGGAAGATTAATTGGGTATCAGCTATGGAAGATTAATTGGGTATCATCCATGTAAGATTAATTGGGTATAATCCATGTAAGATTAAATGGGTATAAGCCATGTAAGATTAAATGGGTATAAGCCATGTAAGAATAATTGGGTATCAGCCATGTAAAATTAATTGGGTATCAGCTATGTAAGATAAATTGTGTATAAGCCATGTAAGATTAAATTGGTATAAGCCATGTAAGATCAAATGAGTATCAGCTATGTAAGATTAAATGGGTATAAGCCATGTAAGATTAATTGGGTATAATCCATGTAAGATTAAATGGGTATCAGCCATGTAAAATTAATTGGGTATCAGCCATGTAAGATTAATTGGGTATAAGCCATGTAAGATTAAATGGGTATCAGCCATGTAAGATAAATTGTGTATAAGCCATGTAAGATTAAATTGGTATAAGCCATGTAAGATCAAATGGGTATCAGCTATGTAAGATTAAATAGGTATAAGCCATCTAAGATTAAATGGGTATCAGCCATTTAAGATTAATTGGGTATAAGCCATGAAAGATTAAATGGTTGTCAGACATGTAAGATTAATTGGGTATCAGCTATGTAAGATTAATTGGGTATCAGCTATGTAAGATTAATTGGGTATCAGCCATGTAAGATTAAATTGGGTGTAATCCATGTAAGATTAAATTGGGTATAAGCCATGAAAGATTAAATGGTTTTCAGACATGTAAGATTAATTGGGTATCAGCCATGGAAAATTAATTTGGTATCAGCTATGTAAGATAAATTGTGTATAAGCCATGTAAGATTAAATTGGTATAAGCCATGTAAGATCAAAGGGGTATCAGCTATGTAAGATTAAATGGGTATAAGCCATCTGAGATTAAATGGGTATAAGCCATGTAAGATTAAATGGGTATCAGCCATGTAAGATTAATTGGGTATAAGCCATGTAAGATTAATCGGGTATCAGCCATGTAAGAATAATTGGGTATAAACCATGTAAGATTAAATGGGTATCAGCCATATAAGATTAATTGGGTATAAGCCATGCAAGATTAATTGGGTATCAGCTATGTAAGATTAATTGTGTATAAGCCATGCAAGATTAAATGGGTATCAGCCATGTAAGATTAATTGGGTATAAGCCATGCAAGATTAATTGGGTATCAGCTATGTAAGATTAATTGTGTATAAGCCATGTAAGATTAAATGGGTATAAGCCATGTAAGATCAAATGGGTATCAGCTATGTAAGATTAAATGGGTATAAGTTATGTAAGATTGAATGGGTATAAGCCATGTAAGATTAATTGGGTATAACCCATGTAAGATTAATTGGGTATAACCCATGTAAGATTAATTGGGTATAAGCTATGTAAGATTAATTGGGTATAAGCTATGTAAGATTAATTGGGTATAAGCTATGTAAGATTAATTGGGTATCAGATATGTAAGATTAAATGGTTATAAGCCATCTAGGATTAAACGGGTATAAGCCATGTAAGATTAAATGGGTATAAGCCATGTAAGAATAAATGGGTATAAGCTATGTAAGATTAAATGGGTATAAGCCATGTAAGATTAATTGGGTATAAGCCATGTAAGATAAATTGGGTATCAGCTATGTAAGATTAAATGGTTATAAGCCATCTAGGATTAAATGGGTATAAGCCATGTAAGATTAAATGGGTATAAGCCATGTAAGATTAATTGGGTATAAGCCATGTAAGATTAATTGGGTATCAGCTATGTAAGATTAAATGGGTATAAGCCATGTAAGATTAAATGGGTATAAGCCATGTAAGATTAAATGGGTATAAGCCATGTAAGATTAAATGGGTTTTAAGATATGTAAAATTAAATGGGTATAAGCCATGTAAGATTAAATGGGTATAAGCCATGTAAGATTAAATGGGTTTTAAGATATGTAAAATTAAATGGGTATAAGCCATGTAAGATTAAATGGGTATGTAATACACGCACTATGTAAAGTCAGCTGTTCAACATAAGATTTTTTAGATAAACCTTTACACAAAGTTTACAATATCCAATACCTTGTTCAGAATTTTCATTGCTCTCTGAATTGTCCTTGGAGTTCCAATGAAGTCTAGTATTAAATCTGCACCTCCTTTGCACGCGCTTTTTGTCTTCTCCACCAGGCTCTGTTCGTGCTCATCAGCTGACCAGCAGATGACGTCACTACAAACTTCCTCTGCAGCCATAAGCCGTTCGATTGAGCTATCCGCAATGAAAACATTAACTTGTCCCGTTAGATAAGCTAGCATTTTTGGTGCATACTCTGCAGCTATTATTCCCGATTGGTTTGCTCCGACGATCAACATGGTCACATTTGCTGGAACAAAATATAATAGATAAGAGCAATTTCCAGACTAATAATAACACAGAAACAGAACGACGTTTAAGAGAATAAATGACAGAAAGGTTCGATTAAAAAATTTAATTCATTTCAGAGAGCATCTGTGACGCACAATATTACTTTCGGACCTCAGAAGTATTTATTTAACTTTTTTTTTAAAAAAAATGCGCTTTCACCTTATAATGATTTCTAAATTATCAAAGACAATCTGCCACAAGGGCATCTTATAATAATGTAAACGTTTATGCCTTACATTTCCGTTCGTTTTTCTCAATGTACCGTTTGGCAGCCAAGAGAGCACTGTACACCAAGATAACATGTTTTTCTGATTCTTCACACGTATCCATGGTGACTACGGGGTTCCTGCTTGGGGGTAAAACTTCCACCTTATTTTCTTTCGTATTTCCTCCAAGATAGAAGTTATCAAGCTTATTCTCGAAGTCTGTGACGGTCATGGTTTACTGAAATAAAAGAAGATATCTTTTGAAATAAAAGAAATTATCTGACTGTGACGGTCATGGTTTACTGAAATAAAAGAAGATATCTTACCGTTAATATCGTGCCAAATATTATGAAATAATCGTTTTATCTATATAGGAGACTGCGTGAACAAATGCCAGTGCCTTATACTCTATAAGTATTTAAACTGAATGGTCACTGGCGTTACCGTGGAATAATATCAAAGTTACATGAGTGTCGATTCAAAACTGAATGCAAATGATTTGGACATCCTATATATTTTACGAGGTTTAAAAATAACGAAATGTACAAAGTTTATTCCAGCGGCAGTTTATTATTTTTTCCCCTAAAATCTGCATCTTTTTACCGTAATCTTGACATTGCTACAGTTACAGCTAATTACAGCGTCTAGAATACACTGCTCATTAGATTTTGTTTTTGTGGCTTTTAAACGTCACTTTTTACACAATATTCGCTAGAACATGACGGAACCATTTACCTTTTTCCAAAGACAAGCTGAGGTGTCGGTCTAGTGCTAGTACTGGCGGGTTTCGAATCGGATATCCGTAGATGGCGAGTCTGTTGCTCCATTAACTGAACTATCGCTTCTCCTAGAACCTAACCAAAATGACCAAATTATATGGTTATATTGACCAATTATCGACGATAAACCTTAAACTTCGTCAAAAATTAAAATTGCAATAAAATGCAAGAGGATTTATAAAATTTAAGAACAGGCTAATAGCTGCTTTTTGGGAAAAAATATTTATATCAACATCAGTTTATCTCTGCGCGACATAAGAATAATAAAGTATTTGTTTGTAATCTTATTAGTTTTATCTACTATGACAATGTCCTAGCGTTTTTGTTCACGACTCTGAATATATTGGTACATTACTCCAAACATATTTGTGTATAATACTTGCCTTTTCATAGGAATATAACCAACCAAAATTTGAAGCACATTCAGGTAATTTTTGTCCGATAATGTCTTGATAATTGTTAACGATTTATGGGTCTGACGTCACCTATTTATAAAATAGAATAATTCTTGCCAACAGATCTTTTCACAACACATCGGTGTGCTTTTAGACAAATTTCGGTATCTCTCGCGTCTCTTCAGCTACCTTTCGTAGAATGATCCTTTTGATGATATATACAAAACATTTCCGGATCAAATCCAATCTTCGACGACATTTAAATTCACATGGAATACCACAATGTACTATTTTAAATTTCTTGGCTACATACGGCTATTACCGCACACCGGCAGGTGGCTAAATTTATGTTGGTGATGTTGCAGACAGATCTGTATCCAGCAAAATTGCACATTTTACGAAGACGTCACATCAGATTTTGAAATCACTCATCACTATCAATTTTTGGCATTGATTTATCTAAGTTAATACACATGCTCTACAAATGCTAAATCTACTTTCCTGTATTGGACTAATATACTAATGGATATGAGTGACAGTTCATATTTACGATTATGAGTATGCCCTTATCGTAACGTCCATACAATGATTCTAATGAAAAACACTTTTCCACGTCTTATTTGGCGTGTTTGAGATTACTTACCCACTCGACGTTTAAAACTGACTACGTACATCCCAATGCAACAATATACAAAATTGGTTTCACACACACACACACACACACACACACACACACACACACACACACACACACACTAAAACAAATCTTACCTTATTTCACTTAGCAAGAGCTTATTACACCGATCCGAACGTGTCGATTTGTTTATTGCAGTTGGTGCTCTTCGATTGACCCAGTGGTTTTGCTTGTACAAAAGCATACATCGATCACGTGTAGTGCATGTGGGACAACGTCAACATTTTTGCGTTTTCTGAATCAACTGAATGCGCAGTAAATCGAAAGTGTGTCGATTATAACTACAGATTCAACCGCGTGTGAATTACTATGTCTTGAAATAACATACAAAGATCGTTAACTAATCATTATTTTATATTTACATTTTGCTTGCTTATTACATCTACATATCGAGGAAGCAGTGTTGGATGATGTGTGACTTCCTGTAATACATGTATTATGTATTGATCTTCTGTAATGTATAGGAGTTGATGCCATGGGTGTGGATTTGTGAGTGATTGTGGATTTTTAACAAAGCTTTAACACCTTTTTACTCCTATTACTGGCAACAACATGCCCATGCTGCAGTGTATGGTCGTGTCTGACTTCCCTGTAATGAGAGAGATAAATTATTTATTGATTTTCTGTAATGTATACAACTTGAAGTCAAGGACGTACACATGAAAGTATTTACACATGATATTAGTCATGAAGAACTCATGATCATTTCATGTTCGAAATGATAAACATATTATGATCTGTAAGTAACACGGTCGGTAAATCAATAGGATATATATATATATATATATATATATATATATATATATATATATATATATATATATATATATATATATATATATATATATTGAGCGATGAAATAAGGCCAATTGTCTGTCCATTTAGTCAACTCAATATGGATCTTACTATTGTGGTATGTTTTATGATTTTAAAAGCGGAGTTAAAAAATAAAAACAAAATGAAGTGGATTGAAAAAGCTTAATGTTAATGACGACATTTTTAATGTATTACATTTTAATGTTTAAACTTGGTCAATACAAAATTTTAATTTTAACTGCATGTAAAATAACTTTTATCAGATAATGCCTACCGGATACAGAAAATTACGTTGTGTATCACAATAACACCTTGCGATTTTCCTGGATGGATAGAGACTGGAAATGCATATGCTTTGAAATACATACAAAGATTGTTAACTGACCAATATGTTTACATTATGTTTGGCTATTAATATCTACATGTCAAGGAGACTGGTTCAGTCATGTGAGAATAC
This sequence comes from Potamilus streckersoni, assembly GCA_016746295.1. Taxonomy (NCBI): domain Eukaryota; kingdom Metazoa; phylum Mollusca; class Bivalvia; order Unionida; family Unionidae; genus Potamilus; species Potamilus streckersoni. The sequence continues at coordinate 25,046 of JAEAOA010001361.1, forward strand.
CCTGTAATGGATCAGTTAAATATTGATTTTCTGTAATGTATACAGGTTGAAGTCATGGAGGCACACAGGAAAATATTTACCGATGAAAGTAGTCACGAAGAACTCATGATCATCTCATGTTCGAAAGCCACAAGGTCCGTAAATCCATATGCTATATATAGACTACAGGTAAACGTTGTCTGATGAAACACAACAATTTTATGTTCCTTTGGTGAACTCATTACAGGTCAGCTTTATATTTAGCAACGTACAAACTGAGGAGAGGGGGAGCGGCTGCCTCCGTCGTCAAAGATCGTAGAACCTCGAACGCCAGAGTTCTTGGGGCGCTTAAAAATCCGATTTGGCCTTAATAGTCGCCCCGGGCGCCATTTACCCTTATTACGCCAATGTATATATTTTTGCTTGATTTATGTATTTAAAGACAAAATTTAAAAATATAAATTTTGAAAGAAGAAAAATACAATTGCGTTGCACAAGTTTTGAGTGTCTTCTCCGTTTTATTGAAATGTCTCCAAAAACGATTTTTGTTTTCACTCTTTTTATTTATTTTCTTCATGTATCATTCCAGACAATGATTCCAAGGGAGAAAAATAGTCTTTATGTATCATTCCAGACAATGATTCCAAAGGAGAAAAAAAGTCTTTATGTATTATTCCAGACAATGATTCCAAGGGAGAAAAATAGTCTTTATGTATCATTTCAGACAATGATTCCAAGGGAGAAAAATAGTCTTTATGTATCATTCCAGACAATGATTGCAAGGGAGAAAATAGTCCTTATGTATCAATAAACAAATATATCTATAAAGCTATGTAGACAGATGGTTAGCAAACGTTTAGACTATATAAAGCACTTGGGTAAGTTGATGATTCCTAGTTAGAAAACTGACCTGAACTGAACCATTATTCGATATTAAAAGTTTAACCCCTCAAGTATAATATATAAGCTGAAGCCTTCAAGTAATATATATATATATATATATATATATATATATATATATATATATATATATATATATATATATATATATATATATATATATATATATATAGATAGATAGATAGATAGAGAGAGAGAGAGAGAGAGAGAGATAGATATGTATGTATGTATGTATGTATGTATGTATGTATGTATGTATGTATGTATGTATGTATGTATGTATGTATGTATGTGTGCGTATGTGTGCGTGTGTGTGTATGTGTGTGTATATTAACTGGTTGAGACAGTGTGTGTAGAGAGTTACTTATCATCGTTTTTGGGTAGAAACAAACTTTACAATCGTACGACAAAATCGGTCAAATTGTATAATCAGACAGTTATAACTAAGTTAAGTAGCATGTGAAAATTGACTATTCTTCTATAGAGAAGATATAAATCTATTTTCGCTTGTTCAATGTTTATACTTTATTATAGTTTCTTAAAGTCGTCCATTTTGGAAACAATAATACCTATGCTTTTCTATTCATTACAAACAGAAATGTATTTTCACCCAATGCAATTACGCGATCCTCAAAATTAATATTATTGTTTCTATTAAAATGACACCAAGTTTCCATATTTTTGTACACCCAAAGAAAAAACTTTAAGATTTTCTTGAAAAAAGTTTACATCAACTTCAGTTCCTACTACTACAGTGTCATCTCCATATATATAACAAGATCAATAGTTTTAAGTGCACATGGGTGTCAGAACCTTCTGTTTCTAGTGCAATGCCTGTGCAGTCATTCTCTTGCAGAAAACACTCCGGGTGTTTTGGTGTAATGTAACAATAAGTCATGCTTTTATTTTCTTGGTGTTTGACGGGTAGACTAATAGTAGATAATAAGTAGTAAAGAAACTTACATACTGTATATCTGAAAGATAGACAAGCAGATACACCTAATTGCATGTATGCCAGCACACACACACACACACACACACACACACACAAAACACCTAAATGCATGCATGCCAGCACGCTCACCCATACACACACCTAAATGCATGCATGCCAGCACGCACATACATACATAAATGTGTTTGTGTCAAATAGCAGAATCATCCTTTTCTACCCACTGTTAAATCAACCAGGCTTTTTGTTTTACAGCAGGCATGAAACTTTTTGCATGAAGTCGGTTACAACACAGCAGTCATTTTAACTTTACGCATGAAGTCGGTTACAACACAGCAGTCATTTTAACTTTACGCATGAAGTCGGTTACAACACAGCAGTCATTTTAACTTTACGCATGAAGTCGGTTGCCCCATATCTGTTACTTTAACTTTACGTTTAGAATTAAGTTTCTCGACCCGAGGTGGGTTAATAAATAGAAAATTACACATATTACCAAACTTTGACTGTTGTATGTAGGGAGTCATGGAGACAACTTGTCAATGAGAAGGCAGGGGATTGGATAGAGTTTTGTCCACAGTTTATGTAATAGTGCTGCCGTGTGAAATGGACAGTGAGTGATTCAAGCAAATGGAATTGGCAAAAGCAAACAATGGATAACTTTGCTTCTTCGCATAAGTGTGCATGAATGCCAAGTTCCCCAAAACCCGGTGTCTTTCCTGCATCTGTACACTTCTTGACATAACTGCCGTTTATGATTTTCAGCATTAACAGGAAACATCAACAATGATGATTATACCTTCGTCACAACAAAAGTGATTTCTATAACTCACGCATAAAGAAGTGATCTAGTCATGGATATATAGTTTACTGATAGAGAAATCAAGAATATATAATCTTTCAAAGTTGCACTACGTATCGGCGTATTTTGAAAAATAGCAAGTTTTTGATACAGTAAAATATCCGGAGACAGATATCAAATGTGATACAGCGAATGCTGTACGCGGTAGGATATAGTACAGGTTCAAATTACCATAGCTAATTTGGGTGTGATGAATATACAATTAAATAAAATTCAGTTCTGCTTAAAACTAACAATAACGGCCTTAGCAAATGCGGGCCCAATTCGGATCATTTGGCCGGGCCTCCTGGATGTTTGCGCTTGACCTCTGTGAGCACCGCATTTGGAAGTAAACTTTTAATTTCATTATCAGATAAAACTTTTCAAAAAGTTTCTTTCATTGATTTAAAATTACTTTCTCTCTATTGGTATATTTCCAAAAATTGCTAATGTGCGGTGCCCTTTTGAGTGAGGGTCCAAATGGATCCAATTGGCCTAAGTCCGGCCCTGAAAACCAGCCATAGCTACACGTAGGTCTTCAGAATCCTTCGAAGGAATTGACAGTCACTTTGTCAACTTCATTTTCTCAACACGAGAAGAAATGGCAATGAGAACAGGGGATACCGAAAAGTGGCACGTATCACTATCTAGTAATATCTTGCTTGTGAAGGTAGTAATTTTACTTGTGTGTGATTTGGATCTTTAACTTAGCTGAACAATATTTCAGTCATATCCTTAAGATCTCTGCAGTGTGGCAGTTTATAGTGATGTCTATCACTCGGGCATCATTATGCAGACAGGGACACCATGTCCACTCAGTTATATTATCTTGATACCAGTCCTTACACTAACCTCGTAATCCTGAGCAACAAGCAAGGCAGTTTAAAAAGTCTTTACTATGTCTCAGCTGTGATTCGAATCCATTAACTCCACAATCCGTTAATTGAAGTTGTCTTCTCTACTCCAACACGGGTAATGAGCGGTAAGAACTCTTTCTGTCGGTTTAATTTTGCAAGGAAAAGCCTTTTAAATGATAAGTCACTGCACATTCATCGAGATATAAATGAACACGATTTGTCAAAAATAATATCCCATTAATTTCTTTACGTGTGTGATTTTGTATTCGGAATGATGTGTAAAAAACTAAAGCACCCCCCCCCCCAAATGAGTTCGTTGGGTGTTGGAAGTGGTGGTTACAGCAAATGGGTATGAAACAATTTCAGGAGCTTATGGTAAGAGGCTGAATTTAACCCAAAAATTCGAATTAGGAGGAATGCATATCATGTTGATTTAGAGAACATTTGAAACATGTATCATCTGTACGATATTGAAAAGTAAAAAATGTAGAAGGTGGCTGCAGTGAGTTGTAGTTAATATATATGATAAGTTTTTTGTATTTTTTTATTACGCATTTCAGTTGTGAATTAGACATGTTTCATCACACCATGAGCAGATGGTCCGTAGCTCATAAGATGAACAAAAGAATCAATATAAAATCTGACAATACACACGATGATTGCACTTTCAATCCACGGACCAAGATATTTCACTCGTATAACTACTACAGAACACCCACACAAGTACGCGAAATGGGAAATATTTGCAACACCCACACACAAACACCCACCCCAAAACCCATCCATATATATATATATATATATATATATATATATATATATATATATATATATATATATATATATATATGAGAGAGAGAGAGAGAGAGAGAGAGAGAGAGAGAGAGAGAGAGAGAGAGAGAGAGAGAGAGAGAGAGAGAGAGAGAGAGAGAGAGAGAGAGAGAGATCCGGGAGGGGAATGTGGAGGGGGGAGGTAAGGGTATGTCCAGGGAGATGTCCTGATATATCCATCCATCCATCCATCCATCCAGCCAGCCAGCCATCCATACATACATGTGTGTGGTTGTGTGTGTTTCGCCTCATTAATTCATGATGAAACATTTAACAATATAGCTTGAAAATTGAACAATTGTTTTTATTATCAAGTCGTTAATATTTTGTTTAAAATATTAAACCACAAGGGCTGAATTCTAACAGCAGTGACAGTCGTAGCAGTCCAGTTCAAAACTCAGGACATCGATCTTAATGTCCCGGAAACGTCGTTCTTTGGTGTGACTATCATCGTACCGCATTCCACTGCTTGCTCCGATAACCCTTCTAATTCATACAAAAGTTCACATGGAGAACCTGTTCTTTTCCAATGATATGGTGTATCCCGTTCAGACAATGTGCTCCGGAAATCTAACTCTCAACAATTTGAAACTTGATCCGGGCACCTCAGTGTTGCATCAACTTTAGGTCGTTCTGGCCTTGAATGTTAAGCATCGAATGCGTCGTAGGATACAAGACGATGTAGCCGCTTCAAAAAGAAAAGTGCATTTTTATTACCTTGTTGTTATACTACTGTAACGTATGTTGTTGTTGTAGGGTTTAACACCATTTTATTTCAGCACAAGATAGGCCATACATGGCAGCCAGTATTAATGGTGGAGGAAGAACCCCGGAAAACCCCGGGAAAAAAACAACCGACCCACGAGAAGCTACTGGCAGTCTTTCTCACTTACCCACGTTATCCGAGTCTGGACTCGAACTCACGCATACAGAGGTGAGATGGCAGTGATCTGTAACGTTCAGCGCTTTAGACCACTCAGCTACTCGGGGCCCCCTGTAACGTATGATGGCGCGGAATAATACAGGTAGAAAATAATACTGACATTTGAGAAAAGATTACTGTAAGGACCAAAGAAAAGGCATTTAACTACAGTAACAATGCGTGCCTCAATAACAAGACTTTCTTTCAGGTGCTATCAATGAAGTACTACTTAAAAATAGAATACTCACGAAATTCGGTAGTAGGGTGCATAACATGCCCCATTCCTCCTTTTTTAGCCACCTCTTTTCCCACCCCATTTAAATTCTTTGGCTGTGCGTAAAGGACTCGATCCAGTTTTTATTTGGCTTTGTTAGTTTAGTGGGTATAAAATATAGCAATCAAATGGTCTAATATTAACACAATTCAAAACTGCAGCAAGAATAGAACCCGAGCTTATTTCAGACTCCTGACTACAAATGGAATTTCTCTGGCGAACGTTTTCCAGTAATGTATTGTAACTAGAAATCGTTTCATCAGCTTAAATGTACGTTCTTAGCATGCTTTAATTTCCAATTTCCGTGTACTAATGAATCTAACGACACGTTTTCGAATAAAAAACTACTATATAGAAATTTTTGTGTGTCTATGTTTTACTTACAAAGTGATCAGAAGTTGTGACTTCATTTGTTTTCATGTCGTCAGGGACGCCAATTGTGCTTTGTTGTGCAATAAGAGTACACAGGTTGATGGTATCTTTCGCTGAGGCATCCGGCCCGATCAGTAAGGCACCAGCCTGCGGAAGGATGTTGGATACAATTTATCACAGCATAAAAATATAAAAAGATAAACTATAAAATAGCACAGGTCTGTCTCTGCTCTCTACTTCTATTGTGTTGCTTTCACCCAATTTTGCATATTTTTTTCTGATTTGAAAATCAGTGAAGGAAACATATTACGAGTGCACTGAATAGAAAATATATGTAGCAAGTACAATCATGTTCAATTGCCCAAAGAAAGAATGTTAAGGTAAACATTTACACAAAGTTTACAATATTCAATACCTTGTTTAGAATTTTTATTGCTCTCTGAATTGTCCTTGGAGTTCCAATGAAGTCCAGAATTAAATCTGCACCTCCTTTGCACGTGCTTTTTGTCTTCTCCACCAGGCTCTGTTCGTGCTCATCCACTGACCAGAAGATGACGTCACTACAAACTTCCTCTGCAGCCATAAGCCTTTTGACTGAGCTATCTGCTATGAAAACATTAACTTGCCCATTTGGATAAGCTAGCATGTTTGGTGCATGCTCTGCACTTACTCTTCCCAATAGGGTAGCTCCGATTATCAACACCGTTGTACTTGCTGGAATAGAATATAATATATAATATAAATTGGGATTTGAAAACAGCAATTGAACTTGTAGAACAATTATGGTTTCTAACATTAATTGCAGGCAAAAAAACTATTTATTTTACTTCTACAGAAAACTGAATGATCGCTCTATTAAACTTTATATATTAAAGTCGAATAAGTATTAAAAATGTTCGTATCTTACCTTTGGGTTCTTCACGCTCCTCAATATGCCGTTTGGCAGCCAAGAGGGCGTTGTAAGCCAAAGCTACTGGTTTCTCTGCGTCTGCACACGTTTCCATGGTGACAACTGTCTTCCCACATGGGGTCAAAAGTTTATTGATGTTTTTCTCCGTGTTATATCCTCCACAAAGTGAATTATCAACTATATTCTCGAATTCTGTAACGGTCATGGTATACTGAAATATTAAACAATTAAGATACCTACCGTTAATAATGTGCAGTTTGTTATAAAATGAATTTACGAGAGACTAGTGTCCGCTTTACGTTTTGGCATAAAGTTAATTCACAAATTTAATGTGATTGTTTATGATATCGTTAGTATTTGGTGAACTTTTAGAAACTAATGTAAAATATACTATGTATTCTAGAGTCAGTTTATCCAGGCATTAGCGTGGTACGAAAATTGCACCGGGTCCGCAAGCTGGGGGTTAGCATTTTAGAGTTTGTTTAAAACAGACTATAATTAAAGCAGATCATTTAAAGATAAATTTGATTTTGAAAATCTATTTTTATATGAATATTTTACTGCATGTCTGCAGTGATATGTGATAAAGAAATTAAATTTTGGGGACCCATTCTCCAAATTTCGCACCGTGCCCGCACAACCATAAAACCGCCACTAATTTATTTATTATGATGGAGCAAGTTTAATTACATGTACCATCATGTAGGATATATATTATTACACTTCTAATTACATGTACCATCATGTAGGATGTGTATTATTACACTTCTAATTACATGTACTATCATGTAGGATATGCATTATTACACTTCTAATTACATGTACCATCATGTAGGATATGTATTATTACACTTCTAATTACATGTACCATCATGTAGGATATGCATTAGTACACTTCTAATTATATGTACCATCATGCAGGATATATATTTCTATACTTCTAATTGCACGTACCATCATGTAGGATGTGCATTAGTACACTTCTAATTACATGTACCATCATGTAGGATATGCATTAGTACACTTCTAATTACATGTACCATCATGCAGGATATATATTTCTATACTTCTAATTGCACGTACCATCATGTAGGATGTGTATTAGTACACTTCTAATTACATGTACCATCATGTAGGATATGTATTATTAAACTTCTAATTACGTAGGATATGTATTATTACAATTACAATTAATAACTACGTATTGTTTGTGCTGTGTTCATTTGTTTGGTTTTAGGGACACGTTTAACCCATTTCAAGGTATGTCATGCAGAAAATATGGGAGCTATATGCTTTTGCAAAAGATACTGCTGCATCCAACCCGTGATAGGTTAGACAGGTATCGAATCCGCTAACCTTGGATGAATAGTCTGTCGCTCTACTAGCTGAACTACATCAGTTCTCCTAAATCATGGGACTCAAGCACTTTGTTTAATGACTAAAGTGTGGGTATAAATATAAACCTTTATCCAAGTTCAGCGGAAAGGAAACCTTTTCAATAAAAATTACTAATGGATTATCGATCTCCCTTTAGCGAAATTTTATTTTTATATTAATCTGCTGACAGACAGAAATCTTAAAATTAAAATATTTTGTTGTTTGTTTTCCTACTTATTACTTCCGCTGACTCGGTGAGGATTAACTAACGTTTTGCGCATGACATTGCAAATATTTATATATTAACTCAAATCGATTATAGTGTTTGCCTATATATCATAATAAAATCAGCTGAAATTTCAAGCTCACTCGGCCAGTGCATACAATAACCTACAAATGTGAGAAAACTGTACTACTGTGTTTCACTAATATACTAGTGCATGCGAGTAACAGCTCATATGTACGATTACTAGTGTGCCTTAGTTTAGTGATTACTAGTCTGCCCTATCTTAGTGATTACTAGTCTGCCTTATGTTAGTGATTACTAGTCTGCCCTATCTTAGTGATTACTAGTCTGTCTTATCTTAGTGATTACTAGTCTGCCTTATCTTAGTGATTACTAGTCTGCCCTATCTTAGTGATTACTAGTCTGCCTTATCTTAGTGATTACTAGTCTGCCCTATCTTAGTGATTACTAGTCTGTCTTATCTTAGTGATTACTAGTCTGTCTTATTTTAGTGATTACTAGTCTGCCCTATCTTAGTGATTACTAGTCTGTCTTATCTTAGTGATTACTTGTCTGTCTTATCTTAGTGATTACTAGTCTGCCCTATCTTAGTGATTACTTGTCTGTCTTATCTTAGTGATTACTTGTCTGTCTTATTTTAGTGATTACTAGTCTGCCCTATCTTAGTGATTACTTGTCTGTCTTATCTTAGTGATTACTTGTCTGTCTTATCTTAGTGATTACTAGTCTGCCTTATCTTATTGATTATTAGTCTGTCCAATCTTAGATAGTACCACTATTATGCCTGATTCTAATTAATTATTCTTTTCCCGCTGTGTCTTAACTAAATATGCTACTTTTCTCAACGTGTAAAAACACTATGCATATGTTAGCCAAATATAGGACACTTATAACAATAAAATACGTGTATAAATTTGGTTTTGGAATAACAAACCCACCCCCACCCACCCCCACACCTTTCTTTTAGAATAATAACAAATAGAAATAAAATTAAATATCCTTACCTTATTTTGCTTCTCAAGAGTTGATCGGACCGATCTGATTGTGTGGGTTTGTATGTTGCAATGAATAAGTTATCACCGAGTCAAGCCTTTATATGCATACTGAAAACACGTATTTATCTCGTGTAGTGCATTAGGAGAGCGATAGCTTCTTTGTGGGTCATCTGTACTGAATGCGCATTAATCGATAGTGGAATTTTGTGAGGTCATATACTTTTGTCGTACATACGAGGAAGTGAACCGGTAAAGAGTTTATTCCGTAATGTAAACCACTGAAGTCATGGAGGTACAGATGAAAATATTATCACAGGGGAGTGGTCATGAATAAATCATGATAAGGTCGTGTAATTAGCTATCAGGAACAAACCCATAAATTATATATAAGACTATACAACATGAGGATATAGCATCTTCGTGAATATGTCACTTTGTAAAGGCAATGTTTCACGTTGTGATTACATAAACAACACGTAAAAAAGCCGTGCTAAACAAGCAGTAATATTAAATTTTCGTATGATAATTAATACAAACATGTAGGTATATTTTGGCAAAATATCATAACAGGTTACACTAGCTTGTTATTCAGCAGGTACATTTACAACATGATAATGACATGCAAAGTAGGGGCCCCGAGTGGCCCAGTGGTCTAAAGCGCTGTCCATTACGGATCACCTCTGCGTGGGTTCGAGTCTAGGATTCGGCGAATGTGGATATGTGAGAAAGCTTGCCAGTAGCTTCTTGTGGGTCGGTGGTTCTTTTCGGTGATTTCCCCGTTTCTTCCTCGACCATTATTACTGGCCGCCATGAATAGCCTATCGTGTGCTGAAAAAATGGCGTTAAGCCCAACAACAACAACAAAAACATGCAAAGTATGCTCATGTGTCAAATTTACTATAATTACTAAGCACATACAACATAATACAAAGCACATACAACATAATACACAAGGGGGAAACACGACTTAAGGTGGAAATAGAAAATCCGGATATACGATGAATTAAAGTCGGGGAATATCTTCTTCGCTAGCCAAGACTCCGAAATGTTAACCCAATTTCTTTTTCAGTACACCTTAGCGGATCGATCGGATATTTCAGTGCTTTATCTTAGCTATACCTATCTGATATTCTGAGTTGTCTACCTTAGTGTGTAATGCCAACGAATCAGTAGTATGTAACAGCGATACATTTTGTATGGGCAAAAATGGTGGAGCCAACAGAGTTCAAAAGGATACCTTCTAAGTTTAACATCGAAAGTATGACACCGTACCAGAGAGAAGCTATTACATGTGAATTTGAGGTAAAGGATGTTTTTGTACAAACACGGACCGGCAAAAGAAAATTGCTTAGTTGTGAGTTCATTCCATTTGTGTGCTACCCATGTCTCGGTCATGTAGGAACAGTGTTCAAATTTGAGCTACCTAATTTTGATTGGTTGCGGTGGCCTGCCGTCGCATCCAATGCAATTCACAGATCCGACGCACTGAAATGTATAATTTATCCGCCAGGATGCAGATAGGGTTAATATATGGGAACCTTGACTAGCGAAGATGGGGGAATATGTGAGACAATTAAAATCTGAATCCAAACAATGTGCCCACACAAAGTAAGTAAGTAAGTAAGTAAGTAAGTAAGTATGTAAGTATGTAAGTATGTATGTATGTATGTATGTATGTATGTATGTATGTATGTATGTATGTATGTATGTATGTATGTATGTATGTATGTATGTATGTATGTATGTATGTATGTATGTAAAAAGAATGAAGACAACAAGCTTTGTAAATTTTAACGAAAATAATTTATTTTCCTAGAAAGCATTAAAAAATGTAAATAGGTTAAACAAGACTTACGGTTTACAGAAATGACTTACGGTTTACAGAAATGATCCAAAATTGTTTGTTCAAAATAGAAATATAAGTCCTGTAAAAAGTTCTAAACACAGTTCAATTCCGGTCAAAAATGGCGCAAGATCACGTCATACGAACACTAACAGAAAATTCCAGAATTTACACAATAAAGCACAGTTTGTGATGTTCCGTTCCAATTTAGAATATTTTCGGAAAGTGGGACCAATACAACCAGTTACCGAAAGGAAGGACAGGTATATTCTTACTCTCGTGGATTACGCTACCAGATATCCCGAAGCCGTGGTGTTACCATCTATTAAAACGGAACCAGTGGATGAAGGATTGGTTGATATCTTCAGTAGGGTCGGGGTGCCAGAAGAAATCATTACGGATTGTGGTGCCAAATTTACCTCTTACCTCATGGGTGAAATAGGTAGGCAGTTGTCCATCAAACAGTTAAACACTACTCCATACCTACGACGTGCAATGGAAAGTTTAATGGTATACTGAAACACATGTTACGGAAAATGTGCGTGAAACAGCCGTTAGACTGGGATTGCTACTTGAATGCAGTTCTGTTCGCGTACCGTGAAGTACTGCAGGAGAGTTTAGGATTTTTACCCTTTGAATTGATGTACGGTCTAACGGTTCGAGGCCCGATGCGGATACTACGCGAACTTTGGACGGGTGACGTAGCGAACGAGGAAATAAAAACGACTTATCAGTACGTGCTAGATCTGCGAGAAAATCTCGAGAGTACATGTCAGATGGCACGTGATGAACTCATGAAATCGGTACGTAGATATGCCAAGTATTACAACCGTAGAGCGCGAAATAGGAAATTCGCTGTAGGTGATCAGGTTCTGCTGCTTCTTCCTACTAGCAAAAATAAATTATTGGTTCGGTGGAAAGATCCTTACGAGGTTGAAGAAATCAAGGGTGACATGGACTATAAAATCGACATAGACGGTAATTTGACATCTCATGCCAACATGCTTAAGTTGTACATTAAGCGACAGAGCGACCGTGTAGAAAAAGGGGTCTTAAATGTTGTTTGTACGGCAGTCATAGACGAAGACGCAGTAGACACAGAAATCGAGGTGTCTCGTGAGTGTCCCTTGGGTGTTGCGATGGAAGGGGTAGATCAAGTCTGTGTGAGTGGGGAGTTAACCAAAGACCAGCGTCAACAAATAAAAGCAGTCTTGGATAAATGCTCGGATGTATTAACCGACGAACCAGTTTGTACAACCTTGGTAGACCTCAAAATTGACCTGAACACGACGGACCCCATCAGAATTAAAGGTTATCACGTACCGTACAATGCACGTGAAGCTGTGGACGAAGAGGTGAGTAAAATGTTGGATTTGGTAGTAAGTGAACCTTCCAACTCGCCATATTCTTCACCCGTAGTGCTAGTTAAAAACAAAGATGTGACCAAACAATTCTGTATCGACTTCCGACAGTTAAATAAGATCACGGTGTTTGATGCAGAACTAAAGCCAAATATGGAGGTCTATTTGCAAAGCTCTCGGGTAACCGATGGATTTTCAAGTTGGATCTATCCAAGGGATATTGGCAGGTTCCAATTGCTCAAAAGTCCTGTGCAATGACAGCATTCGCTACCCAGAAAGGACTTTATCAATTTAGAATGATGCCATTCGGGTTAGAAGGTGCCAGTGCCACGTGTTCTCGTTTAATGCGCAAGTTGCTAAATGGCTTAGCAGGCGTCGATATCTTCGTGGATGACATATTCGTGTACACGAATACTTGGAGTGGGCATATATCTGTCCTGACGGAACTCTAAAGTAGACTCTGGGGAGCGAACCTTACAGTGAGACCATCCAAATGCAGTATTGGATATACAGATTTAGAGTGTTTGGTTCATATGGTCAGTGGTTCGGAACATTTGAAACCTCACCCCAAGCAAGTGGAAGCGATCAAGAATGCACAAAGTTCGTTCGTTTTTAGGTCTAGTAGGATTTTATAGAAAGTTTATACCAAACTTTGCAGCCATTGCTAGCCAGCTGTCTGACTTGACAAAGAATGGGCAAACAAACAAAGTTGGGACCACCACAAGATAAAGCATTTCTTGCGCTAAGAGAGTTGATTATTTCTCCTATATTGAAATTACCTGATGTGAGCAAACCCTTTATTTTAAGAACGGATGCATCTGAAACTGGGTTGGGAGCGGTTTTACTACAGGAACAAGATGGCAATACGTTGCCAGTAGCTTTTCCAAGTAGGGAGAAATACTATTCAGTCATTGAAAAAGAAAATTTAACCGTAGTGTGGGGAAATGGGAAGTATCATGCCCATCGTTTTGGGAGAGATTTCATTTATTTTGTTGCTCATTTTCCTTTGTCTATTTTATCTCAAGAGATTTCGTGAATATCAAAACTTAATGAGTACAAGAGTGAATCTCATTTTTCATAATACAATGTATATTTGTTTTAGGCTAGTAGTCAATGAATCATTTTTGTTTTTTATTTTTCTTTCTTTATCATATCATATCTAAAGTACGTACGTTCTCAGTTTAATCTGGCATTGAAATGGGTTTAAATAATTATTGACAGCTGTCATTGAGATATTACAGTGTATATTGAAGGCAATGTACAATTAATTTGAAAGTAATATCCCATTAATTTAGAAGATTCGTTCTCTTCCTGTATAAACACGTTTGTACTCGGAATGAAATACTTTTGAAACAAAATAGCGGTGGAGTGGTGCGGGAGAGAGCAAACAGGTATAAAAAAATTTGTTTTGAGTGTAGTATGAGTTTTGATGGTAGTTGGAAACAAAAGAAGAAAACTTGTGTAAAAAGAAGTATGTATATGTGATTTCGAGAACACTGAAATACATTTATTTCATCTGAGCGTTGAAAATTACAGGTAATGAAAAACTATGTAAAAATGTTTTATTTCTCTTTATTCCTCATGCCATGACATTAGCTCGGTATCCCAAAAAGGTAAATAAACACATGAACAAGTCAATCAGTAAAAACACTAACACGTCATCAATAAAAACGACCATTGCGTTTTCGCAACATGATATGCCTAGTTTCCTCTGTGCACCTTCAATGGAATAAACAGGAAGGTACGTAAAATGGTGTTCTTGACCAACATATCTATATTTTGCCTCATTAATTGATGATCAAACATTTTACTTTATCGTTTGCAGTCAGAGGTCTTGTTTTCTTTATCAAAACGTTAATATTTTGCTTCAAATATTCAACCACAAGGGCAAATTTGTTAGCAATGACGCTCATAGTAGTCAAGTTCAAACTCGAAACATCTTGCTCCACATCAACTTCCGTCGTTCTTCACAGTGCCGCATGTTGTACCGTATTCTACAGCTAGCTCTGAAAACATTCTACTTGATGCAACAATTCGCGTTCATATCGAACACCTGTTCCTGACGAATGATATGGTACTCCATCAACCTGCTCCATGAATACAATGAACATCTTGAAATTGATCTGGCTGGCTGTGCATCCAGGTAAGTAGTCCTTTCATTCAAGGTCAAACTTTGCATGGATCTTATGCCACCAGAAGATGTAGTAGCTGCCAAAACAAGATTACATTTTTATTACTTTATTGTTTTATTGCTGTGACGTAATATGACGTATATGAAAGAGTCTGTTTTTTGCCATCTAGGTAACTTATCGATGCTCGAAAGTTCCGCAATAATAAGGCTCAGGCGACAACGCAAAGAAAGACTTTTACCTGAGGTGACTATTATAAAGCTTTTGTTTTTAAAAAAAATGAAAGTCATCGTTTCACGGTTATGATCTTCCTTGAAAACACCAGAGGGCGTCTCGGTGCAACTCACTTCCGGATAGTTCAATCAATAAAGATGGCAGATGTAGATCAAGAAAATGTGACAGACCACTCACATTCTGTAAGCAAGATCGATATCTCACTATCTTAAAAATAAATTCTATCAACATTTGATCAATTTTTTATATAATTTTTTCAGTAACTTGCGCTGTTTCTAGCTTTTATATACATGTCTTCTGCCCATTTCAAAACTTAATTGTCTTTACATTACTGCCTAATTATACACCTTTATGATAGCTAATCTAGTTATTACTTTAAATTCCGTGTTCCATTTTTTTTAAAAAAAACGAACTTTTCTGGTTTAAAATATTCAGCATTACAGATATGTTCACGTATTTAACTCGTGTTATAACTTTCTTAACTCATGTTATAAACGAACTATTAGCTTTAAGAAAATAACTGAGAAAGAAGGACATATCAACTTGTAAAAACGTTAAGATGGTTTTCATTAAAGTTATGCAACCAAAGATGTGCAATGTTTAAAATCGGAGAGCAAGGTGAAATGTTCTTAACATGGGCAGTGTATTTTATTCAATGTCATTTAAGTATGGAAATTAAATATTATTTATCTGATATATTGTAAGTATGGACACCGAATCTAATTATCTGATGTAATATCCATAATTATTCTAGGAGTATGAATAAAAGATGTTAGACAGGTATAATTTATTCATTGGTTTAGCCATAATGATCTGTAGTACAAATAAGATTCCTTTCTTTGTTGACATTGTTTTGATAACCAAATGCAAAATTCTGAACTATCCGTAACTGGAAATTTTTTGTGGGCATGCGCATTGGAACTTAGGGAGGTAATTTGAAGCGCTACGGTCAGTAACTCTGATGCAACCGTGACTATAGGATGGACGTCTCCATACCCCCTATTTGTATATTTTCACTCCCACCCGCAGAAAATTATGTCGATGGTGTAAAATGTCTCAGCTGAGACGACGGAGTTCGCTGTAGGAGCTGGTACATTAAAGGAAAGAAATTCAACTTAAAAGTTGAATATTTAACACGAAAGAAGAATGCACCTAGAACGAAACCCAAGCTTTTGATGCGTTTCAGCATTCGACAGCAGACTGTAATTGGAAAACTCGTATAAGTCTTTCATAGTTCTTTATGAATTAAAATAACATTTCTAAGAATCTCTCCATTAGTTGATTTGTTTTAGCATACTTTAATTTCAAATTAGTATTTCTTGCCGTCTCTATTAATACATATATACATTAATACATACATACATATGTGTGTGTGTGTGTGCGTGTGCTTTACTTACGTCTTCAAAAGTTGTAGCTTCATTTGTTTTGTTGTCAGGTACACCAATTATGCTCTGTTGTTGTGCAATAAGAGTACACAGGCTTATGGACACATTCGGTAAGGAATCCGGTCCGATCAGTAAAGCGCCACCCTGTGAAAATACGTATACAGTTTATCATAATACAGTTAAAAAAAAGTACAGGTCCGTTTCTACTATCGAAAAGATCCGCAAGACCCTCACCTCTATGAATAATGATTGACTATATAAATGTGAACACCATAGACAATTTCATATATATTTTACTAGGTGTAAAAATTCAGTAAACAAGCACAGAAGAAACAATACAACTCTAATTTCTGGATGGTAAATACCGTTTGATGCACACAGAATACTCATTGCTTCTTACGGTATTGCCGATTTATCCCCAGCGGCAAAAGCGGTCATTTTCAGTCAATACGGTTGCATTCTTAAAATTACACATGTGCTTTCACATTGTTTTTTTTACAATTTAAAATGTATTGCGATAACTCGTTTCCTACATTTTATAAATGGTTTATTATTGAATACTTCAAGTTGTAAATGTAGTTCCAGGCTGGGTGTGCGATACAGAAATTGTCGACCTGCGATACGGAATCGCAAACTAAACATATGTATCGAAGCCAGATAGATCAAGTGAGATTGAATGGATTTGTAATAAATGCACCAAGTAAAATCAACTGTTAAATTCTCCAAAGAAGGATTCGTAAGGTAAGGTAAACTTTGACACAAAATTTATAATATTAAATACCTTGTTTAGAATTTTCATTGCTCTCTGAGTTGTCCTAGAAGTTCCAATAAAGTCCAGAATTAAATCAACACCTCCAGCACACGTACTTCTAGTCTTCTCCACCAGGCTCTGTTCGTGCTCATCAGCTGACCAACAGATGACGTCATTACAAACTTCCTCTATCGCCATAAGCCTCTCGATTGAACTATCCGCTATGAAAACATTCACTTTTCCCGCTGGATTGGCTAGCACCATTGGTGCATGCTCTGCAGCTATTCTTCCCGATTGGTTTGCTCCGACGATCAACACGGTCGTACTTGCTGAAACAAAATATAATAGATAAGTAGATAATATTTCAGACTAATGACAACGCAGCAGAACAAAGTTTAAGAGGACAAACTACAGGAAAATTCGATTAAAAATATTATTCATCTCGTAGAACATCTATAGCGTCTAATACTATTTTCAGATATCAGAAGTATTTGTTACTTTTAAAAATGCCCTTTCACCTTATTCATCAAAGACTATCAGACAAATGGGCACATTAAAATAATGTAAACGTTCATGTCTTACATTTCCGTTCATGTTTCTCAATGTGCCGTTTGGCAGCCAATAGGGCATCAAAAGCCACAGCAACATATTTTTCTGATACTTCACGCGTGTTCATGGCCACGACAGGGTCCCTGCTTGCTGTTGAGAGTTTGACCTTATTTTCGTTCGCATTTCCTCCAAGATAGGAATTATCAAGCTTATTCTCGAAGTCTGTGACGGTCATGGTTTACTGAAATAAAAAAAAACCAATTAAGATATCTTAATATACCGTTAATATTGGGGTAAATGTTACGAAAACAATCGTTTCATTTGTATAGTTGACTACCTGAACAAACGTCATTGCATTATACAATAACGTATTGAAACTGAACGAGTTTATTCATTTGTATTTTTTTAAATAAAAAATCTGCTTCTAATTACCATAATCTTGTTATTACTACAGTTACAGCTAATAATATTGTATCGTATAAACTGTACTCATTAGAGTTGGGATTTTGTGGGTTTTAACGTCACTTTTAACAAATTAGTTGCTATATCATGACGTAGAAGTGCCAGATAAAAGATTTTCTAAAGGACTTGTAATATTTGTAATTTGCTAGTCTGGATGGATATCGAACCAGACATCTATACATGACGAGTCTGTTGCTCCAGCAATTGAACCACCGTTTCTCCTCGAATCCAACCAATACGACCAATATACATGGTATAATCACTAAGGTTTGACTATAAATGTTAAACGTGACCAAAAGATAAAAAAAAAAATGAAATTTAAAATAAAAAGTAAGAGAACTGTTAGAAATTAAAAACATTAACGACTGCTTTCAGGATAAACTTTTATTTATTATCAATATCATTTCATCTCTATAAGTGAAAAGAAAAATAGAGTATTGTTGTTTGTAAACTTGTTACTTCTGTCTACTTATTATTCCAATAGCACTAAAGTGTTTCTGTATATGACTTTGGATATACAATAGCAATTGTTGTTCATTGTTCCTGCCTATTGACAATGATAGGACCAACGAAAATTTAGGTGGCACTTGTCCCAAAAATGTCTTGATAATGGTGAGCGATATAAAAGTGTGATGTCATTATTCATAAAGTCGGGAGTCGTTGCAAACAGGTCTGTTCCCAACACATTGGTTTACATTTTAGATATAATCTTGGCGTCTCTTTATTAACCTTCAATTGAAGAATCATTGGACGATACGAACAAAACACTTCCGGATGAATCTTATGTTTCACGACTTGTAAATCCACATGGACTATCACAACCCAGTATCCTGTGGTACTTTAAATTTCACTTTTACGTAAGACTGATACCAAATAAAGGTAAGTGTCTACAAACACAGGGGCTTGTATCGTTGCTGACAAGTTACCGGTTATACAATATAGACTCTACATTGTATAGTACATGTATGACCCGGTAAATTGTCAGCAACGATACAAGCCCCTGTGTCTAAAAGTTGGTTTGTGTTGTTCAGACAGATTTGTAGCAAAAATTATACATTTTATGAAGACGTCACATCAGATTCTAAAATCGATATCAAGTTTTGGGCATTGATTTATCCGACTAATGTAATACATATGATCTACGAATGCTATATATGCTCTTCTGTGTGGTACTAATTCACTAATGAATGTGACAGCTCATATTTACGATTACGAGTGTGCCCTTATCGTAACTTCAATACAATGATTCTAATAAGAAACACTTTTCCACGTCCCATTAGACGTGTTTAAGGACAACTGTTTCTCACTCGACGTGTAAAACACACGATGTAAAGCTGTCAACCAAATGCTGCACATTCAAGGCAACACGAAACAAAGTTGGTTATAACACATGCTGTTCCATTATTTTGCAAACTAAAATTAAAAAGAAACCTTACCTTACTTCGTTTAGCAAGAGCTGATTATACCGATCCGAACGTCTCAATTTGTCTGCCGCAATAGGTGTTCATCCGACGAGTAATGCCTATATATATTCATACAAAAGCATGCACCGATCACGTGTATTGCATATAGGGCAATGCGAACGTCTTTGTGGGCTTGCTGAGTCAATCGAATGCACAGTAAATGGAAAGCAGGTGAATTGAAAACCTAGTCAACTACGTGGGAATTGTGTACGCCTTGGAATATTTTAGCTTTACATTTTGTTTCGCAACTATATGTCCATGCAGCAGTGTTATGTCATGTGTGACTTACCTGTAATAGATGTTTTATATATTGATCTTCTATATTTATACAAGGCAAGGACGTACACATGAAAGTATTTACAGATGATATTAGTCATGAAGAACTCATGATCATTTCGTGTTCGAAAGGATAGATATATAGTGATCTGTAAGCCACACGGTCCGTAAATCGATAGTAGGCTAAATACTGTATGATGCAATAAGCACAATTTCATGTTCATTATTATCACAACTTTAGTGAAAATGTGAAAAGAAAACTAGTAATTGGTTATAATAATAGTCTTCGCTTTCTATTAGGTCTTCCTAGATGGAACAGTGCATCTGCCATGTTTGTAAATTATAATGTATTCAGTTTTGAGGAAGTAATGAGAAAGTATGTATATTCAATGTTAACAAGACTATCTAATAGTGAAAAGAGTATATTGAAATCACTTTGGAACTATGACATTCATTTAAATTCTCACATTGTTAGTAGATGGAACCAATTACTATTTAAATGTGTCACTTAAATTTCATTTTTTAACAATGCATAGCGCAAATATATATATATATATATATATATATATATATATATATATATATATATATATATATATATATATATATATATATATATATATATATATATATAATTTAATTTAGATGTATGCAGTCTGAAATAAAGAATTGTTATTCTTTTTCTTATTTTTCAAGTCAGAATTGATAATGCTAGTTTCGTAATTTGTATGATTTAAATTCAGAGTTAAAAATTTTTATAAGAATAAAAAAGAAGTGGATTACAAAATCTTTTAAATGCTTTCCCGGTTTCATTGAAATGTTTCCCACATTTAGTTTTCAGTCTTATTTCTTACTTTCTTTATGTATAATTCCAAACAGCGAATCTGAAAGGAAAAATCGTCTACATTGGACATGTATTTCTGGAGTAATAACTGAGTGATTCCCCTGGTGTATCATAACAATGGAGGATTTTTGACCACGATGAACTCTTTATATTGGAGGCATGTTTATAGTCATTGTCCAGGCTGTGCATACTTCTCAATTTACAGCTATTAAGAAAGCTACGGCATGTACAATGTATTACCTAATGTATGGCCTATTCGTAATATTTATTGCATACAAAATAACTTTTATGTGACACATACCCGATACAAAAAATTACGTCGTGTATCACAATAACACATGAGCGATTTTCCTGGATAGATAGAGACGGTAAATGTGTATGCCTTAAAATATATACAAAGATTGTTATCTAGTCAATATTTGTACATTATGTTTGGCTGTTACAACTACATCTTGAGGAGATGAATTCAGTCATATGTTATTTCCCTGTCATAGATGACTTGTATATTAATTTTACATAAGGTCAGCTTAATGTACAATATATATATATATATATATATATATATATATATATATATATATATATATATATATATATATATATATATATATATATATATATATATATATATATATATATATATATATATATTGATGAAATAAGGCCAATTGTCTGTTCATTTAGTCAACTCAATATGGATCTTACTAGTGTGGTATGTTTTATGGTTTTAAAAGCGGAGTTAAAATATTTAATACTTAAAAAAGTGGATTCAAAAAGCTTAACAACGACATGTTTAATGTATTACATTTTAATATTTAAACTTGGCCAATACAAAATTTTAATTTTTACTGCATGTAAAATAACTTTTATCAGATAATGCCTACCGGTTACAGAAAATTACGTTATGTATCACAATAACACCTTGCGATTTTCCTGGATGGATAGAGACTGGAAATGCATATGCTTTGAAATACATACAAAGATTGTTAACTGACCAATATGTTTACATTATGTTTGGCTATTAATATCTACATGTCAAGGAGACTGGTTCAGTCATGTGAGACTACCCTGTAAATATCTACATGTCGAGGAGACTGGTTCAGTCATGTGAGACTACTCTGTAATGGATCAGTTAAATATTGATTTTCTGTAATGTATACAGGTTGAAGTCATGGAGGCACACAGGAAAATATGTACAGATGAAAGTAGTCACTAAGAACTCATGATCATCTCGTGTTCGAAATGATAAACATACAATTAGTTGTAAGCCACAACGTCCGTTATCATAATACATAGGTTTACAACTGACTGTGGAGCCTGGAGCTGACCGTAGGTGACCTGTATGTAACTGTCACATCATTTGTAGCAACAGGATGTTAGAATAATACATCACCACAAACAAGAAAGTGGAGAAAATTAAAAACAGGTGATTTTACAGTGATTGTCACCAGAAAATATTATTATTATTATTATTATTATTATTATTATTATTATTATTATTATTATTATTATTATTATTATTATTATTATTTGCATTCTTGTCGCGCAAAGTAGCAACAATTTCCATTTCTTCAATTAAATGGTTTGTGTTGTGCCAACATACTATCAGCGTTCGAACGAAATGGCGTCCAAGGTAAAAACAAAAACACAACCTTGAAACCGATCTGAAACCAACGCAATTATCATTTGGACCGCGTTTTTACAACCGACAGGCGATAATAGTATTACATGTACTATCGAACAAGTGGAGCTTTCATCATCTTAACGGTTACATGGGAGGTAAAACGTAATTTTGTGCAACAATGGTTGAAAACGTACCGCTGGCTACGTTTTCAAAAAGAAGTTAAGTCGAGTGTAGAATGTGACAGTGAAGACGCCTTTATGTTTTGCCGTATATGTACAGCGGCTAAAATAAACCTCAATGACCACAAAACAATAACTTTCATGACAGTACACTGGGAAGGCATTCTGGGTTGCCAGAAAATAAACTGTTGATTGAACTCCAAATACTAAAGAAATTTGTGAATGGCATTTGTCCACGTCTCAACCTATCTTGATTTTGAATACTAGTTAATGGAGAGGTTATGTCATTGTTTCGTAAGACGTGTAACTAGTCGCTAGGGAGAGACCTTAATCCTCTGGTGGTAGGGTTACGTATCCACTGACCCTTCTCAGTCCGAATTACCGTTGAATTACGGTTAGACGATATCTGACGTAACAAGTGTGTGAAATATTCTTCGATCCAGAAAGTAAAAAAGCCTGGACAAATATTTTGGTTGCGTACTTGAGATGAGAAGGAGAGAAAGAGGGGGAGAGGGAGATGGGGAAGAGAGAGAGAGAGAGAGAGAGAGAGAGAGAGAGAGAGAGAGAGAGAGAGAGAGAGAGAGAGAGAGAGAGAGAGAGAGAGAGAGAGAGAGAGAGAGAGAGAGAGTGTGTGTGTGTGTGTGTGTGTGTTGAGGGGGTAATAGAGCGACTGGACCTGTCACCAACGTTGAATTTCAACGGACCGGAAGCAACTAGTTTATGCAGGGCTGTTGAACAAATGACATTGACCATTCACTCGATTTCATGATGGAATTTGTCTAATCGGTATAATCAGAATGGCCACTTGTATTATTTATTGCTTGGTAATTTTATATTTTATCAGAAAGTGTATCATTAAAGTGTCACGTTCAGTTTCATTTTATGTAACTGATTAAATTGTTATAAATTATAAACGGGGTTCGTGTTTTTCTATATATATATATATATATATATATATATATATATATATATATATATATATATATATATATATATATATATATATATATATCAGCTCAGATCTGTGTTATTCCATCCATTAATTTATATTTTATTTTATTACACGATCGATAACCATATTTCTTTCACTCCATTGCTGTACAAATAAATCATTCAAAGATTGTACAACGCATAATTTCAGAGGGTTACGTATTGGTTGGCAGATAAAATCAGTTTTTCTAAAACTAAAATGAAAGTCTGTTACAACCATTTATAAAGAACGCCGGAATGTATTTCACTCAGCATGACACTGTATAATGTATGGGATTGTTTATCACAGAGCATGACACTGTACAATATTTGGAGAGTATGTCACTCAGCACGACACTATATTATTTGGGAGTGTATATCACTCAGCATGACAATGTAGACACTGTACAATATTTGGGAGTGAGTATCACTCAGCATGACAATGTAGACACTGTACAATATTTGGGAGTGAGTATCACTTAGCATGACACGGTATAACGTGTGGGTTTGTTTTTCAATGAGCATGATACTGTACAACAGTTGGTAGTGTGTATCACTGAGCATGACACTGTACCATATTTGGAGTGTATGTCACTCAGCACGACATTATATATTTTTGGAGTGTATATCACTCAGCATGATCTGTACAATATTTGGGAGTGTACATTACTCAACATGACAATGTACAATATTAATATTGGGAGAGTATATCACTCAACATGACTGTAACGATGTCGGTAAAAAGGTATGGCTAATTAGATTTGGCTGTTATCAAGAGGATGACCTCCCTCGAGTTTGTTGCCCGGCGTGAGTGGATAGATAGAGCATCAATAGAGAACTGAACAAAACTGTTGAGAAGAAATAACACAATACGAACCCTCTTTAGACAAGAAATAAGAATTTAATCAAAAACATTAACTATTCTCTTCAGCTTCAAATCAAACAAATTTATATTAACGGAATTTCAATAGCAGTGTTATAGTATGGATCCATTTCCTCATGATAAGGAGAGTGGTGAAAAGAGCAAAATGTCCACACCTGATCACCTAGCGTCGCTTCCTGTCTTTGTCTCCGTTTATCACAAGTCTTCCCACCTTGACTTGTATACGTTTGATCTTCCTTGATATTTCTGTTCTGACCGCTTCGTAGCTTTTCCGGACTTTCATTGTCTGGACTTTCCCTGACTTTTCTAGAGAATGGCAAGATTATCACTAAGTCTACATGTTTCACCTTCTATACGTACTTGAAATTCTGTCCTTTTCGTTACTCATTAAGCATAAAATAGCTATCTAAGCACAGCATAAATTAGGACATAAGGTGACCTTAGCGATTATTATTCCGTACAACTCCATACTGTATCTTAAGTAAGGTACAATCATTATCTATAGTTACAAACGACCCCTGTAACATGCATCCAAGTCTGACTTAATTCGATAGATGGTCACTCTCGCTACACAGCGACTGACAACAAATTAACTCGTGAGTGGTGCATATAAACATTCCCGTATCACTCTGCATACGCCACCACATGACTCATTAGACAGCCAACCTAGCCAGTTTCACTCAGTAAGGTAATGCTCGATTATTATTGCATAAGATTCACTAGCTTCTAGCTCCCAGCAGTCCCTAACCTACACAATTGTTTAGGCATTGCAAAATCAGATATAAATAGGCAATTATCGTTAACTCACGATAATCAGTATCGTCCTAAGAGACAAAGGAAAATAATTCATATAACCCTATGAAATCCTACACATTTGAAAATTTGGATCGCAAGCAATCAGTCAATTTTATCAATGAACTAGTGACTGTAAAATTAAAAAAATAAATTGCATAACAACTCTAGCATATCAGCATATTTCCATTAAATCGAAAAAACGATTCCTAGTATCAATCCTAGTCATATCAAACCATTTGCATAAACATGACAAACAAAATAGCAAATTACACGAAAAACGAAAAATTAACATTGCGTACCTTAATGTTATTCTTTTCAAAAATTGTGCATCATATCATTAAAGCATGTCATTTCGTACAAGACACTTAGCCCTCCTTACTTGTTTAACGAGAAAAGCACTATTCTTAAATTTTTCCCTGAGTCAATTGAGTTTTGTCTTCTCTCAGGAAACTCTGACTGAAGAAATTCGACTAAGGTCGTTACTTTAAATTCAATATTACTTCCAAGGTGTACACCTTCATTTAAGCTGATCAGTCGTAATAAGCTGCTCCTAGTATTTCCCCTAGATAATTATTTCTTTCGTCCGAATTTGACAGCCTATAATCAGGGAAATATGATGCATACCAACTTCCGTTTGTTAGATAACTATTTGACATGGGGTTCCAATCAAGCCGTTATGGTCGGCAACATTAATGATTATCTCCTCAGTACAGCGTTGCAGTGCCCGGATCAATTCTAAATGAACCACCGAAGCTGGCTGTTCAAGTTTAACAACTGACATGGAAAATGGTCGAAGTGACCCTACACTAACACCTTGCTGACTTAACTGTAATGAAAGGTTAACGCACAAGGTATTTAATTTTAATGTTTAATACTTATAGAGATGCGACAGATTACAATGATACTGAACAATACTTGGGTGTGTATATGATTCAGCAGGACACTACAATATTTGGGAGTGTATATATGACTCGGCATGACGCATTGCAATAGTTGGGAGTATATATCACTCAGCATGATACTGTTTAATACTGTACAGTACTGGGAATGTATATAACTCAGTATTATACTACAATATTTGGAGTGTATATGACTCGGCATTATACTACAATATTTGGGAGAGTATATCACTCAGCATAATACTGTAAATAGATTGGAAATTTCGATTACTAAGATTCAAATTTCAACCATGCAATGTTTAATAGTAAATGTTAGTTGATTCCATACAAAGTTCTGATTACTGGAAAATACTGGTGTGCACTTTATAAATTTTGTTTTATATCTTAAGAATTACATGTGAACATTTTCAACAAACTGGAGTTCTTTCAAACTCCCACACTTCACATTCATTCAGCAGAATATGCCATATTGTGCGAATAAAAAAAAAATATTTAGGATCGCGTACTAGCACTCAGATTATGTTCACACTGGATGGAAATATCATTTCTGATAGTAATCAATGTAAATACATATACATTATTATTGCTACAAAGGGGCAAATTTTAAAAGCTATAAAACAACGGATAATAAGTAAAAAGCAAACGCAAAGACGCCCATCTTCTCTATAGATGAATAAACAAAGAGCAATCTGATTAAAATCACAGCTCTGCTGTTGGACATGCAGATCTGACAGCAACCATTTAGAGGTTGTATGACTAGAAGATGACGTCACTATAATTTTCCTCTGCAGCTATAAGCCTTTTGATTGAGAGCTATCTGCTATGAAAATATTAACTTGCCCCATTGGATAAGCTAGCATGTTTAGTGCATGGTCTGCATTTATTCTTCCCAATTGGTTAGATTCGATTATCAACACGGTCGTGCTTGCTGGAATGGAATATAATAGATACGAAATATAATATAACATAATTTACATAACAGACAAGTAGCAAACTAGTACCACAAAGTCTGAGAAGAAAAAGGACAGAAAAATGGGATTTGAAAACCGCATTTGATATTAGAGAGTATTTATATTCCAATATTATTTTCAAGCATGAAAAGTATTTATTTAACTTCAAAAGAAAAACGAACTGTCGTCTTATTGCGATTTTAATATTTAACTGGAATAATAAATATAAACGTTCATATCTTACATTTTTCTTCTTCGTGTTTCTCCATGTGACTCAGCCGAAAGGGCATTTTAAGCAAGAGCAAATGCCTTCATGGTACGACTGTTTCCCGCATTAGGTAAAAAATGGTATTAGTTTTCATTCATGCTATTTTCTTTAGTAAGTGAATTATCAGCTGTATACTCGATTTCTGTGACGGTCATGGTTTACTGAAATATAAAACAATTAAGTTATCTACCGTTAATATCGTGTAAGATATTATGAAACAATTGTTACGTGGGAATAGCGACATATTTATATGTTCGAAGGGAGTCAGCTTCAAACATTGAACGTGTTTTGCCATAGTAGTACATAAAAATGAGATTTATGGACCACCTTTAGCTAGAATCGTTTCTGATGTCAAATAACGCCTCTACGCAAACATTTTAAAAATTGAGTTTTAAAACAAACAACGATAAAATAAATCTTCCTACAAAAATAATGAAAAAAAAAAAAAACGCGATAGAGTTGATTAATGATCCAATGCAAATGTATTCATACCATCGATACAGTATCGATTATCATCGAAATTATTTAGTCCGCTTTTAGTAATCTTGTCAGTGACAATGATGTGTTTATACGAACGAATTCCTCTTGTGCTTACACAATCAATTTTATTGTTTGGTTTAAGTGCCAGAGCTACTTTATAATTGTGGAAGCGTATTTTGTTGTTTTTTTTTCTTCATAATTGTTTATTTAATTCTTTGGCCTTTTTTGTTTTATTATCACCATCATTGCTTAATACAACATGCATCTTGCTGCGGAAACCAACAACCTCAGCAACAGTAGCCAAATTAAATTCGTCCTTGAATTTACCGATGACTTTTTTGTTAGCTAGGTCGTGAAATAAATATCACAAAGGACATCGGAAATATCAAACAGATGTTTGTTATCGAAGATATTTTGATAGATGTTTACGTTAGCGAAATCAGCTCCGTCGATTTCATATACTAGCGAATCAGTGTCGGTGAACAACAATTTTGCATTTGGCGACATCTTTTTCACAAACCCGAAATGAAAGTCGTACATGAGCCACTTGGAAACCTCATACATCCGTACCAACGTATATCGGTTTATTAAGCACCAAATTTGTTTTTTTCTTTTTGATCGAGACTAGATTCTCGTTGGTGTTTATCAGTTCGTCGAACGTATTTGATGCAACTAATTTTCGACAGCTTTCTCTGTTGCTGACAATTTCAATATTTACTCGTTTATGAATATTTGATAGTCTTGCCAAACACGGACTTGTTTATCAGCCTGAAAAGTCCTTCTCGAAATATGTAGTTGTTTGTGCTCATCGTGCTGTGCTAGAATCAATATAACCTTTCATCCAACAATGATGAGTGAATTAAAGGACTTTATGGATTTTAACAACTAATCCAGCGTCAACGGCTTGTTTGAGTTTTTTTTTATAATGACGAATATAATTTCGTTTGTTAAAAAGATTCAGCACTAATTTGTTTTTACATGGAGCTGTTCTACGAAAATCTAATTGTTCTACCGACAACTTGTCATTCGTGATCACAATTGTATAAGCTAGTAATCGATAATTGTTGTGTAAATCATGTAGAGAGTCCGGATAACCGATATCGGTTACTAGGGAATAACTGTAATCGGAGTGCATTTCCGCTATTAGATTTTTTTGTTTCTTTGATAAACTGTTCCGGAGAAATCCAACGAAAACCACCATATGACATTCGCTGTAACATTGAATAGCCATACAGATTATTAGTATCGAGATACAAAATATGTTTGATCAATTTGTCCATGACAACGTCTTTGTCCGCGAAGTTTTCATGTACTTCTTTTTGGCGATGGAGTGTTTCTTTGTGATAGTACTAATTATACCACGAATTCCTTTTTCAATAATATGAAACATATCAGGGTTTCTTTGTGATAACACAAATTCCACCACGAATTCCTTTTTTAATAAAATGGAATATATCAGGGTTTCTTTGTGATAACACTAATTCCACCACAAATTCATTTTACAATAAAATGGAACATATCAGGGTTTTGTGATAACACAAATTCCACCACGAATTCCTTTTTTAATAAAAAGGAACATATCAGGGTTTCGTTGTGATAGCACTATTTCCACCACGAATTCCTTTTTCAATAAAATGGAACATATCAGGGTTTCTTTGTGATAACACAAATTCCACCACGAATTCATTTTTTCAATAAAATAGAACATATCAGGGTTTTGTGATAACACAAATTCCAGCACGAATTCCTTTTTAAAAAGAATGGAATATATCAGGGTTTCTTTGTGATAGCACTAATTCCACCACGAATTCCTTTTTCAATAAAATGAAATATATCGGTGTTTCTTTGTGATAACACAAATTCCACTACGAATTCCTTTTAAAATAAAATGGAACATATCAGGGTTTCTTTGTGATAACACAAATTCCACTACGAATTCCTTTTTCAATAAAATGGAACATATCAGGGTTTCTTTGTGATAGCACAAATTCCACCACGAATTCATTTTTAAATAAAATGGAACATATCAGGCTTTTGTGATAACACAAATTTCACTACGAATTCCTATTTCAAAAAATGAAATATATCGTTGTTTCTTTGTGATAACACAAATTCCACCACGAATTTCTTTTTCAATAAAATGGAACATATCAGGGTTTCTTTGTGATAGCACTAATTCCACCACGAATTCATTTTCAATAAAATGAAATATGTCGGGGTTTCTTTGTGATAACACAAATTCCACTACGTATTCCTTTTTGAATAAAATGGAACATATCAGGTTTTTTGTGATAACACTAATTCCACCACGAATTCCTTTTTCAATAAAATGGAATATATCAGGTGTCTTTGTGATAACACTAATTCCACCACTAATTCCTTTTTCAGTAATATGGAATATATCATGGTTTCTTTGTGATAACACTAATTCCACCACGAATTCCTTTTTCAATAAAATGGAATATATCAGGGTTTCTTTGTGATAACACTAATTCCACCACGAATTCCATTTTCAATAAAATGGAATACATCAGGGTTTCTTTGTGATAACACTAATTCCACCCGAATTCCTTTTGCAATAAAATGAAATATATCGGGGTTTCCTTGTGATAACACAAATTCCACTACGATTTCCTTTTTCAATAAAATGGAACATATCATGGTCATTTAATAGTTCCAATTTAATCTTGGATTGTACTCGTGGTTGGAAATATATTTATCATTCAAAGACGGATATAATTTATCTTTGTCCAGCAAAAATGTTACTGCGAAACTTTCGCAGCTGATGATATATTCGTACAGGAAATGACCTTTCTTCTTCAACAAATGCAACAAATGCTCAATTCCAAATTATTTTGTAATGTTTGGAAAGTTTGAAAAGAACTTTTCGACAATGTATTCAGCGAGAACTTCATAATTTGGTAGCTATCATTGAACCAAAGTTTAGCAATTGTAATCGACATATATTTTTAGTGTCATTTGGAATTCCACCTAGTTTGATTTTATTTCCACGACAATGTTTTACAATATTAGGATGACCTAACTCCTGTGAAATGAAATTAGCATCATACCAACTCAGATTATTTAAGACAACAGAAATACAGTTTTATGGTTTTAAATTTATCTTACAAATCTCATGTGCGCATCTAATAAACTTTCCGGATAGCCTACAATGATAATGAACCCTTTTCCCGATTACAAAAGACTTATAACAGATATAACAATTATAAGCGCTCAAGTAATCCCTTTTATCTTGGTCCGTCAGCGGGATTTCTGGGGCTGTTTTGATAAAACTTCACTGATACAGGCTTCTTCCACAAACAGATACTTCAACATGTGTACTTGCGGTGATTCTGTGCTTTTATCATCAATGTGCTACTAATTAGCTCGTTTGGAATATCGATCATCAATGAAGACTGTATTCAATGCATACGAGGCTGTTACATGTTTTTGCACTCGTACAGCCTTGGGATCGCATGTGCAAGCGACTCCATCGCCAGAGACTTTGTCTCGGTCGACAACGTCAACTCATTGGCATTTTCGAGTCACAGAAACAATAAATAACTCACAATTCCCGTAGACTGTAAATAATATTTTTGACTTCGTTCTGGTTTATTAAATTCCCGAATAACATTATTTTCTCCATGCAAAGAGATCATTTGTACTTCCAAACAGCGTTTACTGTGTTCGTTTATTTTATTTTTGGTCACTAAAACCGTGGAGATAATTATAACAAAAAATTCTTCCATTGTATTCACTGAGGCTGTTTCTGATAAATCGACTGAATTTTTTTTTATCCCTACGTAATGATTCTTATGGAAAAACGTTAATTTCTCTATCACCATGACATTTTGTCAAAGGTGAAATACGAAGCGGACATAGTTTGTTAGAATCGCTTGTCGAGAAAACGTGAAATCCACCATAATAGAGTTCTTTATTTAGTTTTTCTATTTTCTTGATTTGGTTGAACGGAGTTGGAAAATCTATCCTGGATAAATGTATCCGATCTTGGTAAGGTTTATGTTTACTCACACGATATACATTTTTGTCATCCACAGAAAATAACGCAGAGATAACACACTTAATTTAACACATCTGTTGTCGTTTTTTACATTAACGCACGAATTTTTGGTTTGTTTTTGATTGATACAAAACTAGCACATTTGATCAATCGTATTTGTGAGTATGGACCAAATATGACCAAGACACATCAGAACCACACGACTTGGGTATATCAATTATATTCGAAATTTCCTAATAAAATTCTTCGGCGATTTCGTAGATGTCAGTTTCCGGCAGAATTCCTTTCACGGGTGATTGAAAAGATCGTTAATCAATGATATTTGAAACAACTACTTACTCCCATTTATCTTTCCATTTGTATCTGTTCTATCTAAAACTAAACCTGTCTTTTCTTTAATTCTAACTTTTAGCTGTACTTCCATTTTCAAAATGTCCAGACCACTCCTGGGTAAAATTAAAAAATTCTCTACTTTTGATGCTATTGTGAAAAAGCCTGTTGTTTTCACTAAATATGTTAAACAAAATGTGAAACTATGTTGGATGTAAAATATTCTGGTAACAGTGGGAAATTAAATTTAAAAAAACAACAATCTTTTGAAATAATTTAGCCAAAGTTCATATATCCCAATGACTAGAACCAAATTTTCTTTCTTACGAGTTTAGGCTCGTTCAGAAGTAACAAAGAAAAGACTAAAGCCAACAAGCTTTGTAAAATTAAATTAAACAAAATAATGTATTCCCCTAAAAAAAAACAAGGTAAAATATGAAAAAGGACTTACGATTTGTGAATACGATAAAAAATTAATCATGGAATCCAAAAATATAAATCCTATCATTAATAAGTTCTAAATAAATCAAAGTTCAAATCCCGATGAAGGTACAATATGAAAGGCGATGACGTCTTCTATAATCTGCTTTGTGTGGATGTGTGAACAGTTCCTTGCTGAATTTTATGACTCAATAATATTCTGGCTTTAGAATTCTTACGAATTTCCAGTAAATATCTTTGTGCAAGAATTTCTGATCAACACAATTGTTCTCCAGGGTGAATACATTATATTAAACACAAAAATCAACTCAAATAGCAACGACGAGACAAATACCTTTAGCCCGGAGGTATAAAATTAGGACTGACAAGATTTCTACAAAATACCTGTTTTGACCCGCGATTGTTTTAGATTAAATGATGGCTCTTAGGGGTCACTTACTATTAATCAATTAGCACGTAGGCTAGCCTTAGCTAAGAATCAGTAATTCCCGCAATGATTTAAACAAAATGTTTACAGCAGAGCCAACATGTGGGCTGAACATGACCTTAGTAATAACCAATCATTTTTACACAGAGTTTAGGAATTCAGAATCAAGGTCAGGACTAAATCAGCTAAAATACAATGTAGAAATCTGCTACGTTTTAATCAGGCAAAAACAACTGAAATGGATTTTCTGAAAAATGTCAAATTCAGTGAATATGAATAATGTTAACATTATAATAACTTGCAACAAAATAAAAATAATATTAAAGAGAATTCAAAACAAACACAAGTAACTAAATTATATATATATATATATATATATATATATATATATATATATATATATATATATATATATATATATAATACAGTCACTATTGAATATAATCTGTCTATCGCAATTATGATTATAGTGGTATTAGGAATAACTACATTATTTTGTTACTAGTGAAAAATATATTTTTTTAGGAGAGTCTGAAGGTGACGAAGAGAGGGAAATGCATAGAATGAAATTTTATTTCAACACAACTGCCGCTTATATAATACTGCTATTACAACATGTAATTTGATACACATCAACCACAAACTAATATAGCAGAATTAAATGCAAACCGTGGCAGCTGAAATTACCCTGAATAATGGCATTTGACACTAGTTCACATTTATACTTTTCAACGAACGTTTGGTTAGACGGACGACCGATTAAAAGGGCGAAATCAATGTAATCTGATTAGTTTCAATTTTCGACGTTTAAAAGACAGGAATTTACTTAATTGCTGCCCATTAGTTTGTAAGGAAATATTGAAGCTCTTCGACTTCTATCTGGTTTTGGCCATTTTCTCTAGTGTGTCCAACGTGTGGTGAAGGGTATTCATATCGGCCTCAAGAGTGTATTAGGCATCCCACGCTTCTGCCGTCCCTAAGGTGTCCAGGGCAGTGCTGTTCTTTAACGGTTTCTGCCTCCGTTATCATCATATGCCTGATTTATCTTGGATGTATATTTATGGTGATAGTGCCATATTTTCTGGGTCACACCGCACAAGCAGATCATGGTTAGAAATTTCCCCCCGCCCAAAGGATATGAGGTAAACTGCGAAGACTAGTGCTGTGGAAAGACAAGAGATTGGAAAATCACACTATTTCTACGTCAGCATTCGGAGCCATACGTTAGCTTTGATAAAACGCAGTTTTGATAAAGCTTAAGCTTCGTGTAGATACACTGCTGTGTTGATCTTCATACACTGTCCATGTTATATAAGAAATTTCTGGCCTTGCTTAGTCTGCTCTGGGTATCGTTCGTAGTGTCTCAATCTTGTCTGATAATGCTGTATAGATATTAAAAACTAACTTACCCTAGCGGTATGCCACCCTACCCATGAACTCACTTACCCTAGGGATATGCCACTCTACCCATGAACTGACTTACCCTAGGGACATGCCACTCTATCCATGAACTGACTTACCCTAGGGGTATGACACTCTAATCATGAACTATCTTACATTAGGGGAATGCTACTCTACCCATGAACAGACTTTCCCTATGGACATGCCACTCTGCCCATGAACTGACTTACCCTAGGAGAATGCCACTCAACCTATGAACTGACCTACATTAGGGTTGGCTACTTCACTCGTGAACTGACTTATACTGGGGACATGCCACTCTATCTATGAACTGACTTACCCTATGACACTCAATCCATGAACTGAGTTAGCCTAGGGCAATGCCACTCTATCCATGAACTGACTTAACCTAGGGGTATGCCACTCTACCCATGAACTGACTTACCCTAGGGCCAAACCACTATATCCATGAACTGACTTACTTAGGGACATGCCACTATAAAAATGAACAGACTTATCCCAGAGAAATGACACTCTACACATGAACCGACTTACCCAAGGAGAATGCATTTCTTCCCATGAACTGACTTACCCTAGCGTAATGCCACTCTAACCATGAACTTACTTACCCTAGGGACATGCCATTCTACACATGAAATGACTTACCTTAGGGACATAACACTCTACACATGAACTGACTTATCCTAGGGACATGCCACTCTACACATGAACTAACTTACCCTAGGGGCGTGCCACTCTATCCATGAACTGACTTACCCTGGGAACATGCCACTCTATCCATGAACTGACTTATCCTAGGGAAATGTCACTCTATCCATGAACTGACTTACCCTATTGACATGCCAACCTATCCATGAACTGATTTACCCTAGCGGCATGCAACTCTACCCATGAACTGATTTACCCTAGGGGCATGCCCCTCTACACATAAACTGACTTACCCTATGGTCATGCCACTCTACCCATGAACTGACTTAACCTAGCGGCATGCAACTCTATCCATGTACTGACTCACCCTAGGGGCATGCCACTCTATCCAAGAACTGACATTTTCTAGGTCCTTGCCACTCGACACATGAACTGACTTCCCCTGGGGGAATGCCTTTCTACCCATGAACTGACTTACCCTAAGGACATGTCACTCTACATATGAACTGACTTACCCTATTGGCATGCAACTCTATCCAAGAACTGACTTACCCTAGGGGCATGCCACTCTATCCATGAACTGACTTACCGTAGGGAAATGCCACTCTTCCCATGGACTGACCTGCCATTGGGACATGCCACTCTATCCATGAACTTACTTACCCTAGGGGCATGCCACTCTACCCATGAGCTGACTTACCCTAGGGGAATGCCACTCTACACATGAACTGATTTACCCTGAGGACATGCCACTCTACACATGAACTGACTTCCCTTGGGGAATGCCACTCTACCCATGAACTGAATTACCGGTGGGACATGCCACTCTACCTATGAACTGACTTACCTTAGGGGTATCCAACTCTACCCATGAACTGACTTACCATAGGGGATTGCCACTCTACCCCTGAACTGACTTACCCTAGGGACATGCCACTCTACCCATGAACTGACTTACCGTAGGGATATGCCACTCGATCCATGAACTTACTTACCCTAGGGGTACGCCACTCTACCCATGAACTGACTTACCCTAGGGGCATGCAACTCTACCCATGAACTGACTTACCCTAGGGGCATGCCACTTTATCCAAGAACTGACTTATTTTGGGTCCTTGCCACTCTACACATGAAACGACTTCCCCTGGGGGAATTCCACTCTACCCATAAACTGACTTACCCTAGGGACATGCCACTCTACCCATGAACTGACTTACCCTAGGGGCATGCCACTCTATCCAAGAACTGACTTATTTTGGGTCTTGCCACTCTACACATGAAATGACTTAGCCTGGGGGAATACCACTATACCCATGAACTGACTTACCCAAGGGACATGCCACTCTATCCATGAACAAACTTACCCTAGGGGCATGACACTCTATTCATGAACTGACTTACCCTTTGTGAATGCCACTTTGCCCATGAACTGACCTACAATAGGGACATGCCACTGTATCCAAGAACTGAATTACCCTAGGGGCTTGCCACTCTATCCATGAGCTGACTTAACCTGGGGATAAGCCACTCTACACATGAACTGATTTACCCTTGGGTGCATGCCACTTTATCCATGAACTGACGTACCCTAGGGACATGCCACTCTACCCATGAACTGACTTACCCTAATGGCATGCCACTCTATCCATGAACTGACTTACCCTAGGGACATACCACTCTACCCATGAACTGAATTTCTCTTGGGGGCATGCCACTCTATCCATGAACTGACTTACCCTAGGTACTTGCCACACTACCCATGAAATGACTTACCCTAGGGGGCATGCCACAATACCCATGAACTGACCTACCCTAGGTACATGCTACTCTAGCCATGAACTGACTTACTCTAGGGGGCATGCCACTCTACCCATGAACTGACTTACCCTAAGGTAAATCCACTCTACCCATGAACTGACTTACCCTATGGACATAACACTTTTTCCGTGAACTGACTTACCCTACGGCCATTCCACTCTACCCATGAACTGACTTATTCTAGGGGAATGCCCCTCTACCCATGAACTGACCGACCTTTGGTTTGGCTAGTTCACTCATGAACTGACTTACCCTAGGTACATGCCACTCTATCCATGAACTGACTTACTTAGGGGTATGCTACTCTTCCCATGAACTGACTTACCCTAGGGGGTATGCTACTCTATCCATGAACTTACCTACCCTAGGGACACGCCACTCTATCATTGAACTGAATTACCCTATAGACATGCCACTCTACACTGACTTACCCTGGGGACGTGCCACTCTATCAATGAACTGACTTACCCTAGGGACATGCCACTCTACCCATGAACTGACTTACCCTAGGAACATGCCACTCTACGCATGAACTGACATACCTTAGTGGTATGCCACTCTACCCATGAACTGACTTACCCTAGGGGGTATGCCACTCTATCCATGAACTTACTTACCCTAGGGACACGCCACTCTATCATTGAACTGAATTACCCTATAGACATGCCACTCTAC
Organism: Potamilus streckersoni; assembly: GCA_016746295.1. Classification (NCBI taxonomy): domain Eukaryota; kingdom Metazoa; phylum Mollusca; class Bivalvia; order Unionida; family Unionidae; genus Potamilus; species Potamilus streckersoni. The sequence goes on from JAEAOA010001361.1 coordinate 62,629, forward strand.
ACTGACTTACCCTGGAGACGTGCCACTCTATCAATGAACTGACTTACCCTAGGGACATGCCACTCTACCCATGAACTGACTTACCCTAGGGACATGCCACTGTACCCATGAACTGATTTACTCTATTGACATGCCACTCTACTCATGAACTGACTTACCCTAGAAACATGCCACTCTAGGCATGAACTGACATACCTTAGTGGTAAGCCACTCTACCCATGAACTGACCTACCTTAGGGTTGGCTACTTCACTCGTGAACTGACTTACCCTGGGGACATGCCACTCTCCCCATGAACTGACTTACCATAGGGACATGCCACTCTGCCCATGAACTGACTTATCCTAGGGACATGCCACTCTACTCATGAACTGACTTACCGTAGGGACATGCCACTCTACCCATGAACTGACTTATCCTAGGGACATGCCATTCTACTCATGAACTGACTTACCGTAAGGGACATGCCACTCTACCCATGAACTGACTTACCCTAGGGACATGCCACTCTATCCATGACTATCTCCGTAAAATCGACTTATTAAAATCAAACAAGTAATTACGAAAGTCTAAGAAATCTTTAAAATGGAAGCTATATACAAATGTCGCATACTAAAAATTTATTTAAATGCATAGGGATTTGCAATACTGATCTAATGAAGTTGCAAAAAGCCAAGGCTGACAACAATCTTCTTAACATTATAATCAGAATTTATTTTATTTTATTTCTTTTCACTATTTGAGCCACTTCATGTAAACTGCAATTATAAGAAAGAAATGGTTTTGTTTAGGTAAGGTTTTGTTACTACTAATACATATCTGCAGCTTCTCCAGAATTTCTTGTCTCTTTCCCCACGCCATTCCGCGTTTTCCAGCACTAAGCTAAAACTATTGTTTGTTTATTTTTGTGTTTATGGAACAAACCAGTATTGGGAAATAATTAGGACCACGTTTAAACAGTTTTTGTAATGTACTTAATTTACCAAATAAACAAATCAAGAATGACTCTAGAAGTTCATTTGTTAGAAAATGTCATACTAGATACAAAAGATTTATATATACTGTATGATTATCGTATTATTGAACAAGAAGTTTACTTTTATTATTTTCTTCAAATTTTACAGACATGAAAAAGAAATATAAACCGTTAAGATTGCTAGGGGTAGATTTATTTTCATAACCCGATTAAACATTTTCGTTTCATAAATATTTTGGAAACGCTCATTTGTGAAGTTATTCAAGTAATCAGTCACATGGAAATTCAAATGACTATTTTGCAAGGCTACCATAAGCTTATACAAGTTGTATGTTGCTGGGCAAACAATGAGACTGTCACGTTTGCTAAGTCCCAGCTATAAAGTCATGAATCCGCTATAAATCACCTCTCTTGGGAATGTTACTGCGGCCATGTGTTTGATGGCTAAAGATTGCCACGGGCTAGCGTTGAATTCTTAAGCAAGGTAATTTTACCAGCCGGAGACCAGAAACCTGAATCCGTAAAAGCGACAGATCGCAAGACTTAACAAATGTTTGCTGTTATTATACTATGTTAATGGTTAGTCCAAAGATCAAAAGGAAGTCCACGTGATGAACGATGCGTGTTTCCATCCGTTGACAGCGAGAGGGACATTATTCTTGAAGTTTGATCGGATCAGATCACAACGATAATCGATTAGAATTTAGATAGAGGGTGTGATTACAATTCAGACCCGAATAATACTTTCCGACTCGTAAGAGAAAATTTAGTATTCACCTGAAAGGATTGCAGATCAATAGGGTTTACCCCGACAAGAAATCACTCGCAATTTGACTGTAAAACTTAGAGATAGATTCTAAGAAAAGGCAAAGCTTAGGAAAGGGAGCAATTTAGGAAACACAGAACTTCGGGTTCCATTGGGTCCCAAGTCTTCAAGAGTTGAGGCTGTAGCCGGGACAGTCGAAGTCAACAGAATAATAGTCTTGGTAGAGAAAGTAGAGGAGGAGAAGGAGAATGAGTCTAAAGAAAGTCGAGGAGGAGTTTAGAGAAAGTTGAGGAGGAGAAGGAGCCTAGAGAAAGTCGAGAAGATGGAGACGAAATTGGAGAAAAGTCGAGGAAGAAGCGGAGAATGAAGTCGGAGAAAGAAGAAATAAAGGATACACCAGATGAGTATAAATGCAAGGACAGGTGGAAATCAATCTCACACAGTTAATCAATTGATGCAGTAGGCTTTTTAAAGTGTCGAATGTAAGGAGTGTAATTGAAAATTTGAGTCCTTTGATTACTGAATTGTTAATAAATTGTTATTCATTGAATTTCAACCTTTTTGTATATTTAACAATCTAACCTTCGGCATTGCTGACTGGGGGTCTCTGAGCTTTACATCAGTGTTTCACTAGATATAGCTTCCAACAAATAGCGTGTGGGTGGGACTTCTATAATAGTTTAAATAGAATACTGAGAGCACCTCACCCCAACTATAATAATCGTCACAGTGTCAATGCAATTCATTAGTTTTGTTGCCTTGCTGGCCATTAATTTTAATATATGTCCATTAGTTTGAAGTTTTTGTGGGTTTAACGCCATTGTTAAGCACATGATAAGCGATACATGGCTGCCAGAATATCTAAAAAAAAGAACAATAAAACATCGTACCACCGGAAGAACCATCGACCTACGCGAAACTACTTGCCAACTTTCTCACATACTACGTTGACCTAGCCCAAGGCTTGAACCCATGCAGACAGGTGAGATGTCAATGATCTGTAAAGGCGGATTGTATAGAACTTTGAACTATTGATGAACGCTTAAGGTGAAGAGTGGGTTTCTTTTCAAGTCTTCACTTGTAGTGTGTGTGTGTGTGTGTGTCTGGGGGGATTTGTAACGTAGCTTTAAATATTTTTAAGTCCTATCACTACAATATTTGCAGTGTGGCAGTTGATATTCATGTCTAGCAGTAGGGCATAATGCCGCAGACACGAATAATAATGTCCCACCCAATCACATCAGCCTGGTACCTGGCCGACCAGTCATAACACTATCCTCTTAATGCTGAAAGCCTAGCAAAGCAGCTTCTAGTACCATTTTATACGTCTTTGGTATGACTTGGCATTGGATCAAACTCGCGACCTGCGATATCCTAGGGGATGCTCTAACCACTGGGCCACCGGAGCTATCCCTTCACTTGTAGAAGAATCATTCGTTTAGAAAAAAGGAACAACTATACTCTAAGAAGTAAGCATTTATATTGTTTAAATAATCAACGAAAACTACGTTGCTGTGGACACACGGCAGGTTGGATCTGTTGTTGAGTCATCCGTGTTAAAATCTGCATTACACCTGATCCGTGTCATTAGTTCATTCGGTTAGAGCTCGGTTATCATGCTGGAACATGAATCGATTGCATCTTGTGTCATGTTGACTGCTAACTTGCAACTTTCATTGATCGACATCTTTACTTTCACTATATGAATGTTTTGCCTTTGTAATACTTAAAAGTGACTATGTGACTTATTGGACATTTGATGTCATGGACATGAAGGTTGCGAGATTTGGGTAGTCACGTCCCTAGCAAAGAAAATGGCGACTTAAAGGTTACATTTCATCAACGCTGTAGTTTCGTCTCGTCCGCCATCGGTTTCGTCTCATCTCATCTACGCCTGTGGCCACTGCTGAGGCATAGGCCGCCAACAAACTCTCTCCAGCCTTCCCGGTCTTGTGCACGTCGCTTCAGCTGTCTCCAAGTGTAGCCAGTATTATTTAGGTCCCGCCACTAGGTGTTTCTCGGCCGGTTTCTCCTGTTTCCTCTGTGGGTTCTAGGTGAATGCTTGCCTGGTGGTACTGAATGCAGGCTAACGGAGTGTGTGTCCTATCCATCTCCAGCGTCGTTGAAGAATTTCTTCCTATGCATGCTGTTGTTGTTTTTGCTGCCACAGTTGTTTGTTATTGATTTTGTCTAGCCAGCGAATTCGGAGGATTCTTCAGAGGCAGGTATTGATGAATGTATGGATCCATTTCATATTGGTTGTGGTGGCTCTCCATGTCTCAACTCCATAGAGAAGGACAGGTTTTACGATGGTGTTGAACATTCGAATTTTGATATTAGTTGCCAGTTCTGTGAATGACCAAACATTTTTCAGCTGGCAGAATGCTGTTCTTGCCTTGCCGATACGGGTCTTAATATCAGCATCAGTTCCACCCTCTTTGTCAACTGTGCTACCAAGGTAGGTGAAGCTTTTCACCTTTTCCAGCTCCACAGCTTCCAGCTTGATGGGTGTCGAGTTTGCTGTGTTGACCATCAGGATCTTGCTCTTTCCTTTATTTATATTAAGACTAGTGCTTGCTGATGTTTTTGCAATGATGTTGGTCATTTCTTGCATCTGTTAGGTGTGGGAGAGAAGACCCATGTCATCGGCAAAGTTAAGGTCGTCCATCTATGTCCTGAGGGTCCATTGTATGACTTTGTTTGAGGGATATTGATGACATCATTATCCAGTCTATCACGAGCAGAAAAAGAAAGGATGACAACAAACATCCTTGTCTCACTCCTGTCCTTACTTGGAAGTTTCAGGCCATGGACCACTCTACGCGTCATTCCCTTGTAGGAGTTCCTTATGATGTTTGTGATTTTTCCTGGAACTCCATAGTGCCTCATAAGCTTCCAGAGGGTCTCTCTGTCTATGCATTCGACAGCATGCCATCAAATTAAAGACAACGAAATGTTTTATTCGCAATTTCTGAGAAAATAAATCATCTTGCTATCGATTTCATACAAGTATGGCTCGATGAAAGGTCGTTCAAGTTTTGCAAGGCCGGCTAGTAAGCGGCTACACGATGCTGACGCCTCATAGTGTTTGCGAATTTCAGATTGTCGATAGACAAACGATCCTGACCATAAAACCGAAAATAAATGTCCAAATATCGAAAATGGGGTGGGAAGGGTCAGAGGATTAACATTAACAGAGGACATTCAGATTAACATCGCATAGGCACAGAAGATTACTTGGAGTCAAATGCATCTACTGAACGAGGATTAAAAGCGTTATTTATTTTCTCATCTGACCCAGATTCTCCAGTTCAGTTATCGTTATAAAGAAATTCACCGTTATTTAATTTTCACTTGGTTTCTAATATTTATTTTAACATCATGAAATATATAATTTCGTAAGATTTAATTTACTAGATATGATTTAAAGTCCAAGTGGCCACAAAGACCGGCTACTCGTTTTTAATTTACCAAAGTCCACCGTATCCTCGCCAGCCAAGGTTCCGATATATTAATCTATTTACACTTTGGAGGACTGGTCCAAGATTTCAGTTTTTCGAGTCTGTGAATTTTACTAGATGCAGTGGCAAGCAAGTTAGATGATGTAATCATTCAATTAAAAACGCTGTCACAGTTATCGTTGTCACTCTCAAAAAACATGGCGACCTATCGGCTGCCTCCACCATTTTCGGCTCATGAACAATGCACCTGTTTCACGATATTCTATTAGCTATCATCACATACTAAAGAAAGACTACTTGAGAAATCCAATAGGTCTCGCTATTGTAAAGCATGGAAATGTAGGATTGATCCTCCAAGGTGTATGTAGATAGGCAAACATGTTGGAACTTAGGCTTTCGAAGATTGCCCGCCGTAATATTGGCTGGCATTGTATAAATCCGATGAATCAACCCCCTTCAGAATGTGGGTTAATACCGATGGACGATATGTTGGTGTGATGTCACCTGTTGATTGAAATATGTAATTTTTCTGCATGCAGATGTTTCCGGAACAAATATGCATACACTTTAGACACATATCAGTAATTTATAACAGCCGTATCAAGAGCGAACTCAAAATGACCACAAGACAGAGGGTTGTGGTGGCAAAGGACAGTTTCGATAATTGGATCCTGGTAGATTTCTTAACTTAAGGGTGACTTTTTCAGCTATTATTGTGTAATAATTAAAGATATGGATATATTTGTAAATTCGGTCTTTCTGGCTTGTGTTGTTCTTCAAACTGACGTTAGGCATGTACACCTCATATACCGCACAGTATGTAGCCAGTGAAATACCAATGGTTGGCTAGGAAGCAGAGCTAGCTACTTATAGCAGATACGGTAATTCAAGGCAAGTAGAATATCTCAAAAACTGATTTGATGACAACTATTTTGAATAGCATCAATCTATTAGGTGCATAATGTTGTACAAAATTATCAGCCAAAGAAAGGGCTTGTATTTACACCGTGAGCACCACGTGTTCTCCAAAGTGGCCTTCGGACATGGAAAATGCATGTATATTTTAGGGGTGGGGTGCATCAACTTTTATTCCATGAATTTCCATTGGCTTGTCAGATCAAGTGAATGATATTCTTATGTGTTGCTTTATTATACCTATCCAAAAGTATATACCTTTTTGACCTAAATCATGTATTTTATTCTTTATTTTTATGAAATTTTCTATTAGGCTGACGTATGCAACATTAAAACTCATGCTTTCCATGCTATTCCATGTGGATTTACAAGTCATGAAACAGGACTTTCTCTTGATATACAATATACATGCCAACGAAAAAAAACTTTCAGCCGACGTTAGCTCCACAGCCGCCAGAAATACTGCTTAGAGTATAAAATGTACACTGATTTGTGCAGCCAAAACGTTTTGCAGATTTTTGCATGTTTTAGTGAATAGGTGAAATCAGTCCCTAAACCGCCATCCCGGGTGTGGGGCTGATTTATCGGTTGACTGGGGGGAGGCGATTTCGCACGCTGCTTATATACTGTCCCTAATCGTATTTAATTCTTTTGTTTGGGCTTATGTACTGTACCCGATTGTATAAGAGAGAGAGAGAGAGAGAGAGAGAGAGAGAGAGAGAGAGAGAGAGAGAGAGAGAGAGAGAGAGAGAGAGAGAGAGAGAGAGAGAGAGAGAGAGAGAGAGAGTTACCTTTTTAAAGAAAACTTGCAAAACACAAATATTTTAAACGTATATCTTATATCTTTATTCGTATCATTCGTAAGGTCAAGAGCCATTATTTTCATCATTTTGATTTCATTCTGCTGTCTTGAGTTTTCTCGCTGTCATTATTAATTATTCAAATCATGTATGATATTTCTGGAGCAGATTTAAACAAAATGATTTAATTTATAAAATCATACATATTCAATATATTCACCAGTATTATAAATGCCACACAAGGAAATAACGCAAATCATTTGCGGATCGTGTTCAGAACATCAACAAAGTGATTTTGCAGCAAGACAATTTATTTTTAGACCACACCGAAAGAAACACTATGTTTGAATCATTCATGAACATTTAATCATGTATGTTACACACACACACACACACACACAAACACACACACACACACACACACATATATATATATATATATATATATATATATAGAGAGAGAGAGAGAGAGAGAGTTACAAACTTAAAGAAAACATAAGATATCCAAATATTTTAAATATTTTTCTTACTTCACATCATTCGTGACTTCACTAGCTCTATCATTTTCATTCATTTCACTGCCATGTATTTTTGTGTTTTTTTTTTTCTTCAGAGTGCAATCAGTCATACCACGATTCCGAACCTGAAACTGCTTTTTATATATTTTATGTAAAAGAACTGCACATACACATCCTCATATCAGTTTAGTTTGTATAACAGCCTAAAGTTGGGTAAAATGATTTTTAAACTGAAGTTCTTAAAGTTTCAACTGCTCTTCCTTCATTCTTTATTTTTATGCTCAAACATCTTTTGAAATTCCCACAGAACATAAGTCTCAAAGCTGTGGTAAAAAGTAATGAAAACTCCAAGGCCGGATGCTTACCGCCTTATTTCTGCAGTTGGCTTCATGGACCCACTGTATTAATTCAGTCCATAGTAAACCTTGCAAACTCCATGATATTAAAAATTCAATAACTTTGAATTTCTGGTTAATAGATTCTCATGTTTGCTTGTTTACGTGGCAGGGTACAGTTTCGTAATTTGGCCCCTGGCAAATTTCTTAACTTAAGGCTATGGTGTCACTTTTACAGCAATTATTGTCTACTAATTAAAGATAAGGATATATTTGTGATATAGGTGTTTCGGGCTTGTGTTGTTCTTGAAATGTATGTCTGGCATGTACACCTTCCATAATTACTATGCAATATGTTGATAGTGAAATACCAATAGTTGGCTAGGGAGAAGAGCTAGCCTCTCATAGCAGTAAATACGTGGGTGTGGGGCAAGGAAAATATTTTTAAAAAAAACGGCTTGGATGACAACTGTTTTTAAATGCATCAGCCTGTTTAGTACACAATGTTTGTCATGTTTAAACTGTGAGCAACATATGGTGTCACAAAAGACCTTCGGACATAAACATTGCAGGTATAAATTCGGGGTTTGGGTACATAAACTTCTCCTGTTTAATGCTACTGTCTTCTCTGGTCAAGTGGATAATATTTGTATTCCTTGCTTTAATATAGGTATCTCAAAATATGGACATTCTTGACCTCACTTGTGTATTTTATTTGTTTATGATTTTTTTTGCTAGGTCACTGATTGCGGCATTAAATTTGTACATAAAAACTGGCCCCTGCCTCTTCAAAGCTGAAAGTTAAGACTGAAGAAGTGGTCGCTCTTTAATATTTATTTAATACAAGTTGGTGTGAACAACCTAGTCCATGAAAACTGGACCTTGACGAAAACACTTAAATTTACCTACCTTTTGTACCTACCTAACTAACTAACTAATTAACTACATACCTACCTGCATACATACATACACACGCCTCCTTGGTATTAGATTTATATAATATTGCTAAATTGTTGCTTTGTATAAATATCCAGAAATGAAAGGATATTAAACGTGAAGGTTGTAGAATTAAACGTTTTCCAAACAGTCGGTTGGTAGCACTTGATCACTCATCTCACCTTTTCTCTTCTGAATTAACCGTCTCAAAATCAGTCCAAGTTAGCGATCATCCTTACTTTGCAAGAAACAATTACTCAAAACGCCCCCTTCCATATATACTAAACGATCTGCTGTTTTTTTTATTAAGGATTTAAAATTTTTTTAGACGCATTTAGATATAGCAATTTGTCTAGATCCAGTAAAAGGTCGTGTGAAGGATGTACATGTGGTAAGGTTTAGCAAGAGAGTGACAAAGCTGGTGTAGGTATAGTCAATGCAGAATAAAATTGAATACATTTTTGGTAATACTTACATATCAATTACAACTACCATTTTGAGATCCATTATAATGGATCCTTCGAACATTATCTTTGTGCTTGAAGGCTCTGGGTGGTAGAGTGGTTTAAAGTAATTCCCTTCACCGGCCACTGCAATCTCATCTCTGTCGGCCAGCGTTCGAGTTTTGGGCTTGGCAAATGTGGGTACGTGAAAACGCCTGCCAGAAGCTTCCCTTAGGTCAGTGGTTCCTTCCCTATTTCTTCCTCCACCGTGTATACTAGTTATGTATGCCTGCCTGAGTTGAAAAAAATGGCATCACCCCCTCCCTAATAAAAAATCTCTCTCTCTCTCTCTCTCTCTCTCTCTCTCTCTCTCTCTCTCTCTCTCTCTCTCTCTCTCTCTCTCTCTCTCTCTCTCTCTCTCTCTCTCTCTCTCTCTCTCTCTCTCAATGATTCTGTTTGATGTTATATTTCGTCTAAGCTGCATTAATCTCATCTAGCAGTGACAGATTCTAAGCAATAAGGACATAATGTCCAAGTACATATATATGCGACACTTTCTCATGCTTCTTTGTGGCAATTACTATTTTTTTAGCATTGATATTGCATGCAAACCTATGTTGCAGATTCACCGAACTGTCATCATCATCATCATCGTCGTCATCGCACGTCAGCTAAATCAGGATATCAATTACTTTCAAAAAGGTTTTGTTCTCGTCTCTCGTCGACCATCCGAGGACATGTAACATATTTAATTTGACCACGAATAATGCTAGTTTCGAGAACATTCATAGATGCTGGATCTGTTTTGTAATTTACAACAGTTTAATATTGAATGAATTAATGTGAAAAATAGTAGCTGCGTTGTGGAGTTCCAGAAATATAAATTTATATTTGCCACATGCTGTGAATACTTAATCTATCTCCATATTTTGAATTTTACTGCTCCAATTCACGACTATACCAAGGAATAATATTTATAGGTTACTGCATTTGTATGGGAAAATATGAACGAGTTTTTCGGATGGATATACTGCACGACCTTGGGAGTGCCGTATATCCTTCCGACAAAACAAGTTCATATTTCCCCATACAAATACAGTAACCTTTTAATTATATGCTTATTTCTTATTCTTCCCAAGGCTTAAATATATAAACAAAAATACACTGAAAGAAACAAAGTAACTAAATGTACGCCGTATTCCGAACTAAATATATAAGCGTTGATGGATCATTACACAACATTATTAATGAGCGCATAACTCCGCCCAGATAAATATGAAGTTGGTCGCGCGCTAGACGTAAGTTTCGAAAGAAAATGGCGCTTGCTCTACTTAAAATTGAAATTTGGAGAATTATTGTTGATGAATACGCATTGCAACAACTTTTCCATTTGATCTGGAATGAATACGTTTTGGTATATTTGTCGATTCAACGCAGTCTTTTGATTATGGTCTGGATTTATCTACATGAAGTGACTTGCATCGGTTTCCAGCAGCGTCTGCCAATTTAATATTTGAATTTTGTTGACATCGGCATGCGTGTTTCTTTTCTCTCATTGAATGATTCAGATCATAATGTGGGAAAATTATGAAGCCTTTCCATTGCAATTATCGACAACACACTGTGGAATTTAATGTTTATTTCATTTTGAGTGCAGTAAGGAGGATGTAACTACACTTGGAATACATTCGAAATTACAGTACAATTTCAAAATGTGTAATCAATCTTGAGAACCCATGATATGGCTCATCTAATTCAGATTTACAGACCTACGAAAATATTTTTTGAGGAAATTCAGGATGTAAAATTGTAAGTATATTTTTGGCCATTTTTATTTACAGCTTAAGAAGACAGTTTGTGTATAACTTGCATTTTATTGTGAGGAACCAGTATAGCGTCAATATATAGTTAGATTTGAAACATTGTACCCAAAAAGTAAACGCGGAATGCGCCAAAGCAGTTTGTATGTGTCAGTCTATGAAACATTTGCTGGTATGTGGCCGTTAATGAAATATATGCTTTAGTTCATTCATAAAACATTGTTTACGTTAGAAAATAGTTCCTTTGCACATGGGATAAATATGAAGGTGTTCAATATCGGTGAATATTGCACGATTCTGACAATGTAAAGTTAACGGAGAAAAAAGATGAGCATATAATAAATAGACTAATTACCCACTCGCACCATTTGAAAGACAAAAACAAAAGGATAAAATTAAACTTAAAAAAAAAAATCAATTTAAAAAAACGGTCGCCATCGATAAATGGCGTCTGTACTTAACGATATCAATATTGATATCGCTAATGATATAAGACGATTGTACTTTTCCCAACTATATTTTCTCTGCACCTTCGAAAACGTAAACACGGAGGCACATGTGGTACTGACGCCAACACACGCTTTGCCTTATTTATACGAGATTCATACGATATAATATATGTGATATTTATCCGATATAATATTTATGATGTTCATACGATATAATATGTATGATATACATACGATATAAATCATCAATTAATAATGATTACACATTCTACCATACAGCTTTAGCAACATGCCTGATTTTATTATCGAGACTTTAAAATTTTGAGAAAAAAAGCAAATATAAACTAAAGTCTAATAGTTGTGAATGGTTTTGGTGGTTTAGATCAAACTCCGGCAACCTTCTGAACTTGAGCCTCCGGTAAACGTCGTTCTTCTATTTGCCGTTAATCCTGATATGTTCCACTGCTAGTAAGATCTGACGTTCATTTTGATATGTTCCACTCGTAAGCTTTGATAATTACTCTTGTTTGATGCTTGTGTTATTGTGTACATCGAAAACTTGCTCCTTCCTAGAAAGTCTGTGTCTCTTGTCAAGACAACGCGGTACAGGATTCTAAGAAAACAACTCAAGAACGGAGCCATGAGTTAAAGTCGCTCTCTCCTCAAACTTCGAATGAATCGTAGGACATTATACAATGCAACTTCTGGAGAAAAAAAAATTATATTTTTATTTGCGATTTTGTCATATTACTACAGCGCGAGAAAATGTATAGGGATTGATTCTGCGCAGTTTATTATATTGCTAGAGCGCGAGTTTATTATATTGCTAGAGCGCGAAACAGTGCATATAGGGACCACGTGTTCTATAAAGATGTAACAAGTACTTTCCAAAAGGAAAACTAGTGAAGTCTGTCCGAGTCAGTGAATATACGAAGCATAATTAAAAGTGAACAGGCTATCAAATTTCAAACATCGCCAGAGATTGAACAAGAACCTTCTGATATTACTTGGAAATTTTTATGAATTTAAGCACGCCATTGAGTACCGTTCGGATGCTTTGGAATCCACAAGACAAACATATCTAACGTCAAAGATACTGAAGCTTCTTATATTATTTGTTTCAAACATGTATGTACTCACTGAGGACAGCGTTATTATACGTTAATATAGGTCAATATGTGTGAATGCCTGCATATGAGAGAGAGAGAGAGAGAGAGAGAGAGAGAGAGAGAGAGAGAGAGAGAGAGAGAGAGAGAGAGAGAGAGAGAGAGAGAGAGAGAGAGAGAGAGAGAGAGAGAGAGAGAGGGGTGGGGTGGGGTGGGGTGTGATTTTACTTACAAAGTGATCAGATGCTATGGTTTCATTTATATTCTTATTTTCAGGGATACCATTTGTACTTTCTTGTGCAATAAGGGTATGCAGACTGGTGGAAGATTTCGTAATGGTATCTGTCCCAATCACTAGCGATCCACCCTGTTCGGATAAATACTATACATTAATTTATATAATAATTAATTACAATATATTAATTTTAATTTTTATAATGCATTATATTTCTTTAAATTTCTCAGATGAAACAAATTTACGGAGCTGAAATTCTAATTCCTGGACGATAGGGTTTTGTTTTGGTTCTTTTGTTCCCTAAGCAATCTGATCAAATGTAAGGTAATCCTTACAAATAACTGAAAATTAGAGATAAATAAAAATAACGTGACAATAAATAACATCAATGAAAAAAAATCATTTTAACATAAAATTGACTTATTTTACACTTTTATGTTTCAATGTGTTGGATAACTAGTTTAAATAAAACTTTGATAGAATACCTTGTTCAAAAGTTTGATTGCTCTTTTAATGGTCCTCGGAGTTCCAACAAAGTCGAGAATTAAGTCTGCACCTCCTTTGCACGTGCTTTTTGTCTTCTCTACAAGACTTGGTTCATCTTCATCAGCTGGCCAGTGAATGACGTCAGTACAGACTTTCTGTGCAGCCATGAGCCTTTCGATTGAGCTGTCTGCTATAAAAATGTTGACTTGGTCCTTAAAATAAGCCGGTATCTTGGATGCTATCTCAACGACTATTCTTTCAGATTGGCTGGTTCCAATTATCAACACAATTACTGCAATAAAATGAGTATATGTATGTACGAAAAAAGTAGTTAAAAAAAAAATAAAAAATTAATAATAATAATAATAATAATAATAATAATAATAATAATAATAATAATAATAATAATAATAATAATAATAATAAAACTACTACTAGTTTATTTGGTGGAGGAAGAACCAGGGAAAACCCGGGAAAGAACCACCGACCCATGAGAAACCACTGGCAAGCTTTCTCACGTACCAACACTAGCCGAGCCCGAGACTCGAACCCACTTAGACAGGTGAGACGACAGTGATCCGTAACGGTGAGCACTTTAGACCAATTGGGGCCCGCTAAATGAAGGTACTTTCGGCAACAAAGCTCTATTTGAAGGTTTAAACAAACCGGGTTTTTAGATTACATTGGTACAGCTTTCAAAAATCTTTATGCCCATAAAATGCGTGGGAACGATCTTAACTTCATTGGCTATTTCATAAATGGCTGTGAAGTTTTAGCCAAATATTATGTGTTACATTTAATGCCGTGCATGAAGGTGTACATTGTCCATTCAAGAGAGGTGAAGTGGTAATAATATCGGTCAATAAATAATGTTATAATTCAGATAGAGAAAATTACAGGAGGAGGATTCTTATGAGTTGCATATCTAAGTTAGTTACAAAATTTATCAATACGAGATCAAATATTTTTTTTTTGAAAACAATAAAAATATCACATTTTCAATCTAACTTCAAAACGAAGTTGATGTTATTGATGCAGAATTTACTATATGCAACTTAAATAATACTGTCAATATTTACACTCAAGACGGTAAAACGATTTATTATTTTATTGATTTTACTGGAAGGACGTATGGACGAGTTGTGGTACACTTTTGTTTTTGTTTTTTAAATAAGGAGTTTAAGGTAATTTTTTAAATAAAAAGTTTTAAGGTCTAAATTAAGTCGAGTAAAGCCCTTTGTATCATATACAAGATCTTGCACCGAATTTAAAACAATAACAACAATAATAACAGTAACAAGCAATGTTGCTTTAAGACAAGTCGAGGTAAGTTCTCCCATTCCGTGACCTTGGTTTATAGCAGATCTTTTAAAAATATATATTCTAAAAAATCTGGTGATAGTGGTACTTTTATAAAATGAATCATCATTTCTTTTTGCTTGCAGACGATTCTGTGATTTGTTCAGAGACTACTGAAAAATTGCAAACTAGTACATCGTACAATTGTGTAATAAATAGGGAATGAAGAAGACTAATATTTCCACCACAAAAAATCGTTGTTTACAGGATAAATTAACAACTGGTACTCTTTGTGCAGTGATAGAGAACCCATCAAAACAGTTCAATCTCTTGGATTTACTTCTCACACAAAAAAATGGAAAAAGATATTGAAGCTTAAAAATTATTAGCAGTAAAAGCCCTGGAGACGATCTAATGAGTAAAATCAAATTGCCAACCAAATGTCACTAACAGATTATTATATACTAGTGTTGTTTGAATAACAATGTATGTAGCTAATGCTTGGGAGTTTCATTGTGATGAATTTACAAATACAGTTATCAAATCTGAAACAATTTTTAAATGTAGAGTCAAATGTAAAGTTCGGCAATATGTTGACAACTTGGAAGAATACGATTTGTTAGGCTAAAGGTGTTGTACAATGATGATTTAAAATAAGAAACTCAGAAACGATAGTTTTATTAAATATGTTTAGCGTGCAACTTGGAAGAATACGATTTGTTAGGCTAAAGGTGTTGTACAATGATGATTTAAAATAAGAAACTCAGAAACGATAGTTTTATTAAATATGTTTAGCGTGCTAACTAATAATGATGAACGATGTAATCATATAAAAATATTTCTTCATCTCGTAAGAATAAATTAGAAAGATTTGTTGTTTTTTTTAAATATTTAATTCCATATTCTGTTGAGGCTGATTTTTTAAAAATTGCTTGTATCCACTTGTTAAAAATACGTTAATAATTGAAAAGTATGCTAACGGTGTACATTCAAGGAAATGAACTTTCTACATTTTTATCAGAAACGATTTTGACTAGAAGTTGTATTCAAATGTTTTATTAAACAGCACATACCGAAATGCTGCTCTTACACGTTTAAGAATGTTATCTTACTTGATTCATACCGAAAGATGTGATAGTAATAACAAAGATACGCAAATATACAGCTAAAAGGGTAGATGCGATAGTAATAACAAAAAATACGCAAATATACAGCTAGCTTCCATTTATATGTTCATTTTACCACCAACTAAAGCAAACTCGATGCGAAAACATTATTTTAAACACCCATGTATGATCCAATGTATATAGGTGGAGTATGAGTATGTATGCATTTAGGCCATATGTATGTATGTATGTATGTATGTATGTATGTATGTATGTATGTATGTATGAATATATATATATATATATATATATATATATATATATATATATATATATATATATATATATATATATATGTGTGTGTGTATGAAGTGATTAGTGCCAGTAAAACAGTATTGTCACTATTACATCATTAGCCTAAATATTATCTTTCACATGGAAATATCTTTAAATATCATCGTGTATCTTTTTTATGTCTGTCCCTGTGTATTGATATCATTCTCCGTCGAAATTATTACAATCGCACCACAATATAAACATAAATATAAATATATTTACTTGAAACAAATACTTTGATTCTATATTTTTCTCCATCATTTTCTGTATACTGCCGTATTTCTTCACATGGATATTTCCATGATTGCGTACGTTAGAATATTAATGGGGTAGTTTATATCTATATTATGCCTTTAACTTGTGTCCATGAATGTCGACTTTAAAATAATGATCATTTATAAATAACATGTTTGCTTTTATTTAAGTTCAGTACACTAAGGTCTACCTGGTTTTTGTCAGATGTTTTGCTAAAATCAAAGTAAGCAGACCTGACCTTGTTTACGGATTGGATTGAAATTTCCTCTGAAAATGACCGAAGCCCAGTTCAATTTATTATTTCGTAACTCGTGTGTATAAAATGTAACTGTATAAAAAATGCAGTTTTTTACTATCAGTTCTGTATCAATCAGTTCATTATTGGTACTTTAGCATATTTAACACTTAAGTTCATTCAGAAGAACAATGGAATTCATTCGGAACATTATACACGTTTGGATTTGTTATAGTACTTGTAAGGTTATTTGGGATTCAATTTACAATGCTTTAAGTTCCTCTTAACTTGTTGATTTTAATACACTTGTCAATTGTGTTTCTTTCAATTACTTTTTTTAATACCATAGAGGCGTAACAATGAAAACGTTATAAAAAAAGATCTCAAAGTTGAGGGTGAAAAATGGTGAAATATTAAATTGATCAAGGTAAATCACCAATACAGTGCTTTCAGGTAAATAGTTATAATATACAACTTGTAGCCGAGGAAAAAAGAACTTGTTGCAATTCGTAGACATATACAATTCCCCAAAAATTACAGAACTTCAGTAACGAGAAATTCATTTGACGACTAAAAATAGCGCGGAAGGAGTAAAGTAATTATTTTACATTCTACTGTACTTTGCAAGAGACATACGTGTGGGCAGGACCTTCTTGGCTCCTATCAACTCATCAAGCATGTCCAAGATACACTTGTTTAAAGAATAATTGCCGAAATTTCAGCGCACGTTACAACCCCAGACCATTTCAGATGTGGCAATACCTTCTTTACGGTTCCCCAATAGAACCAGAATTGTCTGTCAGAGTACGACGAAAAGGTTGAGACTATTTCAATAGCTATGCTGGTTTTTCTCTGTATCAATTCTGTTGATAAAGTTACGGGTTTGGTTTGCTTTATTGGCAATTTACTGACATGAATGATTGTTAGACAAGATCGATCAGTATACCCGATGCATTTAAATCCAATACAAGTCCATGCATTATGTAAGAAATCTGTATATATGCCAAAGAGCACGTAATATGCAAAACATTGCATTTAGTAGGGCTAAAGAACATTTTCCATTTATGTTCCCAAATTTGGAGTCTATTAAGGTCTTTCTACAGTGTCTTGCCAAAGTTTTTGTCAACTGTGGATGAATTAACCGTCTAACGAGACTTGGGCTTCGTCTCTTCAAATCTCTAAGAAGATAAATCAAAAGATATCATTCTGTTTATACCTTTATAGCATTTCTTTTATTCAATATGATTTTGTTAAAATATTGGAAATCGATAATTTTGTTAGATCCATTCAGATTTTCGCATTTTTGTTATGCCGTGGTAGTTCACTAATCAGCTTACCAGTGACCTTTGACCTTAGTTTTAAGTCCTTGTATAAACAAATTTAAAATTCTGCATCCTATGGTAGATAAACATTTTCTTCAAATCACAATACAGATATTATAATGCCTTTTGATTAATTTGTCGCTTTCAACGCATATCGTAATACATTTGATCTGAACCTGATACAGCATAAACTACAACAATAATTCACTTCAAATGCTTTGATCTTGTCTCCTTCTTGGGCGTACTTTTAAGTGAAACACGGATTTTATAGTTTCTGCAGAAATAAATCTGCCCACTTCATATGGTTTATTTTGGGGAGGGCAGACCCAAAACGGATTAGCCGAAATTGTCCTTATTAATGGCAGCAGTTAAAATTATGGGTTCAAACAGGAGTAAATTCTACTTTTCGAACATGCTGTCTTCTGATTTACCAAGTGTCCATAACTAGTTTGGCAATGTACGCCAGACGCTATTAGGTCTGTAGAATTCCAAAACTTTTGATCAATGCTACGAGTTATCAGTATGTCCTCCTTATAGGGTACCATGTGTACAGAGTGCAGTGAGCACCGACACTTCTGTATATACATTTATTAAATTTGTCGTGTTTTTTCTTTTAAATGACTAAGGGCATAAATAATCTCTAGCTAACGGCCGGCGATTCACTTCGTTCCACATCGATGAATGTGCGATAAATGGATCAACAACCACTGACTAGTTGAGACAAGTCAGAAGTTACAGGTAGGTATAAGTGATATACATGTGCTTTTTATGCTCGACTGAATATTATATTTCTTTACATTTACATGTAGTTTAGTGTCATTAGTTTAAGCATCTGTTGTATGTATACTGGTGAAATCTGTGGTGCATTCACCTCGGTCACTTGTGTTATCACCCATAAAGCAAATTGTGGATGCAGTAACCTAGTTTTCATGATAACCTGGCTAAACTCTCATACTTATCACTATGTACATCTGAATTATACACTGAACCGACCAAGCAACCCAAAAGTCTGAACATAGCGTACAGCATAATTTCTGGTTGATACATTGCTATTACAGACTCTTAAATAATTTGTCTCTAGTTAAAAGTGTGAAACAAGAGAATTATTAAAAAATGGATCGATTAAATAATATAGTATACTCTTTCATGCAACACTTCATCCTCGTCCTCTCTCGATACTTTTTGTGCTTATTTGTTGTATTTCATATATACACATTGTATGGTGAGAATCAAAGTGTTAAACAAGTAACCTAATTTATACAAAGCATACGTTCTATTAGCTGTATCAATTTGGTGCCTGACAACAAAAAATACAAAACAACGAACAACAAAACAGCACAAACTCCCAATAAAGAAAACCCTAACACCCACTAACGTATGGGCTAATCCCCGTAATGTAAATGAAGAATCTCTGCATATTTGTAAGCCATATTTGAATAAGTGTTGTCATGTTGGCAGAATTTTACAAGGTGATTAAATCATAAAACTGTTAGACTGAAAGCAATGACATTTTTCGACCATATATTTTGCTACATCATCCACATATAAGGTCTACAAATGTTGGAGCATGCCGAGAGCAGCCAAATTATTATAAGAACAGTCTGATAATCATTTTAAAACCTAATCCGTACAAAGTAGACACCACCTCAGCAAAAGCTTCGAGCCCGTTGTGCATGCTTAAACTCTCATACTTATCACTATGTACACCAACACACACCAACACACACCGATATCTATGTATGCTGTACCGGATTTTGGCCTAAGCTAAACAAGCTACAGCTTAGGGTCCCAAAGTCTGAACTCAGTCTGAAGGGACTCCTCAAATCCTCAAATTTATTTTATACCAAATATGGCCTCTATAGCTTCCCATAGCTTAGGGCATCGCTTTGTCTAAATCTGGCACTGTGTGTATGTGTGTGTAGTTTGGATTTTAACTTAGCTTTAACAATTTTTTTTAGTCATATCGCTACAATGTCTGCAGTGTGACAGTTTATACTAATGTCTAGCACTGAGGCATCATGCCACAGACATGTAGGATGATATCCAATCCAGTCATATTATCCTGACACCAGGCCTACCATTCCGAACACGAACCTCAATGCTGTGTGTGTGCGTGCGTGTGTGTGTGCTTACAAATAATTTTGAAATAACCCCGTGCTATATATGATAAAAGTATTGTAGGCCTACGTCATTAAATAATTCACAAAAATAGCACTGTACCGAGAAGACTTGCGGTGTTTTCATGCATATAACGGAGGATAGTAGTCTAACAAAAACATTACACCTAATAATGAGAAGCCTACAACAAGACGCTGGGTTCGATCTCTAGGTAACACATTTCCAGTGTATATATCTTCACAACACGTGTTGTTCGTTTAACTGAAGAATAGGCCAACACAAATAATAAAAAAGCCACTGATTATACTTCTGGGTGGATCAGGGGAAACTTGTGACTTCTAGAGTGATTGGCGCCAGGGTTTGACATTACTCGATCAAGAAACCCCTTTTGCTTGTTACAGTATATTTATTTTACTAAACATTACCAATGAGGTGAACTTCGCGATGGGATATAATACCACCAACAGACATGATACATATAAAAAAAATTAAAGGCACCTGACGACCTCTAGCGTTCGGTGCAACCGCACCGTCTGCCACACCCACCTCCATCCATCCATCCATCCGTCCGTCCGTCCGTCCGTACGTACGTACATACATACATACATACATACATACATACATACATACATACATACATACATACATACATACATACATACATACATACATACATACATACATACATACATACATAAGTAGTTTATGTGGGTTCCTTTACGTAACTGTCCTCAAGCCGTATACGATTGTCATGTTTAACTGTGATTGCGGGATGCAACTCGTTTATCCTATTATCTATTAGAGGATCATTTCCTTCTACAGGCAAAATTTTGTCTCACTAAGACCAGAAATGACAACGAAAAAAATAGATTTTAAAGTTCCAATTTCCAACAGAATTTATGTCTTATTCTATGTGTATTATCGGACATATGGAGAACTCAAATCAACTCGATACACATTTATTTTCTAAACTGTCTGCCAAATGAGCACATAAAAATAAAGAAACGTGTATCTTACCTTCACTTTCTTCAAGTTTCTCAAGGTGTTGTTTCGCAGCCATGAGAATATTGGAAGTCAATGCATCGTGATTTTCCGCACTTACAGGTGCTTCTATGGCAACGACTGGATTTCCACATGGTGTCACGAGTTTAATTCTTTCGTTTTCCGTATGATTTCCTTCAGGAAGCTCATTCTCGGTCGAGTCTTGGAGATGTGGTACAGTCATAGCTTTATGAAATATGATCAAAATGCTTCCGATTAGTATTTAATATGTATTGATGAGAGAGGTAAGCAAGAAATAATAATTGGCTTTTGGAATAAACAACTCATTTATTGCCAAACGCGTATGTCGCCTAATACGCTTGAACTCTAGTGAACCAGATATTTTGCATGTTTTATCTCTTTCTTCTATAAATAATGTTAAAATATCTGAATTCACGGAAGTGTTTCTACGATTCCATTGCTTTATTTGAATTTATGTGGAGACACTCATGGAGAAACTAGCTTCGATATAATGAAATGATTTATTCAACGATTAATTCAACGACACTGACAAGAATGGGCAACATTATATTTTTGACTGTTTAACATATATATCCAGAATTCTAGAACTATATGAGGTGTGGGAAACCGGGCGAAATATGTTGCCAACTGGTTTTATGATGACTCACGCGCAAAGACAGGTCTTGGTGGGTGGAGTCGTTACACCAGAACTGAATTTTTCAGTACACTGATTGATCAGGGACATTAGCAGTGAACTGGTTCCGACCTTTACCCACTCCCCTTTCAACAGTGGGGTTACTAGAGGGGTGCGGGCGGTACCGGGTGACACCATCAGAGGAGGTGACACCTATATGACTGTCAATAAAAATTTCTAAATTTCTTGTGCAAGTAGAATGTCCACAATAGTTACCGCATATGACTACAAAATTTTTGAATTCTTTTGCAGGGAGGGGGTTCATGGGGGTAACACCATGAGTTACCGGACATGACTGTCTATACAAATTTTGAATTTTTGTCCTGGAGGAAGGTCCATGGGGTGATGCCATGAAATACTGGGTGACGCCAACCGTAGTGACGCCACTGCCTTTCGATATTCTAATATTGAAGCTGGTGTGGCAAACGCTGGGCTATGTATTCATAGATGCATGCAATCAGACATTAATACAGGCTTATTACTCACTAAGTTACTTGAATCTCCTATAATCCATGTCTAAAGCACTTCAGAGAGCGATAAACTATATTTGGCAAATGCGGATTGAAACGGTACACATTGAAGCGATCGATTGCGAATATTGATTTGAGTTCCCTGATTAGCAGGACTTAAGAAGGAATGCCTATTGGTATTGTGTTTAACGTAACTTTCTGCACAGGATATACATGGCAGACAGCATATTTTATAGAGCTTAGATGATTGACTTTAGTCGGTGATGGGGAGGGTAACAGACTGGCATTCCATTTCAACACATTATCTTGTTACCACACAACCACATCACCATTGATTTGGCATTTAGGTTTACTTCTAAGTAATAACCGACATCATTAGCATCATCAACAACAACACAAAAAACAACAGAAAAAGCATCGGAAGTTGTGGTCTTGATTTGTCTTTATTTAAATTTGAGTCTGTGAGTCTTTATATTTATTTTAAGAAAATCAACAAACTTCAATATTAGCTGTGAATGAAAAGAGCGGGTAAAAGTCGCATATTTACACACACACACACATACATACACACATACACACACACACACACACAGAGAGTGGGAAGGGTAAACGTCGCACATTTATACACGAAAGCAGATGTATGCATATACATTTGGCTGAAAGGAAATAAGAATAGCACGTGTCCTGACAATGCGACCTCCACCCCCAATGAAAGGGAAAAAACTAGTATATGAATATGTACTAATAAAATCATGCAAAATTCCCTCTATACCATTCAAGCCACAAATATTACCCTTGTGTGCCCATTTTTGCTGATTATTTTTCTGATTTGTTTTCAAATTTTCTAATCAACTGCACCCGGTATTTATTTGCATGTCGGAAAGGTCCGATCAATAAAATCAATGTTATCATTGCAATATAGACATAAACATACAGATATACAAGAATATACAAATACACTATAATTGTTTAATGGTTTTTACATTTGACTTGGGGGACTGCATTACTTACAACAAGTAAAACAGGTGTGCTAGACGCCAAAACTTTTTCGTTCGTTATTAAGGTATCTTTAGAATATGTTTTTTTTTATTTTAATATATATATATATATATATATATATATATATATATATATATATATATATATATATATATATATATATATATATATATATATATATATATATAGTTCCACATCTGTACACTGTCATCTCTTTTTTTTAATCTCTAGGATAAACCATGTCCGGATGTGTAACACAAAAGCCATCTAAAAAGGATTCTTTTTCTTCAAATCCTACCTATTGATCTGTTCAAATTATGTCATATTTGCTTTAAATCCCTTAACCATATTATTTAGGACAGGAATCTGCATCCATGGTCAGAAAAATGGATTGTCACGTGTCATGATAATTAAATTCCATAGTTTATCAAGTTATAACATGTTACTAAAAATTATATTGTACGCATTTTTTGACTGCGTTGCGCGATTTGCTCGACACGCTAGATGATTTGCCATTCGCTTATTACTTTAGTTAAAATACAGTAGTAGACTTTTCATGAAAATGGAAAATAGTTATAAATAGACTTTATCACACTGTTAAATATACCAGTTTGTATATGTATGCAAATTAATTTATGTGCGTAATCTTCACGTGAATGGATTTTCACACGCAAGTAAACTTGAATGGCGCGTAAAATTTGCATCTAAAACCAAAAGCAAATTTGGATTTCTACTTTGTGCAAATTTCGGACATAAAGAAACACACGATGGCCTACATTTATTTGGATTTCCACTGTGTGCTAATTTCGGACAGAAAGAATCACACGAATGCTACATTTATTTGGAGCAGAGGCAACTGGAATAAAGTTTCGGATTAAATTCAAATGACCGGCGAACCAACCATTGCTCTGCGTCTTATAAAATTGAATTTTTTACTTAAAGATCTAGACCAAACTTCATTGTTTTCCAGCATATATGGGTAGATAAAAAGACGCATTTTTTTTTCTTGAAAATTCCAGGCATCCCCACCGAGTGCTACCGCGTACGTTTGTAAATATATAAGTGGGCGTATATTAATATCATGGTGGTACTTGTTGTACTTCAGTGTACGTGTAATTAAGTGGGCGAGTATGGCTATTTATTTCAGACCTGTTTTTTGTAATCAAGTGGACGCGTGCGCGCGCGCGCGCGTGTGTGTGCTATTCATGTGTCAAATTGTCAATTACTTATATGAATGTGTGCAAGTGACAGCCAATTTCAAAACTAATATTTAAATACTAAATATTTCGTAAAATGCGAAAGCTTTAATTTTTTTCTATTGCCATGGCACATTTAAATTAGTTCAGTCAATACAGCTATTCGTTACTTTATATCCCTACTACATGTATATATTTTCTATTGGTCTGTATGCATTACCACATCTCGTAAAACTCCGGGTAAAATTTCACTAAACTTTGCAGTTATATTGCCGCTGTGGAAAGACATCTACAAAGAGGTCTTGTCCTTTACCCCCACCCACCACCCTTCGAGTCCGAAGTGGTGGACTTAGGTCAAGTGTACACGAATTTAAGTTACAATGACATTTTAAATTATTCTCTATAACAGATTATATGAATAAAGTCTTAGCAGAAAAACACATCAGATGAAACATTTTGCTGTTATGACCCATTGGGTAACTTTCTTGGCATATCTGTGTCATTACAAGGGATAGGATATTGGTTTTGGAATTTTAGAGGAAACATTTTTTTACGACGGGCCAGTGCGGTTACTTTAGTTATTCTTGCTTATTATTATTATTATTATTATTATTATTATTATTATTATTATTATTATTATTATTATTGTTGTTGTTGTTGTTGTTGTTGTTGTTGTTGTTGTTTTTTGTGTTCGTCATTGTTGACGTGGCTATTAATTTCTTCGAAACAATCAGATATATAAACACGGATGCAATTAGTCCGAATTTCCTCTTACCCTTGACACCCCTTTTTTTGATATTTTGTTTCTTATAATTGGGTGTAGGGTCAGTGTCCATTCACTATCAAAAACTTGGAATTTACCGACACCATTTGGTGACGGCATAGGGTACTCGCCTACTACTATCAGGCCTAGCAAATTTAAATGACCTTATATTGACCCATACCACAGGAGTCTGCAGTTTTATCAATAAAGCACGACAAAATTTCTGACTACATGAAATCACCTTAACGGTATTATAAAATAATAAAGGAATGCAACTCGACCACAACCCTCCCCTCGATTCGAATTTTCTCACGCGTCTTTAATCCCTTCACAATCGTACGAAGACTGAAAAACTACACGTATCCATTAAAAAAGACAGTAACCTGCCTTCTCATCACTCTCGGATGACCATCGCATGGCGAATTAACCTTTATTTTCACCATTACGGTCACAAACCCTAGGGACGTGAACCATTTGAGGAAGTAGCCATTTGTACTAGCTTCTACTCAGCAGTAAATATACGTTATGGTATAATAATCGTTCCAAACACGGCGCAGAATCTTCCGGGCCCATCATCCGTCTAAGCTCTAATATTTGAATATTATGACGTCATCAGCCGTTATCTGTACTATCAGAACTTTAACTATACATTTCTGTTCTGGAAATTGATACAAAAATTATAAAATGATGCAAACTGAAATAAAAACAAGTTAAACATTTTATCTTGTAAAATTAGTTTAATGACGCTATTTAGCCCGTGGTAGAAATGGGCTACTTCCTCAAATGTTTCACGTCTCGAGGGTTTGTGACCGTAATGGTGAAAATAAATGCTAATTCGCCGGATTGGATTCATGCTATGGTCGTCCGAGAGTGATGAGAAGGTAGGTTACAGTCTTTTTTAATGGATATGTGTAGTTTTTCAGTCTTCGTACGATTGTGAAGGGATTAAAGACGCGTGAGAAAATTCGAATCGAGCAGAGGGTTATGGTCGAGTTCCATTCCTTTATTATTTTATAATACCGTTAAGGTGATTTCATGTAGTCAGAAATTTCGTCGTGCTTTATTGATAAAGCTGCAGACTCCTGTGCCCATACTTACATTAAATCGATAGGGAAATCATTTATATTCTCAGAAATTACAAGCATAACACCTATTTTGTCTTTAATCCGTTGTAAGAAGAGACGAAACTTCAGCGTTAATGAATTTTGACCTCGTTCGTACCATTTGCATTGCTAGTCACATGACTAACCAAATCTCGCGGCCGATATGCATAAACGTCACAGTCCAGTATGTCGTTTGGAGGTTTACAAAATGCTGAACAAGCGCGGGTTTGAATTACACTCGGCTACTCCACGGATTCATTATAGAAAATTTTAGTACCACGTGCACGGAGGTAGGAGGTATAAATAGTATTGTACCACATGCACGGAGGTAGGAGGTATTTATAGTATTGTACCATGTGCACGGAGGTAGGAGGTATCAATAGTGTTTCGCAAACCACGATCGATTCGATTATTCTGAAATGGAATGCAAAAGTAGCTCCTTCACCAAAACGTAAGAATTATTTTCATTTTCACCATAAACTGAATCTTCAAAATTACACAGTATTTATGCAACATGATCTTTGTGTTTAGATCTAATAATCAAAATTGCACAATAGAAGCAATACGTTGAAAAAACATAAAACCAAGACAGAAAGCGGAATCTTGTGAGAAAAACACACTGCATCGTTGGAGTGTAATCACTAAAAAAAACAAAACAAACATACCTCACCGATAGAAAAATTAACTTCCTTAGAGAAAAACACTCCACACCAAGACAGAAAGCGGAATGAGAACAACACACTGCATCGTTGGAGTGTAATCACTAAAAAAACATACTGCACCGATAGAAAAATTAACTTCCTTAGAGAAAAACACTCCACACCAAGACAGAAAGTGGAATCTTGTGAGAACAACACACTGCATCGTTGGAGTGTAATCTCTAAAAAAAAAAAAAAAAAAAAACCATCAAGACAGAAAGCGGAATCATTGTGAGAAAAGTACTCCAATTCATCATATAATCTGTAATCATTGTGAGAAAAACAACACTGGTGATGAGTTTCACTTAGTGCTCATTATTTCATTCTTTTCAAGTGAAAGAGCTTAATTTCTAAACCCATTTTTATTTTTTTTTAAATATAAATTTATAGAATTGTTTTAACAGAAACGGAAAACATTTCTAGCTTGGTAAAAGAAATTATAATTACTTGAAAGAAATGCTTTCGATGAATAACATTAATATTGTAGTAAAGCTTTTAAAATCCGTGATATAATTAAGACGTTTCTATAATTAATATCATGAAAACAACGATAAATACATTAAATATTTTTCTTTTGTGCTAATCATGTCACTTATTTAAGTAGAGACTGTTAACAGTCAATCGGTTTATATGATGCGCAATGACCTATAAATATGAAACATCCTTGCTCTAAGTTTATTTTTCATTTGCCTGCATGACATTGCAATATGTACATTTTTTTATTTCATATATATATATATATATATATATATATATATATATATATATATATATATATATATATATATATATATATATATATATATATATCTGAGTGTGTGTGTATGTGTGTGTGTAAGCATGTATGACCCGACCACGTCCTGTGGGCCCCACCCAACACAAGCCTGTCCTCTAACATTAATAATACCACGTTCCTTTAATGGTCACATTTTCTAAGTACCTCCTATGTGAACCAAGGTGGCTTTACCAGTTATTATTATTATTATTATTATTATTATTATTATTATTATTATTATTATTATTATTATTATTATTATTATTATCGGTAAAAATGCTTCCAAGAACGACATTAGTTACATTTGGTTTTGCTCGGCAGAATACTTATAAAACATGGACGTTTAAAATGTCCATTTAACTTCATAAAATAAATAACATTATAGTGTGTTACCGATTTTATATTTGATTGCTCTCCAGTACAATGTTTCTATTAATCTGCTAATTCGGATTGGAAAAGATTGTAAAACGTAACACAAAGGAAACTAAATATAAATTGCGATCTTCTCTCAACATTTCTTTCATAAAAATACTACATATACAAGTTTTTATTTTAAAAATGCAAAAAATCTACAACATATTCATAATACACCTGTCATTCTTTATTATTTCACCTCCGTTTAGATAGAAATTTAAATTTAAAAAAAAATCAGATCTTTTTCTTGAGATTACTGCCTTTAATGTTGGTTTTTAACGACACGTTGGAACTCTGCCCTCATTGGAAGGTCGCGATTTGCAAATTTGAACTTAAATAGCTGAAGAGAATAGGATAAAATGATCTACTTACCTTTCTTTGCCAGAGTTATCGACGTTAACGTGCTGGTTTGTTAGTTGCAATTGGCAGGCCGACGATGATTCATGCCTGTTTTTGCCATACAAGGCATGCACCAATCATGCGTACTCCATGTGGGAGGGCGGGATCTTGTTTTGTTTTCTTTTTTATCAATTCAAACGACTGCTTAATTGTAAACATTATGTAAAGTAGACGTCAAGTGAAAATGACAGCATTATCATTCCAAATATATTTAATTTAGATGAAAACGTATTATTGCCGGGAATGATACCTACATTACTTTGAATTACAATCAACTCCCGTGATAAGACGGAAAGCTTAACTATTATATTCCACTCTCACTTTGTGAAATAAAGACAGAGAAAGCAGCATCAATTATTTAGACTCGTGTTTGATTTCACTGTAATAGATAATTAATACATGTTTATCTGATGTTCTTTAACCTGACACAATCTTTACATTGAGGAATATACAGTCGGTGTATGGCACTGGCAAGTAAAGGTCACGAACAGGTGAAGGCTCAGCTTCACGTGACCAACATGATACGTGCCCAAAGCGACCTGGTCGGTAATTCCCTAAATTATAAATAGACAGCATCGCCTGAACTTGGGATAATTTTGCGTAGGACGGTTTGAATGGTGCATTTAACACATACTGACTAAATGATGCTGATGAAATGGCAGTTATGGGCCTTTTCCATGCATTTGATACAGTATGATGAAATAAGCGGTAGTTACCAGGTGCGCACGCAGAATTATTTTCAGGGAAGGGGGAAGGGGGCTCGTTGTGGTCAGCCATCAAATTTTACGGATGTAGACCGAACCGTTGCCTTTTTGTGTGAGCGTTAATATATTTACATGTTCTACACAGGCTCCATCAGAGGCTGAGAGAGGCTTCTATGCCCTGGTTATACTGAAATAAAGAAATTAATCGAATGCCAAAAGATGTCTTTATAATTTACTATATACAGATTTAAAATTTAGTAAGTACGCAACGAGAGTATGTAAGATATCTAAAAATAATAACTGCTTAAAACCGAGGTTCTTTATGGGCTGAGGCCCTCGCCACATTGCCCCACCCCAAGGACCTTGCCATATATAACAAGAGACGGATTTTAAAAAACTGCATTTTCATGAACCTTGGAGTAAGTTACAAGTTATGTTTACTACACTCACACATACACACAGACATACACACAAACATTAAACGGCTGTGCTTCATTAACCGCTTATTATAATATGGTCTTCAAAAGAGAGATGCTCAAAGTATTGTACCTTTCAATTTATTTTCTTAACTTTGCTTCATTATTGTAATTTTTATTTCTATATCATCACTTTGTAATCTGTAAATATTTGTGTGATTCATCAACTTTAGCGATATTCTTTGCTATGTATGTTACTTGTTTTTGAATAATTCCAAGATGATGTCATAAATCCGTCTATTATTTAGTCTGAGAATGACGTT
>JAEAOA010001361.1:95000-97500 GCA_016746295.1 Potamilus streckersoni
CTCTCTCTCTCTCTCTCTCTCTCTCTCTCTCTCTCTCTCTCTCTCTCTCTCTCTCTCTCTCTCAAATAGGATTTTTTGTTTAGTTTGGAGTAGTTTTTCTGCTTAAAGTAAAACAAAACAAACATCAAACAAGTAATGCACTCTTGCCACATATCGGTGGACCGCTCCAGTGGCCTAGTGGTTAGAGCGTCCGCCTCGGATGTGGGAAGCCGCGGGTTCGAAGTCCGGTCGAATCATACCCAAGACTTATAAAAATGGTACTCGCAGCTGCCTTGCTTCCGGTGGTCTAGTGGATTGAGTGTTAGCTTCGCATGTGGGATGTCGTGGGTTTGAACTACTGCTGAGTCATATTAAAGACATAAAAATGGTACAAACTACTTCGCTTGGCTCTCATCATTAAAAGGTTAGTATTAGGACAGATCGGCCTGCTGTCAGGATAACGAGAATGGGTGGGACATCATGCTACATGTCTGCAACATGATGCTTCAGTGCTAGATATCACTATAAACTGTCACACTGCAGACATCGTAGCGATATGACTGAACTATTGTTAAAGCTACGTTAAAAATCCAAAATATACATACAGACACACTCTTCATATAATTATGTTGTAAGTATATCACATACATATTTGTTCTTTTTTATTTATTTTAAAATTCTGAATTTGAAAAGTATAAAAAAAACGATGACGAGTCGACTTCTAGATAGGAGATAAATTTGTTTGGCATAAAATATTAATTTGTGAACATTTATCAATTCATGTTTTTATGACGTACATACCACCACATTATTTTTCAAACGCCGCCACTCAAACCCACCATGAAGAAAAAGAACCAAAATAAACAACTTAAACAAACAAAAAGCAAATTAAGTGAACACTTGTTTACGATGCTTTGATTTCTATAGAAGCCTGTTGGTGCCACGCAGAAATCATTATTTTTTTCTGGTAATACCGATTTAGTATCTCCCAATAATTAGTTAGATATCTCATTATAATTAGATATCTCGTAACTATGATTGCCTAGCATTTTATAAAGAGTTATAATGTAATTATTTCGTATTTACGACTTAGCTGTTTAGTAATTGCCACATAATATATCGTATCTACAACTAGTCATTTGAATTTTACTTATTTCTATTAATAAAAACATTTATCTTAATTTTCCTTTTCACTCATCACTATCTTTCTTGCTTTCGTTTTGTCTGTCATCTTCGTTTCTGTCATCTTTTCAGGTACATACTCTCTCTCTCTCTCTCTCTCTCTCTCTCTCTCTCTCTCTCTCTCTCTCTCTCTCTCTCTCTCTCTCTCTCTCTCTCTCTCTCTCTCTCTCTCCTACCAATATGTATCTTTATATGTCAATATGAAAGTGAATGCAGGTGTTCATGTGAGAGAGAGAGAGAGAGAGAGAGAGAGAGAGAGAGAGAGAGAGAGAGAGAGAGAGAGAGAGAGAGAGAGAGAGAGAGAGAGAGAGAGAGAGAGATTGGCGGCGTGCAAAACACCAACCTCTTTCACTACGGTTCGTTGCTAGGGAATGACCTCCGCGGTGTAGTTTACCCAGTGTGGATAGATAGAAGGAAGAATGCAGATCACTGAACGAGTATATTGAAGAAATAATAAAACGAGCCCCCTTTCAATGAACAAATATAAAATTTAATCAGTTTATCAACAGAATTTAAAATGAAAAGAAATCATTGACTTAGTTACAAAAGAAGGAGAAATGGTACTAACATGTACTCAAATAAAAAAGACAATACAAATTTCTTCAAATGTAAAATTACTTTCAACGTTAAATTGCTATCCTCATTGCCAATGAGATGTGACCTTTGAGTGTAACGATGAGAGACTTCATCACCTAATTTATGCAGACATCAAGACTTCCGTTCGTCCCTGCTCTGTCGATCTTTGTCTAGCTTTTTCGTCTTGGACTCTTGTCCGTCGAACTCTGACTTAACAATTGTCTCTGGACTTAGATTTCTGCGTAGAATTTGTTCTGGTCCTGTGATTGTTCAGGGGTTTCTCATGTGAATCCAGGAAAGCTGTTTCCTTCAATAAATAAAAATGTCTCTCAATAGACAATAGGTCACATTCCCAAGTATATCTATATTTTACATTAATTCGGCTCAGAAAACAAAAGGCATAAATTCTGCCGCAGTAACTTCTGTTAGCTAACTTATGTTTACATAAACTGTCAATGCTTGTCCTGACCTTAATTCCGGTCACGCTGGGGATGGCCAATTAAATTCAACTCAGCCGTATGAACCCTTATGTAACCCCCCCTTGACTTCTTAATATACCAATCTAGCAGTGTTAAGTTACAGATTGCTTAGACCCTCAGATCTAACTATTCTAAAATAGTTTACTCGACCAATTAAATATTACAAACTAGCATATAGATATACACTTAAGTGATTAATTAAATATTACAAACTAGTATATGGTATACATGTAATGTTAGGTCGTATATGGTATACATGTAATGTTAGGTCATACTCATTCTAA